>OX155972.1:5647120-5974016 GCA_944548615.1 Micropterix aruncella | reverse complement strand
AAGAGCAAAAGACGTGCGATCCTTATCCAGGGTCGGCTTACAAAGTATTGGATTTTAGAACACTTATTGGATTGTAGCACGTGGGGACACGGGAATGTAGGATGTGACGATCTTCGACGGAGTCGCGTTTCTTTTCGGCTGGCCGATCCCCGTTCTTCCTCTTCCCGCTCTACGCCGTGCTTTCCCACGGGAGACGGCGGCTGATGTACATGCGACGGGCGGCACTCTCGTACGTGCGATGATGTTTACGTTGGTCGCGGTCGACCGTCTTGCGATTCGGTAGGTAGATCGGCAGGAATGGTCCAACGGAGAAGATTAATCCGATAGGAGAATCCCTGTAATTACACAGGAGCAATAAGTGGGAGAGAAGGAAAATGAGGAGTCAGTTTGCCCAATCCTAGGGAGTCGGCTCACTCTTCAATCCATCCCTTCCCAACCGAACGGATAAGGATTCATCTTGTATCTAAATATTGAACAACCGCTTCAAAACTCACCGGGTTAATTTATCTGATTACGTGCACCACGGGATTCTCAATTAATATCGACCGCACCAGCTGAATTGCGAATTCGAAAAAGAAAGGGCGGAAACATGGCCGTCTAATGATGGATTCTTACTCGACTCGTTTAGGCTTCCGGTGCTTAATTTACATTTATTTTATTAATTTGAATAATTGTTACAGTATTTTTATAAAATACTAGATTTAATTTCTAGTTGAGCGGATCTGATTTAATGTGGCTAAGTGTCCGCGTTTTTACGTACGGAATTTAATTACCAATGTTAATCATGATTTTGTGTATTAAAAATTGTATAATACCCAAATAAATTATTGTATTAATTTTCCTAGCATCCTGGTTTATAATTTGATCTTTCTTTATTTTTACCGACTTAATTAAAATTATTCTTTTTCCTAAAATCCATTTTCATAACTGAATACAAGATTTACTTGTGGCAATCGACTAGCCGACAATGGATTCGGTGTCAAATGTACGCTTGTAGATACTACGATAGTCGTATGTCGTATATGACAGTCCTAGCTTGCAAAGCTTGTGAATTGCATCAAGATGGCGCTGCATGCATCTTATGCGTGTGTGTATTGTTGTTTACTTAAAGTGCAATGCGAATTTATCGGGGAAAACAGCAATCGTGTCACAATATATATATATATATATATATATATATATATATATATATATATATATATATATATATATATATATATATATATATATATATATATATATATATATATATATATATATATATATATATATATATATATATATATATATATATATATATATATATATATATATATATATATATATATATATATATATATATATATATATATATATATATATATATATATATATATATATATATATATATTCATAAAGTACATCTTACTATAAAAGTAAAACTATTTGGTACTTAGTAATGTGATTTACAAAACCAAACCATTACATATAATTCATTTTAACCAAGATATGTATGTCTCTTTTTGCGCGATGGGTGAGATTGTGGTAAATATATACAAGCAAAAAAAAGACATGTTATATAACATTTTTTTATAAATTTGGTTGACTATCTAAAGTTAACGAAGCAATTTTTTATATAATATTTACAAACTTCGGGTCGTGCATGCCGGCACCTAAACTACCACATTGGTACAACCAAGGTTAGCGACTAAAACATTATATATATATATATATATTTATATATATATATATATATATATATATATATATATATATATATATATATATATATATATATATATATATATATATATATATATATATATATATATATATATATATATATATATATATATATATATATATATACATATATATATATATATATATATATATACATATATATATATATATATATATATATATATATATATATATATATATATATATATATATATATATATATATATATATATATATATATATATATATATATATATATATATATATATATATATATATATATATATATATATATATATATATATATATATATATATATTATATATATATATATATATATATATATATATATATATATATATATATATATATATATATATATATATATATATATATATATATATATAAATATATATATATATATATATATATATATATATATATATATATATATATATATATATATATATATATATATATATATATATATATATATATATATATATATATATATATATATATATATATATATATATATATATATATATATATATATATATATATATATATATATATATATATATATATATATATATATATATCCATACCGATATATACAAACAGTGAGTTCGATCTACAATGTGATTGGGTAATACTGATTGCTCATACTTATTTATAAACTTATTGCAATATTACTATAATATTATACTTAACATGAATAGTCAAATCTAGTACTTTTTATTGAGAGGTATCATAAATTTGAACATATAGGATTGAGGGAATTCCGGAAAGTAGTAACTTATTCATTTATTTTATTATATAAAGCAAAACGACGCTATGCCTGACTGTAATCATATAAAAATCTACAATAATAATTGTGTAAAATACATATAATTGTGCAATTTTCGTACAGGAAACATGTTGCCGGTTACCCATTTTATTCAAATCATTGAAATTATTTCAACACCAGCGTTGTATATTTTGGGTTATCAATATTTCTCATGTGTCAATATGTATGTATATTATGAAATTCTAATTATCTCAGTACCTACACGAAAATCACACCAAAGAATCCGAAAATTATATGAAAATAAAAATGATACTTATAAACCGTCAATATTCTGCATATTATTAATATTTTAATGCATATAAACAGTCTTGGGGTGTATCTTTTTTACAATACAAGTTTTTATTCGCTCGTATAGTTTTATACTTTGATAATATTTTAAGGAGCATTCTTCATTCTTGTTCCATTAAAAATTTATGATTATCGAGATCCCGGAAAATAATGTACGCCTTTGCCATTTAAAAAAAATATAAGTTTTTAATTTGCGATTTGGTTTTCGTTTTGCTTAGTCTTTCTTTTACATATATAATAAATTATTTAAGTGCCGAAAGCTTTGTAATCTATTTTCATGAGGTCTATGAAGTAAAAATATTTCACATTTAATAGCCAATACGTTTGACAGTATTGCCGCTCGATGCGAATAAATTCCCGAATACTAGAGCCATACTTTGCAGCGTTAAGTGGCATTTCCCAACCATCAGACAAATGCAATACTCAAGTATCCCACTGTAGTTAGGTAATACTTGCCTGAGAATTACTTTATTACTAAGCCGATAGCCGACTATAAATTCGAGATGTCGACACTGCGGATCTCAAGACTGCAAGATGTAGCGGAAATCGGCAATTACCAACGCTGTACTCTTGGGAATCCAAAACTGTAGGGTATCTGGTCGTGTCTCTCAGTAGGTATACTAGTAGTACAGTCAGCTGTTCCGACGCTCGAGTCTAAATCAAACAATTACATTACATTACATTTTCGTCGTATCCAATTGACGGCTAAAAACCGCTCTAGGACGTGTCAAAATAATTATGTTAGGTAGCAAGTCTCTTTACTACTCATTACTTAACATATATAGGTAGTCAAGAATTTAACTACTAAATTGTCAAAATATAAATATAAATTTAAAAATATAAATATTATTTTTAAGCCATTTAAATGGGCACAATATATGATAAGGCATGGTCCTTAAATTCGGCCAGATCATAGAAAGAGTGGCCTGTCATCATCTCCTTGATGTTTTTTTTTATTTCACGTCCACCAGCTGTTTAAAAGTGGTAGGGAGTAGATTATAGAATTTAATGCTAAAGTATAAGGAGCTTTTTGTATTTTTGCCAGTCGTATTCAGGGTATGCATTAAAGCAAGGGTCTTCAACCCGCGGCCCGCGGTAACGTTCTTGGCGGCCCGCCTGCGCTCGCACCCGACCGCAGTTGTACCTTGGGTTATTTTTCAAAAAGTGAGTGAGTATTACATTTTCTATTAACAATACTAGTTTACAATATACCACACATTTTTTTACACATTTATTACCTTTTTTGTATTAAGAATCGTAGGAACAATTTGACGTATCACGTACGCTTTGTAAGTCTCGGGTTCTTTTTTTTAACACGCTTTTATTAGGTCGACCTGTATGTAACTAACTATATAATAGAATCTAAGGTAACTAATTTAACCATCTTTCAAGGACCGTATCGTCATGAAAATTTGCATCTGTATGTAGTTCTGATGACAATACAATAATATGGTACTGTCGAACTGATCTGATGATGGAGTCGGAAGATATGAACTGGAACTTCATGATGGAACATCGTATCATAGCTGTGTTTGGACTTGTTAGAAAAGTCTTGGAATGAACTTTGACCACGATTAGGTTTCAAGGTCTGATGACGAAGCCGGAAGATAGGCACTGGCATTCCATGATGGAATATCGTATCATAGCCGTGTGTATGTGAATATTGTATCATAGCCCAAAAGCGTGTTTTTAGTGTTTTTTTAAAAACTATTAATTTATTTTATACTCGAACGTACATGATACGGGTTGTTGCGTTTGGGCGATATTATAGCGGACGTATCACGTACGTTCGTATAGGTAGGGTCGTAGCGTTTGAAGTAAAGTTGTACTTGTGGATTATTATTTTTCGTATTGCCAAATTTTAAACATGGACAAATATATTACTGCGCTGCAAGATATGACAACACAATTAGATTCACGATTTAACAGTTTCCGGGAAAATGAAATGAGGCTGAATGTGTTTGCTCGCCCATCCAGAGTTTCTGTCGTAGGTGACCCTAAATAAGTTCAGGTAGAATTGATAGTTACAGTGCAACTCTACTTTGGAATATATATTTATTTAGGTTTGATCGATATTTATTCGAAGTACATCCCTATTTCTGATTTTCCTAAAATCAGAGATTATGCACTGAAAATGACATCTCTTTTTAGTATTACATATCTATGCGAGCAGTTATTTTCTCGAATGAAAAACGTAAACATCAAGGTAAGAACCAGAATCACCGATGTTAACATTGAGAACAGTTTAGAAATTGCAATGACCACCATAGGTGCATTTTATGAAAATATTGTAATTTCCTGTTTGTATAATTTTATAATAACTAACTTCAATGATAATTGTTTTTAATTATTAAAGTTTATAGTGGAATATTTTCCCCGTGTTGCGGCCCGCCGAATCAAAATAAATGGATTGTAGGCCCTTGACCTCAAAAAGGTTGAAGACCCCTGCATTAAAGGGAGCTACCGCGGGTATGGTGCGAGTGAATGTCCGCATTCGTTGAAGGTATGAGTATATAAAATAGGTAAGAATATAAGGTATGAAAATAGGTATATAAACTATGCTGTATAGACACTTAAACAATCTGCTTTAAATCAAAGTATCCGATCAAAACATAAATTAATAATGGAACCACAAACCTATCTAACACTTCCTCCGCTTTGTATTGTTTTAAATATTGCTATTCTAGTTACATTCGACTAATCCATGGATAATGGTATAGAAATGGTCAGTCAATATCTACATGAATGACAGCACTGATGCTTGTAACGCTTGACGTGACACATGCTCATTGCTTTGACGTTCTTGCAGAACTTTGAAATGTCGATGCAGTCGTCATCTGAAAATAAAATACAATTGTAAGCATAGAAAAGTTTATAATAATATGATAAATAAAGTCTGTTTTATCTAGCATGGGTGAAGGGACACTTGAGTTGTCAGCAACTCTGGGAGAATCCGCCACCCCAGGAAGTTATAACGATATTGTATAATTCTTTCAGCCATGGGGTGAACGCAGAGACTTAGGGACACCACAGTTATTTATTTATTTATTTATTTATAACGTACAAAAAAAATATACAAGGACATGCATACTGTTGTACATGAGAATAATTAAGAACAAACATTATTATAGCGAAAAACATAGCTCTATGCATATAAACATGCTAGCATATCCGAATGAGGCGAAATCGCACAACCAACTAGACCTAGAAGGTCTGTCTCTGGCTGTGCTGTGTTATACCAACTGTATTTTTGTAACTCGCGAACTGACGAAGGTGATCAATTTTCAAATATTTTTAAATCTAACAAATTTTAATGTGTTGTTTACACCAATTAAAGTAAAATTTAAAGTAGATAAAAAAATATGTATGCAATTAAGGACTAAAATAAAGAAAACTTTACATTATAATAATATTCAATACATTTAAGTGGAAAATAAGTAATAATATATACAAATATATGAATAAACACTACATTATAATATATATGTATAATAAAATGATATGTAATATTGCACAATTTTACAAATATATATTTTTTTTTAATATTCACCCTACAGTATTAATTAGATCTTTAGTTTTTGAACGCCCAATATCTAGAAGCCAGTTTTTTACTTTACCTTTAAAAGTTACATAATTTTTCACGTTTTTCGTGGTTTCACATAGTGAGTTGTAAACTTTCGGGGCGATAAAAAAGCATTGTCTTCTTGCAAATGTGCTTTTAACCTTTGGAATTGTGAAAAAATCCTTTTCAGCATTTCTCGTAAAGTACATTTGTTGACTTCTTGCTCTGTACTCTTTAGTTTTGTGAAAGCTTACAAGGCACTGCTTAATAAATAGCTGGCAGATATCCAAAACCTTAAACTCCGCTGACAGTCCACCGTGAGAGTCAAATGTCAAAAGCCCGCTCTACACTTAGTCCGCGAATCGCGCGCGAAGCAGCGAAGGGGCGCGAACGCGTAGTGTGGAATCGTTTCGCATATTTTTCGCGGCTTCGCACATTCTTCGCGCCCACTCCCCCGATTTTTGTCGGTTTCTGTCCCGCGACAAAGGGACCGCGAAGCGCGAACTTAGTGCTAACGCGCATAGTCTCCACACTCGCGCGCCACTCGGTTGACTGTCCGCAGAGTCGGTGTGTAGTCGTGTCTTTTCCTAATTAATATGTCGCTGAGAATTCCTACAAAACTATTGCTGCAATTTCTTGAATACTATGAAACCGTTTTTTTGGGATGTAAATCGTAAAGATTATATGAAAGAATATAAAAATCACGACGCACCATTAGCGCCATGATGGAAAAACATGTAGAAATTTTGAAAAAAAGGGAATTACTTGCTATTACAGAAATTACAAAAGTAAAGTAAAAAATCAATCTTGAAAAAAGCTCAGTTGGTTTGAATATGAAATAATGAACGGATGATATAGATTTGTATTTACTTTTAATATATGCATAATTATAGTGCGCTATTGCGCACAACACGAGGGACGCAGTTGAAGCTACTTTGACGTCCATCTCCTTCAAACGCGCGAACTGTAATGTCAAACTACCGCGAACCATTGCGAGTGTGGAGCTTTGTTTCGCTCATCGCGAGCTCGCGGTGAGTTCGCGCCGCGAAGTCGCGCGCGATTCGCGGACTAAGTGTAGAGCGGACTTTACCTCGAGGCACTGGCAAATGAACCCAGCGGGTCAACTTACTACTGGTGGCATAGTGGTTAGGTCGCCTGATCTTACTTTGTAAGGTTCCGGGTGCGATTCCCGGATGGGTTACCATTTTCCGTTAGGATAAAATTAACGGATTTTAATTTCTATTCAGGCGATTGAATGCAATAACAATACATACTCTAGCAAACATGGTACACGCACATATACATATAAACACTTACATATACATATATCTGTCCACCAATCCGGTTACCGATTCGGGGTCGCTTGCGCGGCCTCTACCTGATGTAAGCGGTAATTCAGTCTGAATATATCGCGGACCAAGGTGCCCCTCGCCCATAACTGTGATTGTCACTACGCGATCAGGTGGCCAACGGTTCGTTTTAGGGATATATCACGTCAGGTGTCGAACTTCCCCCGCTCTCTAGAAATCATATGCCACCACAACGCTTTCCCCCTCCCTGTTATTTGCCGGATGGGCAGCATGTCTAGCAAACCAGACAGTGCACTAACCGCCCAGTCCCACTCCTGGTATCCCCTCGGATCCGCACTTCTGATCCCATCCGCCTCCGACTGCATATTGCAGCCATGGTAAAAGCTCGATGCGGCCATGACAGGTTAAATTCCAAGATCTAGATTACCATAAAAATTGGTATACATAGAAATTTGAGGACGCATAATATTTTCGCGCTATTCACTTTATTGTAACTTGGCACCAGATAGCGCTTCAGCAAATCAACTTCTATACCACCCAATCGATCGCCATGCAAATTGGTATACATTGACATTTGATCACGCACAATATTTTCGCGCTATTGTATTGTAACTCGCCACTAGATGGCGCTGCAGCACATCAACTTATATACCGTTCAACTGGTCTCCATGAAAATTGGTATACATAGGTATTTAAGCGCGGATACAACACAGGCAATGCCGGGTAATACCACTGGTACCATATATAATCAAATGTAATTTGTAAAATAAAAATAAAATAAACAGATGGCTAATAGCATTTGGATACCTGCGTTTAGAAAAAATATCTGATACGAATTATAGTATGAGGAGAAAAATCTTTGTATCAACGTATCTAAATTTTGTATCAACGTATTGTATTTATTAAATCACATAATGTGAGGTGAATTTCTAATTATATCTAAAAAAAATATTTTTGTATTTATTTATATAAAACGGTGAAGGGTTAGCTTTTATTTTTCATTCGCTTTTCTCGCTTTCCTTTTTCTTTTAGAATTATATTAGCCTAATACTATTATTCATGTTTTTACATCATCTGCATCATGTGCATCTAGGTACAGGCCTTTGAGGTACCACCCCTCACTAGACTCCAAGTTGTTCGGTGTGAGGTGGTGGTATCAACTTACGAGTTATCTCCGTATTGAAAGGCGGTTTAGAATGAAGCAGAAGGTATTTATTGAATCGATTGAAAGTTTGATATTGCCAGTTATAACGCTTCCCGAATAGGTTATATTGTCGCGAGTGTATTGATGCGCGACTGCAGTTACGAGGGTATATGGATGAGGATTGTATTTGTGTTCCTAGTATCTTGTACTGGGCACGGCTCGAGTCTGTGGAATTGCAGACTGATGCTTCGTGACTGGGAAAGATAAGGAAAGGAAACCAAGGAGCCGGGCTCGTTGAGCGACCTCGTGAGAGGGGTACCGAGTATGCCGTCGCAACCTTGGGGGTGGTGATCACTCGAGGAATGACACTTTGGTTGCTTTTTCGCCAATTTATATAGGCCGGGAAATGATGCAATCCGAAATATTCCGAGTAAAAGTATTGTTTCTTCGTGCTGATTCATCTCTGAACGAGTCAAAATAATAGCTGAATTGTGTCAGTATATTCACTGGAAATCGATGCATTTGTTGATCGCATGTAACGGTACATAAGGGCCGTTACAGGCCTAAGAAGCCTCGTTAGATGATCATAGCGTAATTTGTTACGTAATCTGCGTACACGAAATTTTGCGCATTTCGTGAATTTACTTAATTTTGCAGACGTGAATTTAAGGTTAAAATACTGTATTTCTATAAGTTTTATGGCACAACATAAAAGATAATTTATATTATTGTCTAATGAGTTAGCTACTTTTTTGAAAATTATTATAGAATTTTGATTAATTGACCTTAAACCGGCGACTGTTTGTGTTTTTTTGCTGTAAGAGGTTTAGAATATAACATATTTACGAATCGTTTTGACATCTAAACGGTATAAAAAAATTACAATGTATTGTTGTAAAAGTCCTCTATATAATAAGTGAATCACTTTTTACTACTTTCATATAAAATTGTTGATAAAAAAAATATTTAACTTTGTCAATTTTTTTAGAAAATGGGCGAGGAAATGCTTTTGATTTTGGCCTTTTAGAACTCTCGTTCATAAAATAAAAACAACAGAAATAAACTTTAGTTCAATATCAATCCATTTCCTCAAAAAAAAATGCAAAACATTAATTAAAATTGGCAATAAAGTCTTTTAAAACAATCTAATTCTCGCGTTATGATACTCGCCTATAATACGATTCACGCCTCAAGTCAGCTAGTCCCCGCCGAGCGCTTCCAAAGGGTGGACGTATCTCTTTGGCTCCCAAAATCCTACCTACCTATAGTTATATTATACCATTGATTATAGAGGTATTACGGCCCACATCAATTTCGTACACGGCCTCTTAAGCTGTGCATTACAATGTTTAAGTTCTTTACTTCGGTAACAATGTAACTAGGTACTTTTTTTTGTACAAGTATTAAATAAAATAAATAAGACTTATTTGTAAGAGTATATTTTAGCAAAAGCAATTTCCTTTTTAACCCTTCGAGTAGCGGCATAATTACACGGCAGACCGCGGCAATTTATTGGAATTTCTTGCAATATCGCCGCGCTCGACAAAAAGTACTATAACTATGAAAGTACTATAGCAATCATAAAAACAAAAATGTGCAATAATCGCATTGAAATTGCGTATATAGAATATTGTTCTATATAAAATAATCTCGTTTTGTTAAACAATTAAATAATTATGAATAAATATGAGAAAGTCGAAAAAGTGAAAAAAACTCGGCATTTCTAACTTGTACTTGTCTTACGGAAAAATACGGAAAGCTATTTAGAAATTGTAAATACTATCGCAATCTTTATTAGATTCTCTATCAAAAGTAATATATCGTTTTGCTTATTTACATACAGAAATATTTAGATATTAGCTCATAAAACCAATAAAAATTTTGATGATTTCTCGGAAAAAAAAATGATGTTTGACAATGGAATTTTACAAGAAATATCCGCAAAATGACACGCGAATTTATTCTAGCGGCCGTCTATGTATCTATGGTAATAATGAGATATTTGGTATGGATTTTAGGATGCTATCGACTTAGAAAATATTATTACTGTGCGCTTCGGGAGCAAGCCGCCAATATTGGTCGTTACGTAGTCACCGGTGTTCTGATGTGCGACCAAATTTGATCGTAACGTATCCGAAGGTTAAATTGAATTAATTTCCCGAAGTTCACAGCTTTTGGACATATAAAAGGAAGAATAAAGACTTGATAAGGGAAGACATATAGACTTACCTAGAGACTTGCAAGGTGGTGGAGTACACACCCTGGATACTGGCGGTCTCTGCAGGCCTGAACAAGCGCCGCCAGCCGGTCTTTTACCACCGGACCAGACGCAACGCAGCAGCCTGTACTGGTGGCCAGAGCCGATGGCCGACACTCCCTGCCAGGATGGAGACGACTTCTCCAATGGCACACAAGGGCCGACACACTGCAGCATAAATTAAACGACCACTGAAAATTTCGTGAGGATGATGTGCTTCCATTTATGTACTTCCATTTATTTATATGGAGTCAATAGTAATCTTTTATTTATTAAGAGTCAATAGTAGTGTTTTATTCCCACGAAATTTCAAATTTAGTTGGATATATAAAAATAATAAATGTTTGCAATAAATATATTAAAAAGAATACACGACTGCCCTTGCAGAAATTGAAGTAATGTGTTTATAATTATTTTCATGACGGTTTTTTTATGAGTTATTTGTGGTTTATATATTTATCCATATAGATAGATGTATATTTTCGGAATGCACTCAATCGGACCTTTCATTTGACACTAAACACTACATATTTATTTTTGTTTTTCGACATATGGACATTTGGACATTTAGACATCTAATTACTTGATATTTGGTCAGTTAAGGCACTCTGTGGCACTCGGGATGACATAATGGTTCTAACCATACCACACACTTCTAAATCGGTTCAACCGTTTAGAAGTAATGGTAGAATAAAGAAACGAAAAACATACATACATGGACCCTGAACACATTACTTTATTTTCTGTTGGGCAGTCTTGTAATATATTAACTATCTCCAGAAAAAAATCTATGTTTTATCACAAACCAATGTGGTTTTATTAAATTAATATGGTCAAAAAACACCAATCTGGTTTTTTTCCGAGTACAATTAAGTAATTTTATATTTTGCCTAACTGTGGACAGTTATGATCCCCATGACACTCGGGATGACATTATTATTATTATTATTTATTAGTTTCAAATATTATTCAAGAGCATTACAGAGGAATCCAATTCGCCCTTGAATATTAAAGCTAGAGTGTAAGTCTAAAATTAATGACTTAAATAACTAAATTAATGCTAACATTGAACAAGAAAAAACATAAAAATTTAAAAACTAAATAAAATACACATTATGATAAACATGAGATAGCAGGGAGTTGCCTTTTTAGCTGCCAAAGGCAAAGATGTCTATTTCTGTGGGTAAGGAATTAAGAAGAGCTATAACCCTTCTCACTGGCCTGTTTACAAAAATATTTGTACGATGGCACAGCACATTAAATAATAGATGCGATCTCCTCGCTGTGTAATTTACCGGTATGTATACATAAATTATACTTCAAACTTACAGAAAATCTCTGGCAAATAAATAATTCCTTGAATTAATTTATATGCAAATATGATTACGGAAATAAATCGACGCGTTTCAAGACTGTTGTATCCGACCATCCCTAGCACAAAATCGGACGGAAATAAGTATCCCATGGATAAATATTGTATTTTCTGTAATAAATATATCTTTAAAAAAATCTTTGAATACGCTCTACCATCTGACATAACGGTTCTAACAGTACCACACACTTCTAAATCGGTTCAAGCATTTATAAGTTATGGTGGAATAAAGAAACGGAAAACAGGGACATAGATGAACCCTGAACAAATTACACTCCTTTTTTATTGAGCAGTCGTGTAAAAACACAAGTAATCAAAATATGAATGTAAAAACACAAGTAATCAAGTAATGAAATATGAGTAATCAATAGCCTCAGACTAATGCAACAAATAACCAATAAAAATAATACTACTACTGACCAAAATCAGACAAAAAATAAATAAAAATGATCAATGATCACATAAGTATAACAACAATAATTACAATTAATAATCATACATTAACAAATTACTCCTACGAGCTTAGCCTCGTATGTTTTAACATACGTATAAGAAAGGATTTTTAGAGATATGATATTGTTTTTTTTGTAATAAGTAAGTATATCAAAGATATTGTAATATTTTTCTAGGTCGTCTACCTTATAAATATAATGTATGATGAAACCAGTGTTAAACTCTATATTCGAACATTTTTGGTTCTAAATCTCGTATTGACTTTAGAAGGTTATTAAATAGTTTAACCCTTCCTATCGCGGGGTAAAAATTTAGTCGTCACTTCTGCCCGGGACAGTTTTGCGCGTGAAGTCGATGGCCTTGAGAAAAACGACCATAACTTTTAAACTACTATACGGATCGTAAAAAGAATAACTGTAAAATGATCGCATTGAAATTTGAAATTTATAATATTATAACCTTATCTCTTCAAACAATTAAATAATAATGAATAAATATTTAAAAAGTTGGCATTTTACGCAGCGCGGAGCGCCCTAACCAATATTGGTTAGATACAATTTTAGCATTTGTAAGCGTCTAACCAAAAATGGTTAACTCAAATAGGAAGGGTTAAAGGCCAAATACACAAATGACATTTGGTTTATAGTCAAACGGACTTTGAGGAGAGCTATGGTGGATTTGCTTGCTTGCTAGCACTTGCTTTGCTAGTGTCGTGATCATGTACGTGCATGTTAAGGGTACACTCGTGTATGTTGTTTTTAGCATACAATAAACAAACAAGAATACAATGGAAGTGGCTCTGTATTTTTACAAAAACGTATGCATAAAAACTTGCGTTTACGGGCACTTTACGGACTATCGTTAATTTGGTCTTTCTGGTTTTCAGCTTCAACCTAATTCGACATACACTCATTATTGTAGCCAATGAGTGTCATTTGCCCACCTATTATTGTTGATGTTTAGCCCACTAAACTTGACCTCATTTTCAGATCTTTGTAGTGCTTTCTTATATACGAACTCAGAGTAAAGATTGAAAATAGAGGTTATATCATGTAACCCTGTCTTACTCCACGCCATATCTCCACCTCTTAAGATATATTCCGGTCGACCAGCCAAAAATTTGAGCTTTTTGGTGCAACTAGAGATTAGTAATGATACGCAAGTCTTTGTCATTTATTTACATTTGTATCTCGTTGTATCTGGCTCTATAGAAAGCGTTCCTAGAGTCGATGAAGTCGAGATCGACAACTTACATACACTATGACATACACTCTCCTTTGCTTGGCTTTATATTCCATTCCTACCTTCGATATCGAGTTGACATACGTTACAAATCACTGTTTTATTTTCTTTGTGATATTACGTAAGTGTATTCATTAACGATCCGCTACATTATAAAATTACTCCTTTTACAAATCAATTTGCCCACATAAACCTTTAGCCACAATAATCCTGGTAGTATGGCCGGACGATATTGCCACTTTGCAATAGGCCCACCACGTTATACTCTATTGTGTATGCAATAAGGTTTTTCAAACAAACAAACATAAATATGTACCTCACTCCATTCATCAGTGATCCATGCCCCTTTGCAATTCCCGTTATAGCACTCCTGCTTCTGTTTGGGCTTAGTTTTCTGATCGCACTTTGGAAATGGTAGTTTAGTACCATTGGAGAAACTGCAAGAGATCTCCCGGCGCTGCATGGCTGAAATTTAGAATTAGAGATAATTTCGGTTACAAAAATTTGTAAAGGCTGCAAGTGCTAATTTTTAAGAATACAGTGGATTCAGTATTTCAAAGGTAAATGGAGATATCAATAATAAAGGATGAAATAAATAACCAGCAAACCAAATCCTAGGATATCTGCAATAAACCAGGAGGAGTAATTACGTCCTATACAATGAACTGCAAAGAATAGACAAAGTTTCTCAATTTAGTTGCATCGGTAGCAGATTGACAGAACTGGTTTGCTCACACAAAATTGAAGTTCAGGCCGATTTCGGCTTCAGAGTCCAAAGCGTTGCGAGGTTCGGTTAAGGAAATAAATCTCGCCGCTTCCGCTGCAAGTGGCTGACGTAACCATTCTTGGTGTAAGAATGCGGGTACACCTGAGGCACGTTAGTAAATTGCCGTAGTAATTATATGTTATAGTCACCGCTGGTCTGACTTTTATATAAAAAAATCAACACCATTGAGACGTTTGGAAGATAGTTCATCTTCCAAACGTCTGTCGAATGGAAGATAATTCATAATAACTGTCAGGAGCGTTAGTGTCCTAAATCGATAAAGCTCTGCCTTCTTCCTAAGCCTGGTTTGGTTGGGTCAAATCCTGAACTCAGGCCTTTTCCTTCTTCTTTCATGTCTATCACCTGCTGCTCTCAGCCAGTTGGTTCCTGCTGTTTTCCTGATGTCGTCCAGCTATCATAATTCTCGTCTCCCTACGCCTCGCTTTGTGCTTCTTGGTCTCCACTGGACAAACCTCTTCAGCAACCTAGCATCATTCTGCCTTTCGACGTGACTTGCACAGTCCCACTTCGTGAGATGTGAAATAAGTCACAGGTTGAAACTAAAAACAGAAGAAGCCAATCATACCTTTATCTAAAGAGAAACACCTCGATCTATTGCAGGGTGTCCAATCGTTGTATCTCCAAGTGGGACAGTCTTCAGAAATACATGTCTGTGTCGATGTAGGTTTAGGTAACCCGGCTTCTTCGCAAAGTTTTCCATCCACACTTTGAGTCGTGTTTTCGAAACGTATCTAAAATGGAATTAAAATCGAAATAATCATCTGCTCTAAGTTTAGGACAGTTAAGAATATATTAAAATCCCCTAAATTTATCTGAGGAATCACAAACTATTAAGATTGCAGGATTTACGAAAGATGCAACTTGAAATCAAAAAAATCGTAATAGCAAAATAGAGAAACTAATGGATACAAAAGTATTTACTGAGACCTGAATAGGGATACACATCGAAGAAAAAACATAAACGTTACCATCGCTACCAACATAGTAACGCAAACATCGATAATCGAAATATATCGTGTGCAAATCTTCGATATTTAGATTATCTAAACATCGATATTTTTATTTAAAAAACATCGTTTGTTAGACTCATTTTGTTAACAGGCCTGTTAAGTTTTTTCTAACAAAATAAATAATAGAAGTGACCACAACGTTATTCTGTATAATTCAAAATAAGCGTTAAAAATAAAGAAATAAAAAAAAAGTTACTAAATCAAAAAAAAAAATAAGTCGCAATGTTTGATCAATTCTTTCCCAAACCTCGTCCTCTAAAATGTAAAAAAATATCAACTTTGATAAAAAATGTTATTCGTATATGGAGTATAAAATACATAATTTACAGATGAGAAATATCGACGGAGGAACATGGATAGTGTCGCTATGTCACCATCGATGTAAAAACATCGAACATCGATCTCTAACAATCGTCGATATATCAGACATCGATGTCCAACCATATAGGCCTGAGGTATTTACTTCAGCTAAAAATCTTGAATACTATTATGTAAGTATAAACAAATACACAAATAGAAAATAGAAATAGAAATATGGAAAAAATGTAAATGGATGCGTTGACCACATCAGACAGAATATGGGTGAAATATTGGAACAGGTCAAAAGTTGCCATTAGAAATTCGTCCTAAAATAACTGATATTTTTTAACAATCTAAGTATAAACAACATGATCCGCTGTTGACAGAATTGACAAATTTGAATATAAAAAACTGCCAATTTCTCAAGTTGTCGTTTAAATGGTGTGCAAATATTCTCAGTTTCTATCTACATAGAGATCAATGAAACGGCTACGTTGCTGTTGCAATAATATGCTACATGAAAAGTAGTAGTCGGGGAGCTAGGGATTTTTAATTACCAGATTTAATTACTTTCACAATAGGGGAAAATAGGTCCTAAAAATATTTATTACCTCCCAGGCGATAGAGGCAATGTGAGAGTTCTAGGATCAAATAGAAATGACGCACGAATTCTATGCATGCGTTATCATTACAGGGTGTGAGATCGCACAACACAAAAGTAGACAGAAAACTTTGTTGCCTATTGTTGCATTTATTTTTATGGAATGTATACCGATTTTCCTCCCAATAACACATTGTTATCATCAAACTATTGGCGAGGTTTCTAGCAATTAAATAGATTTGTATATTTGAGAGGGGTGCTATTAAAGGTTACACAAACATTAATTCTCCATTGTTGCGTTTTATTAGTACAAACATCATTATTTCTTCTTCCCTATGTTGTCAATCTCTTTGATTCTACTGCTGCGTTTCTTACATTACATTACATTACATTACATCGTGTCCAATTGGCGGCTAAAAACTGCTCTTGGACGTGGCAAAATATTTGTGTTTTAAGTAGTAAGTCTGATTACTACTTTAATCTTTACTTAACATACATATTATTATGTTATTAAAAATATATATATTATCTAAGAAACTTTGGATCCTACTAAAAGTTATTCGTCGTAGAATCTTATTAAAAAACAAATTAAAGGCTTATTTAATAAAATAGTCAATAATTCTAATGGCTACCCCTACTAAATACACAATAATTAAAATAGTCAGTTAAAAAGTTGAATAATCAAAGCAGAAGCCTAACAATTGAAATAGTCAATAAATCGAATATATACGTACCAAAAACTGTATATAGTAACACCCAAAGTAGTAAGTAAATTGTTAAATAATCAAACTAAAGCTAAATCTTGCATGATTATGAATTAGGTATTAGATATCATTAAAATAACTCTTGAAATTTATACTATGTATTATTAGAGTTACTAGGTTTACTTTATGATTTTTTTTATTACTTTTTCTTTTTCTCAGTAATAGTACTTTAATAAGTGTGCGCACAACATAAAACGTACAAGTGACCTAGTCGAGTCTACCTTGGTACGGGCTTCGGCCTAGTTAGGCAGACTTTGTGAATAATGTTTTTGGAAAATTACTTACGAAAATAAATTTGGCCTTCAATGCCAGAATGATTGGACAACAATTGGTGACTTTTGCATTCCGCCTCCAATGCACTGGAAGGTAATGCTCTATGACTGGACGCCAGAGATGCTGAAATTTTATTTGAATGCCTTTCAGCATACACTTCCAGACCCCAGTAACCTCGCTCGTTGGAGCTTTGCCGAGGATAGTTCTTGTCCCCTCTGTAGCAATACCCCTTGCACAGCTAGGCACATTCTAGCTGGCTGCAAGGTGGCCTTAGATCAAGGACGGTACACTTACCGCCATGACAAAGTTCTCGCTGTTATTCGCGAGGTAATTAGTCTCTCAGTGGCTCGTGCCAACAAGGGTTTGACAGTATCCTCCAAACCCCCAATACAGTTTGTGCGGGATGGCTCTAAAGGCAAAAAACATTTAACTACAAAACCTTTCTCAATAATCGAGAAAGCTACAGATTGGATTCTGGAGGTTGATTCGGTCTCTAAGCAGTATAAATTCCCTGAAAGTCTCGGATGCACAGCCCTCCGTCCAGATATAACTCTTTACTCTCTATCTCGGAAGGTGGCTCTTATCGTAGAATTAACTGTTCCATGGGAATCAAATATCCCAAAAGACCACGAGTACAAATTAAATAAATACCATGATCTTGCAAATGCCGTAACCCGGAACGGCTTCACTGTTCACCTTCACGCGGTGGAAGTTGGCGCTCGTGGCCTGCCAGCTAAATCTCTATTTCACCTCTTTAAAGATCTTGGCCTTTCCAGAAAAATAATCAACTCTTTCTTAGAAAAATTATCTAAAACTGCGATTTGCGCATCTCAAATTCTATGGCTTCGAAGGGGGAGTGAATGGGTGGCAAGGTGAACGCTCACATGTGGCAAGACAGCTGTCCTAAACCTACCACAGCCGGTTCGTAAGTCCGGAATCCACTGCTCACCCCCCAGAAGTGTAAAAAAAATAGTATTATGATGGGCCCGACTCCGGTCGGTGAATTCCATGGCAGCTCCGTTTGTATTTATATATCTTATTCTAAATACTAAAAGTCCGTATATAATTATCATTCAAATTAGTACAATATTTGCAAAGTCATGGTCCTCGAATTCGGTCAGATTATAGAAAGGGTGGCCTATCAGCATCTCCTTAATGTTTTTTTTTTAATTTTTTGTCCTTTAGTTGTTTGATAGTGGTAGGGAGTAAATTGTAGAATTTAATGCTAAGGTATAGTAGCTCTTCTGTACTTTTGCCAGTTTTGTTCGGGGCACGCATAAAAGGGAATTACCGCTTGTATGGTGAGAGTGAATGTCCGCTCTAGTTGCACTTTCTGTTAGGTGCTGTCTGGCATACATTAAGCACTGGTATATGAACGCCGAATATATGGTCATTATCTTTGCCTGACTGAAGTATGCTCTTAGAGTTTGTTTGTTTTTTTTTTTACTTTTTGTGGTAAAGTTATGAATGTTTCTTCTAGTTTTTTTATAAAGTAAAATAAAATCAATGTATTTAGTTATTTTTGACACATCGTTCTGACACATCGTTCGACTCCCTAAACACACTTATTTTAGTAATGTCAAAATTACCAAACACTGAGTAGCCCTTCCTTGGATACCGGGATGTCCGCATATTCCAGAACATTTTGACCAAGCCGTGATTGTCCATTCAAATTTGACATTTTCCGATTTCACTATATTTGTATCGCCGGAAGAAGCGATCCTTTCCTCCAGCGCAAGAGGTCTGCAATTTCAAGTAATAAATATGAACAAAAATTTATAAATCATCGGCATATCGATACTAGGAAAATAAAACCTTTAAACTAATGGTCCTTTAAGAGTTGAATGCATTTGAGTTGCTGTGTCGAGTGAAGAGAAACTTGTAGTTCAATAGATTTTGTTTGTCGTATAAAAAGCACTGCTAGATGTATATGTAAGACATGGAATAACTCCAGATGTATTAAAAAGGGGCGCAAAAGTGAAAAGTGAATGAAAGAATAATCTCTACTAACATTAATGAAGACATTGTCAATGCAAGTCGCACTGTTTTGTTGATTCTAGTGAGAAAATCCACCATCGCGAACGTCGGTGAAGCTAGACAGTGGACTTAGAGGTGTCAACATCAACGGGCGAACCCGTCACCTTATGAAGTTTTTAACGATGTTGATCGCTCTGTCTACCGTGAGGTGAGAATAGAAAACTTTAGGACAAAACAGTCCACTGTCTAGTTACGCCACTTGCCCGTAAGAGACCAACGCCTTACCGCGAGACACCGGCTGTGCACCCAGCGGGCCGACTTCGCGCCCTGACTTTCAGTTTCGGACAGATTTCTCCGGCCTCCCGACTGGATACGGGTACGAGGTCGCTTGCGCGGTCCTCTCCCTTATGTGAGCGGTGATTCGTAATTAACCGAATCTATCGTAGAGTACGGCGCGGTCCTTTGTCCGGCGGTTCTCACCCGGGTTCGAGTAGCCGAATGGTCGTTTCAAGAGCTGTTGTAAACGACCACCCCTGCTCTATAGGAAACAAAGCCGTTTCTAAACTCCCCGGTTATCAGTCGGGATGAACAGGTTGGCTGGGGCCGCACGGTGCGTAGACCTTCCAGGAGCGCCGGAAGAACGATTCACAGGACAACTGGCCCGCAGGCATAGAGTCCTACCCCGTCTCGTACTTCTACGTAGAAGCTACCAGATGGGTGCTGACCTGTGAGTTGGGCCGATCCTAGCTTATAGGTCATAATGACCCAACTGCACTGGCCCATTTGCTACCAATAGGCAGTGGATTATATTTTTCTGCTAAGTCTTCACGTTCACTTCATGGGAGATAGGGTGTCGTTAAAACTTCTTGGGGGTGAAAACTCATTCGCCCGATGTGGACATCCCCGGATGGACTTATCCATTTGGATAACTATTAATGCGAGCCTAAGTACTCTAAATGCCAGCGTTTCCAGAAAGAGCATACAGTCTGTGTCAGTATCTTCTGGTGATAATTGTGGAGCAGATATTGAACATTAGATATCGGCCCTGAAAATCTGAATATGGCTTTACAATAAGAAGATTCTCTTCACTTCAGAGCAATCAAATTATTGTTGAAATAATTGGTATATTTCAAAGGTAAACTCTCCCTAAATTTGCTATATTACAAATCATGTATTGTATATTAGATGCATATAAATATGCACGATACCATGCACCAATTACATGTAGAACCAACTATATGTATGTAAATATATCCAACCTTCCGATAATCCTACTCCTGGAAAATGCTTCTCTCGGCCCAGAATGATCGCGTCTCTGAATCTCCCTCCTGCTCATGTCGTCTCCTGATTCGCCAGCTGTGAACCTAGACTTTCTGACGCTGCTCAGCGCGTGGGAGTATAAGTCGCGGTCGTCGTTGTCAATGCGCAGGTGATTGGAG
The DNA here is from genome assembly GCA_944548615.1 of Micropterix aruncella. Taxonomy (NCBI): domain Eukaryota; kingdom Metazoa; phylum Arthropoda; class Insecta; order Lepidoptera; family Micropterigidae; genus Micropterix; species Micropterix aruncella. The sequence goes on along the minus strand of OX155972.1, from coordinate 5,952,665 downwards.
GGCATCCCATATTGGTCGACGTCGCCAGCGTCCAGGTCAACGCGAGACCCTAAAGCCTGGAACGGAAGAAACGTCTGGAGGAATCATTATACATGCCTTTCTTTCAAATCACAGATATGAACTTGTCGAGGAATTCTAGGATTCAGGCATGGCGGCATTAACCCCTAAACTTGTGAAGTAAAAACTTGGCCGTACAATTTGCATCCCGGAAGGGACGTTACAAATTCTAGGGTGAAATATAGTCCGTAGAGCGCAGTTATAGTAAAAAATCCACTGCATGACGCAGGTATCGTTGAAAGCCCTGGGACCAACCAAGAAGCATATGACAAAGCTGCTGCTAGGCTTAAATCGACGTCTTCAAGATCTTCACACTGCACTATAGTTCTCATCATACAACCGAGAAATACATTGAGGCTCCCTTCCGAGTTGACGTGACAAAAAATTTAGGTATTTTTGCAATGTCACGTTCCCGCGCGCCATCGATATATACATAAAGATGTATAGGTATACCGCGGCCACAAGGGAATACGTCCCACCGTTGGCAGTGGCCAATTACGAATGACGATTTTGGCTTCGCGCGTCTTCTAATATAGTCTATTAGGCTTTTCAATTATAATATATGATATTATCAAATGAATACTTTTTTATGAAGTAAAAATTAGATTACAATAATAAAATAACTTAAGATTACTGTGTTATTTTTTATATCACCCAAAAGTATCTTTAATAAATAGAAAAAAAAATAATGTTTGGCCAAAACGTTTCTGGAAATTACGTAATTTCAATCATTTTTTTTCTCACATTTTTTGTATGGAAGTTCCAAAAACTATCTTGGTACTATGCAAATGAACCATACGCTGGTGTAAATAGTATTTTTTAATATTGAGAATCATCTCTAGGTTTTTCAAAAACTGAAGTCAAATCACGCTCGTTTTTTTTTTTTTTGGAAAACAGTAACAGAATAAAGAGAATTTACAATTAATATGGAAATAATTTACCAATTTCGTTTTGGCGAAAAGATAGCTAAAGGACCGGGTTTTTAAAATCCGGTATAATTGTATTAAAATTCTTTTTCGTGTTCTCACAACCAGGCCACAAAAATATGCTTCATAGAACTTTTGGCCGCTACGGCCGGCACGGCCTCTTTAACATAAAATTTTTGAGCGAGATCAATCGAAGAAATTTGAACGCACTAGATTATGCAATCTTCGCATAGCCCTCAGTCGTAAGTCGTCCACGTCGCCTGACCTTCAAAACAGTAGGCGTTTTAAGATTACATGATACCTGGGAAAGACCAAATCTGATGAAATTTTGTTTCATGAATTTTTCGAAAAATATACCCAATAATTTAAACAAGTTTCTGAGCGAATTTCTAGATTTGGGACCAATTTATAATGTAGACTCAAAAAAGTTGCTCATTGCCTTGGACATTTAGGCTTTAAACTGATTTCGAAAACATTCAGGCGCGGACAAGGTGAGTGTGTTTTATTTTAATTTAATTATATTGACTGGTTAATTCTATAGCGCCGCGCTTAGGCAAATTTTTTATTTAGGCCCTAAATTCATTACAGTGATCAATACGTAATAATTACGCGCTTCAATTAGTTTGTGTGGGATGCAGTTTGTGCGGGATGGCTCTAAAATAAAAAAAAAAACATTTAACTACAAAACCTTTCTCAATAATTGAGAAAGCTTCAGATTTGATTCTGAAGGTCGATTCGGTCTCTAAGCTGTATAAATTCCCTGAAAGTCTCGGATACACAGCCCTCCGTCCAGATATAACTGTTTACTCTCTATCTCGGAAGGTAGCCCTTATCGTAGAAATTACTGTTCCATGGGAATCAAATATCACAAAAGGCCACGAGTATAAATTAAATAAATACCATGATCTTTCAAATGCCGTCACCCGGAACGGCTTCACTGTTCACTTTCACGCGGTGGAAGTTGGCACTCGTGGCCTGCCAGCTCTAATCTCTGTTTCACCTTTTTAAAGATCTTGGTCTTTCCAGAAAATTAATCAAATCTTTCCCAGAAAAAATATCTAAAACCGCGATTTGCGCATCTCAAATTCTATGGCTTCGAAGGGGGAGTGATGGGTGGTAAGGTGAACGCACACATGTGGCGAGACAGCTGTCCTAAACCCACCACACCGGTCGTTAGTCCGGAATCCACTGCTATCCCACAAGAAGTGTAAAAAATAGTATTATGATGGGCCCGACTCCGGTCAGTGAATTCAATGGCAGCTTCGTTTGTATTTTATTTATTTTATTTTATTTTTATGTATAGATGGCATTTTAATATCTGAGTATTATTTCGGTTATGTAATCAGCCTATTTAAAATGCGATAGATGATAGTAATAATTTATTATTATTACTGTTACTGTTATCATTGTTTAAATACTACGAAATATAATCATTCAGTCCTTTATAAAAATCATTAATATCAATGTTATTATACAGGATGAGTTTTAAATAACTGGCATCCTTGCAGGGGGTCAATCAGTACGAGCAAGTTAGCAACATTAAATTAAAAAATGTGGAAAAAAACAGATATGAAAAAAAATATGTTTCTTCTGAAAAATAGTATAAAAAGCTCTGAGCACGATGCGCCATCTAGCGGTAGGTAAAATATCGCAAAAAATGTTTATTAGCGATATTATACCTCTAGATAGATGTTGCAGCACTCTCAAACGCTTGTAAAATTTTTATTTAACAGTCAAGTACCTACTTCAAATTTTAAATTAAAAAAAAGTCAAAAAATTAAATATTTTTATACTGTTTTGATTTTTGAAATTTTTATTTATCAAAAGTTCCTTAGTTAAATCGTACTGATTCAACCCCTTGAAGGATGCCGGTTAATCAAAACTTACCCTGTAGATAGGAAAGTAAATTGCTATTAGTTTCGCTGGACAATGCTAACAGCGCCACTTTCATGTCGCCGTCGCAGAAGGGATGCCAAAACGTACTATTGCATTGAAAAGTCTAATACCTTTTATAATCAATTGTTACATGAAACATTGATTGTGAAACCTTATGTCTGTACTATGAAACGCAGCCGAACTCGATATTTAGAACAAAACGATTCTAATTAAAATAATGTACGTACAGATAGTTAAGAAAACGTTTCAATTTACCTGATGCAACAGCTAGCAGACCAATGCCATTAAATTAAATTAGAAGGAAATTTAAAAAGGTAATCCAAAAAATAGAGTTTCAAACAAATATTAAAAAAATACAAAATAGAATACTTTCAGTCAACCAAAATGCAAATTATTCGATATAACCAACCGTCACATATATGTTAGAAAAATAGAATTAAAAAAAGAATGTCCAAGAATTTGGCTTATTGACCGTGCCAGGAATAGGTATAAATATATTTTACTGGAATCACATCGACGACGATAAAGAAAGTTTTCATATTCTCTGTAATAATGTCAATTCAAAACAATTAGACGAGGAGCCTTAAGATAAACAGATGAAATCTATTACATACCAAAAAGCAAGTGGGTTCGAGTATTCATTTAGAAACAAATATAAAAGTTGAAATAAACTGTGAGACATACTACGCCATCACGGCGCATACTGAAAAGTTCGAACTTTGGAAAGGCTAAATCTTATTAGAGCCATGCCATTACTCCTGTTTTTAGAAATTATTGGCAATCTTAAAAGAAATGCGCTCTATAGAAGTTTTTGATGATACCGATATTTAAAGAAACATATGAAACTATTTGCAGTACCTTATTGATGAGTTCAAGTTCCCTAACTAACGCGATAATAATATTTATAGATTATCGATCCATTCCATGTGGATATAGACGCGCTGTCATAAACGTTAAAAGAGCAAGCTTTAAAAATTAAAAATGATTCTGCTCTCAAATACTATTTTGAAAAGATGGATAAAACATTGTTTTGCATCAAGTTTTTCAAAGTTTATCCTTTCTAGTGATTATTTGTGCGAAAAGGCATTTTCATCACTGGAAACAATTAAAACGAAATATAGAAACAAACTCGATATTGCTGGTGATGTACGCCATGCACTTTCTTCAATTCAACCAAGAATTGCAATCTTGTTAAAATATACAAGGTAATCTGTTCGATTGACTAGTTTTATTTTACCACTGGCGTGTAATTATATAAGCATTAAATAAAACCTATGTGATTTTAATTACTTTTTTATAACCAATTTATAATAGGACAGGGGATTGGGCATCTTCTGTTGGTAGCAAGAGGAGCTTCCGTCCTCGACATTGGAACCAATAATATGCCAACGATACCGGATTTACATTAGCAAATACTATTATCGACATTTTTAATGTTATTTACACCAATATTATATTAGATATGGTTAATATGACTGAGAAATTATGTATATACTTAAATATCTATATAATCAAAGTAGATTATTTTTTGAAGGAAGCATATTGGTCATCAGGATTAATGGTGACCAATATGCTGATGGTGGGACCAGGATTGATGGAAAAATTTAGGAGAGTGTTTGAATGAAAAATTTAAAAAATGGTACGATGGTCTCCAATCACCGCTAGAAGACAAAGAGAGAACCAAGGTGTAAACGCACCCTGAAATACACAATAGATAGGGAGATGTGGAAGAAGCCAACGAAAGAAAATAAAGACAAGATATGGTGATAGGGAAGATTCGGACTCACCCAGAAACCGAAGTATTTGTCATTTTCAACATACCCGATTAATCCAAAACCGAAATTTACCAGCATCTATTACATTAAAAATACACAGGGCATGCTCTAGCTTGTCTTCCGACTGGGAACAGGCTCACCTTGAATTGTGCTAAAAGGTAGTTCAAGTGGGGCATTGATCTGCTAGCTCCACTCCTCGAAGGCTGGTCCGATCCAGCTATGGACATCTGCGACGGTACCATTCCATCCTTTGCAGCGTGCGTTAAAGATACAATACCATGAGCAAACACAAACTTAAATACTATGATGATCACAATTGTACAATTATTCTTAAGAGTCATTATATGTAATTTTATATTGTTCATGTACATACCTCTACGTTATACCAACAATCATATATACTAATATAGATACATAATTAATCGTATCTAATTTGTCTCTCTCTTTCATCTTATTTCCCATCCCTCCTACCTCCAGAAAACACAAGATGAAATTTGATATTGCGTACATTTTGTAATTCAACTTTAATATTCGGAATCGCATTAACGGAATTTTGTAAATTTCAACCACGTATTTGATAGCTTGTTTGGTTCCATAATAAAATGTAGCTTTGTTTGGTTCCATAATAAAATAAAATAAAAGAGCATTATTTTTATAGACTTATGGGCGATAATTATATGGACAGAACTGGTGATCATCTAATGATAATGGGAAAATCAATGACAGAGCGGAAATTGGAGAGCTGACCCAGGACATTCCAATAATGTACTGTTTAAATATAAATTTTAATGTTCATTTAGCACGGTGATTCCGGCCAGAGTAGACTAAGACCAAAACTTCATCGTATACCCTCGAACGCAATCGTGTGGTTAATAGATGGGTCAAAAATGGACAGGGGAACGTGAGCTGGAATTAAATGATCAAGGGCTATAGGAAAAGGAGTCCTAGGAGGGGTTGTAAGGTTATAGGTTTCTAAGGAAAGCAAATAACAATGGTTCTAGCAACACGTTTAAAAGTATTTCAATCCGAAGAATATGCCATAAATATGCGCATGCATGTAAGTCTGACTAGGAAATAGAGCAACACAGACTAAATAAATATGCACAGACAGCCAAGTGGCTTTGTAAGCCAGACTGAGATACACTCGAAATTCTGAATGCACTGTCTTCCGTGAATATGGTAAACCTAGTATTGGTATCGGGACAAAGTGTTATGTAATTTTAGAAAGCAGACGCCCTGTCCAGGAAAGTATAATAGTGTAGATGATACATCACATTATATAAGTCGTTTGCCCCGCCAGAAAGCAATTCAAATTTGTCGCTTGCAGTATTGGCACCCGCGCAAATTATACGGACTCGGATACAATTGTAATGTCTCGCTGTAAATGCGAGAGGGCTTGAACCAGCTCACCCGCTCAGCAGTCTGGAATACATATCCTCCCCCCAGATCTAGGGGGGAAGGAGGACCAGATACCTGCCCCGAGTTGCAATTTGCAAAAATTCCCAGGTAGTGTATTTTGGTTTGTGAGTTTTTAAAATAATTATTCTTAAATGTTGGGGGGGGGGGGTGTAGCCAACGTCAAGACTCCCCCGTCTCGGAAAAATTCTAGAAACGGGCTACGATTCACCGTTTTTGAGGTGAGTAGACTACCGCGATCAGATCGACGACCCTGTAGACCATCATGAAAGTCCCATAGCCCGAACACCTTGGACGGAACGATTTATTTCTATAGATGCCAGAGCCACAATCAGCGTCACGTAGCTATAACGGCCGAAGTAGCTGCCTAAATTTCAGTGTTTAGGCTTCAGTAAAACAGTATCTGGTTTGCATAATTCGAGGCTCTAATGTTGCTACCGAAGAAATAGACACTGATAACTCAATTCGTTTCTTTCCAGGATCACTATTATGACATGTTATTGCACACATCAGACGAATACCAATTACATATGTACATGTTAAAGAAGAATCTATGAAAATCTATATGAAAATGAAGACGGGAAATGTGTAACTAATCGATGCACAATTCTGCCGTCGTAAATGAAAACACAGTAACTGCATTTACTGTGTTTATACAAGTTTGGTTCTTTAAAATCACGAGTTGGAGTACTATAAGGCAAATATTTCGGTTTGTCTGTCGATGGATAGTTACCGAGATATCTTAGATAAAAACACAGTATTTAAAAAAAAAAAGAATATTTTAATAAAAAACACAGTATGTATATTTTTTTAAGTTAAAATACAGTAAGCTATTATTTACAGTGATCTTTTTAAATACTTATAAGCATTGAAATATTTTTGTTTGGTTACAACGCGGCTTCTTCAGATACTGTGGTTTTAGGTAAAATTTTGTTAAAAGTTGATTTAATTATACACTAATTAATCACAGTATCTCAATTACTGTGTTTAAGGTGTCTGCAGTTTTTAATTTATTTAAAAAATATATATTTAATTTACATGGTTAGAATACAGTAATGGGTAAAATTTACCTATAACAGAGTAACCACTCAGTTACGGTGTTATAACTTAAAAATATAAAATTTATCAAATTATTTTCCTAATTTAAAACACAATATCTAATTTAATTAATTAAACAATTATAATTTAATATATATTTTTATGCAGAATTAAAGCTCTAACTATTTTTTAACATTAAAGATTAAAAGAAATAATCTATATTGATTACTTTGTCCATGAAAAGAAATATTTAATAACTGAACTTTGACCGCGTTTTTCTCAAAACGTCTTTTTTCAAATTACTGTGTTTTCATTTACGACGGCAGAATTTCTACCAAGAAAAGTCTTGATTGCAGGCGCATAGGCCTGTTATATTTTAAATAGCTTGAATAAGATTTGAGGTCCACGCAAGTATCGATTGGAGAAGGAAAGCTTCTGCTTGCTTGTGGATAATATTACTAATTTATTTCTTACATCATTCTCGTGGTAATTCTCATCATCCTCATCATCAGATTCGGGGTTCCCCAACTTGTGAGAATAACCACTGTTCTGGTAAGTTCCCTTGTGTCTGCTGCCTTCACTGTTCTTCAATTTAGTGTGATAAGAAGAATCGCCGGTTGGTTGGTCATCAGAGCCTCCGGTAAAAGGTCGGTATAAAGCATCTCTGTAATAAAAAAACAAACAAATATGTAATATATAAAATGTAAGCAAAAATGTGTGTAATTGTAAAGAATAATAAGTAATTGATCTGCGGTGGACAGATCACATTGGTCAATTTATATTTTATATAAACACTAGCTGACCCGTGCCCACTTCGTTGGGCGGTAAAACTTTTACTTGTGATGAAATTATGAGTGTGGTTTGGTTAGTACTGAATGCTAGGATTTGTTTCCTGACTGCCAAAAGAAGGGTTATATATTTACTGCATATGTATGTATGTATTTGCATGTCAATTTGACTATATTACCGTTATTTGTGAGTGTCTTCTTGTGCGTGTCTTATTTGTGAGTGTCTTATCTCTTTAACCATTTATGCAGTAAAAGGGGAAAGTATTTTTTTTAAACACTTGAGACGATAAATTTACATATTATGATAAGAATTCATAATTGTTGATAATATGACCAATAAACATGACCTAAAGTTTATGACCACAAACATGATTTAAATTATTTTTATAAATATAAAATAATACTTTTTGTAACTTAAACATATAAGTTAGACATATGCTGTCGCTGACTTTTTTGTAGGCATTATCAAGCTCTATAACTTTTCTCTAGAACTTAATCATATATCTCTCATCGTTAAGGCAGCGTTAGTTAGAAACGTTTTCGTTCGACCGTTTTTTCCCCGACATACTTTGCAAATCCGACTACCACGAAAAAGTCTTTTCATTTTTCGGATTAATATATAGCCTATGACACTCACAACTAACGTGGCTTTCTATTGGTAAAAGAATTTTCAAAATCGGTTCAGTAGATCCAGAGATTACTTCCTACAACCTCACAAACTTTACCTCTTTATAATATTAGTATAGATTGTAGAGAGTACATCTCGCGTTATAATCGGTTTGCCCCACCAGAAAGCGAATTAAAGGAGTCAGACATAATTGTCATATCACTTTTATGAACGGATCTTAACACGGTCACCCGCTCAAAATTCTCAAATAAACCATCCGCCGGACAACTGTTGTACATAAAAAGCTATTGCACACATTCATGTACATAATTTATTTTAAGTACATTTATTTTGACATTTATTATACCTGAAATCAAATATATATGTATACATGTACAATTTAAATTTTATGTATGTTGTCTCTATCACGTCATTTCCTATCCCGACTTTCCCCATTCTCTTACGGAAAAAAATAAAATATTATATTGCATAAATATTAAATAAATATTGCATATATTCGGAACCAGAAATGAATTTTTGTAACTTTTAAATATGTATTTTAATGCATTGTTTGTATTTCCGTTTAGTTCCAGAATAAAATACAACTACTCTGTGTTTTCCGCCGTCGCGTGCCGCAGGTTGAAATCTCCACTGGCACACACCGCAAACGCGGTCCGCGGACCGCATGACCCATGTACTGTAGTAAATTTGTAACCCAATCTTCCCCGACAACTTAATTAATAATAATTAATATTATTTGGATTGTTTATGATATTTTGTAACTACAAAATAATTAGTTTAGATACATGCTAATCATTATATTATACCAATTTTACAATCAAGATGGTAAGTTTACCTGTTTCCTGAACTCGGTTCGTCTAAAGGGCTGGATTTGAGTCTTTCTATCTCTTCAGGTGAAGGGTTCTCTCCAGGTCTTGGTTTTACGATCAAATTTAGGTCCGCTGTGGACCTGCCGGCGACGCAAGTATATACTCCAGCATCTCGGTATGTTAGTTCCTTTATACCAAGAGCACCCTAAAAATGTATAGGTAATAATGATATAGTTTTCAGATGTCCTGTTCGCAAACTATATTTAATGCTACACCGACGACATACCTACGAGAAGTATTACCGACAGAGGTAAATGGGCCCTTGCTGAGTTGGCCACGAAGACCCATTCTGTTCAGGGTTGGTCACACTCACGGGTCAACACCCATCCGACGGCCTCCACGCATGAAGCGCGAGCCTGGGTAGGACTCTGGCCCTTGTCAGTTTCCCCTGGGAATCAACCTTCTGGCGCTCCTGGACGGTCTGCGTACCGTGCGGCTTAAGCCAAGCGACTGCGCACTCTGACTAACATCTTGCGGTGTCGACTACAACGGGCGAACCCGTCACCACAGGACGTTTTAACGATTAGTCGTTCTATCGCCCTGCAGTGAGCGTAGAAGACTTTGGACAATAACAATCCAACGTCTAGCTACGCCACAACCCGTGAGAGTCCAATGCCTTACCGCGAGTTAGCCAGGAATAAACCCGGCGGGCTCGAGATACTCGCGCCCTCACTTCCAATTGTGACCAGATTTCTCCGGTCTCTCGATTGGTTCCGAGTTCGAGGTCGCTTGCGCGGTCCTCTCCCTTACGAAGCGGTGAAACGGAGTATACCGAATCTATCGCGGACCAAGGCGTCCTTTGCCCGGCTGTTCACCCAGGATCGGATGGCCAATGGTAATTTCAAGAGCAGTCGCCGTAAGGTAGGCAACCACCCCCGCTCTATAGGAAACAATACAGTTCCCAGACTCCCCCGACTGTTAGTCGGAGAGCACAATCGATTGGCTTGCGCCGCTCGGTGCGCAGACCGTCCAGGAGCGCCAGAGGTTTGATTCCCAGGGGAGACTGGTTGACCCAGTGTCCTACCCAGGTTCGCACCCCGTGCTCGGAGGCCGTCGGATGGGTGTTGACCCGTGAGTGTGTCCGACCCTGAACACATGGGTCATCGTGGCCACCTCATCATGGGCCCGTTGGCTCCCGAATCCCGAATCCACTCTAAGAGTCGGGGGAGTCTGGAAGCAGTACTGTTTCCTATAGAGCGGGGGTGGTCGCGGATCTTACGGCGATTGCTCTTAAAATGACCATCGGCTACCCAATCCTGGGTGAACAGCCGGGCAAAGGATGCCGTGGTCCACGATAGATTCGGTGTACACCGTTTCGTCGCTTCGTAAGGGAGAGGACCGCGCAAGCGACCTCGAACTCGTGGCCAATCGAGAGACTGGAGTAATCTGGTCGCAATTGGAAGTAAGGGCGTGAGTGTAAGCCCGCCGGGTAACACTCTTGGCTATCTCGCGGTTAAGGCGTTGGCCTTTTTTTACGGGTTTGTGGCGGAGCTAGACGTTGGACTGTTTTGTCCAAGTCTTTTGCGCTCACTCCAGGGAGATAGAACGACTAATCGTTAAAACTTCCTGAGGTGACGGGCTTGCCCGCTGTAGTCGACAACCCTAGTAGAGGTAATACCTACGAGTAGTATTACCGACAGAGGTCGTTTTGCTACCCGGGTCTATTTGCGAAACCGATACACGGCTTCTAGCCAAATCCAATCGACCCTGGAATCTTTATTTAACTCTACTGCAAAGCAGCCATTCTTTGAATTACATCACCTAATCGAGTAGTCCTATCTCCCCTTTACTACCTGGCGTAGTCTTAACAGACTGAGGGTGGGTGTGACAAGATGTCGAGTCAATGTCATTAGCTGAGGCTACACAGAGAATCCAATATGCGACTGTGTGACGCTGCAGGATGAAGATAGCCTCCTATCCTGCCCGCAGTTGTCAATACCAAAAACACACCAGGACCTACAAAGTCGAACGACCATGTCATCCAGACCGTATATTTTTGGACAAACATGTCCTAACCTGGCCCGGATAGTAATATAATAATAATTTATATAATTTTTAAATAATAATAAATATTATATAAAAAATAAAGCTACGGAATCTCGACTAAATCTGCATACAGATTTAGACGAATTTTTACGTCTGAACTCACTCCCACGGTATTCGTGTGCGATGTCTGCGGACCTTTACCAGCGTTAATTTGTCATAGGCAGCGGCGCTATTTCTTTGCATCTCACTGAATATCTGGCGGCAAACGGGTCTTTTCTAAGGATTTTAAGGATTCTAAGGATAGTAGGTCCAGCATCTACCACCGCTGTCTTAGACAGCATACGTATCCTGATCCCGCCGTCAAATCCCCTGTTGGACTGAAGACTATACCCTACTAGTTTTCTACTATGCATGGTGGGCTATAACTCTCTTAAGTTGCGTAGAGAAATGCTCGCCATGGCCTACGTTTTCAAGCTGATCCGGGGAAGAGTTGATAATCCTAGCATGCTAGCGAAGGTTTGTCTCTTTGTTCCGGACAATTATAATCGTGCTCGCACTCATAATCTATTTCCGGAGCCGTCCTCGCGCACCAACCTAAGTCGATGTAGTCTGCTCACCCGTGCTTTGCGTCACAAAAAAGCGCTATGTTCGACAGCGTCACACTTTGATATTTTTACAGCGAGCCCGCATCTCTTCAAGGTGTAGTCATTGCGCTACTTGTTTATGTCAGATTAAAATAAATTGTTTTCACTCTTTATGTACCGTAAGTTTGTAAGTTTTTTTTAAATTATTAATGCCTGTATCTGCATTTAATGCTTATTTAAACATTTTGTGTATGTACTTGTCAGAATTCTATTATTTTTTATATTTATGTTTATATTGCATATCAACGGATTGGTATAAACTGTAAAGTTGATTTGCTAATGAAATAAATAAATAAAATAAAAGATCACAACTGCCTACACCTGCAGCAAAGGCAGAGTTGCCTTTGAAGTGGCTACAGAATAGGAGCTAAACCATAAGTTTCCCCGACCAACAGACACAAACTGGCCATCAGTCCCAAACTGCATTAGACCGTTCGTCCCAGATACATAGTACATTTTCACAGGCAAGAAGGAGTAAGCTACGCGGACGGTGCTAATGGTGCGATCCCATCTCTGCTACCACACCCGAATACGCTATATAACGAGGAGATGAGCATGCTCCCCGGATCGCACTTTTTTTATATTGATCGAAAACTACAATTATATAAGTAAAACATATAAAAGGTACCTTTTTCGATATCTTAAACTTTTTGGATTTGCCCAAATAGTTGTGGTCCTTTGCCCATTGGATTTTAGTTCTGTTGTACCGTTTGACTGGACATCTTATCTTCACGTTTGTACCGTAGAAGAGAGTAGCAGATCCGCCGATCTTGACAGTAACCTGAAATCATTTTGAATTTTGAAAAATTTCTATAACTATGTCAAATTTCATGTTGATAGCTTTTTAAGATTAGCTGCAATAATCGACGCCAAACAGCGACATCCAGCAAGTTTGTGATATACCAGCGATTGGTCAACTTACCCATAAAAATATTAAAAGCATAGACTAACTCCTTATGTAATTTAATTGCAATAGGACTTAGAATTTCCGTTTCTATTGTTCGCGATGTTTTGACTTTGAAGAATTTGTTGATGGGCGTCCTACTGATGACTTTGTGGTTTATAAACGTTCTTTATTGTTTCCAAAATGTTGTGTATAGATCATTTTTAATTTTTATTTTTATTTACATTTCTGGAAACATATTTTACATACGTGTGCATAAACATATTGTAGAAAAACAGAAAAACATTACGCCGATAATCGTTTCCTACGAAAGTAACACATTAAACAAATTTCAGCATATTACACATTTGGATTTCAGCGACACTTAAAAATTAATTATAGAGAAAAACGAAAACATTACACCGATAATCGTTTCCTACAAAAGTAACGCAAATTACACATTTGGATTTCAGCATATTACACTTAGAAATTTAATATAAAATAAAATGAACTTGTTTCTATTATATAAAATAAAATATATAAAATAAAATAAACTTGTCTCAAATAAAATAAATTTATTGTGAAATTTCACAATGGGCGGGTTTATTGACATAAGACAATCTCTTACAACCAACCCTAAACTAAGTTCATATTAAATCACTTCATAAAATTAAAATGGTTCACCTAGCAGGGAGCTAATGGGCTCAGTGCAGTTGGTCAAATATGACCCATGTGTTAGGGTGAGCCCAACTCTCAGGTCAACACCCATCCGGCAGCCCTCACACAGAAGTGCGAGCCCGGGTAGGACTTGCACTTCTCGCCCGGGTAGGGCCAGTTCCTATGGGAGTCGCCCTTCGGGCGCCCCTGAACGGTTTGCTCGCCGTGCGGCGTCAACCAATCGACTGTGCATTCCGGCTTATAACCGGGGGCGTCAGGAAACGGATTTGTTTCCTATAGAGCGGGGGTGGTTGTTAATTATTTTTTTTGGGCTTTTCTAAGGTTTTATGAAGATTGTAACACTGCGACCAGTGCTGATCTATTGTTTTCGCCACCTACTATAGTTCTGCGCTAATAGTTCTGCGATATTTTTCATCGCTTTCAGTAGAAAGGATATGGGGCTAATTGGCCTGAAGGACTTTGGTTGTTAACCTTCCTGCAACCGCTCTTGAAACGACCAATCGGCTACCCGATACCGGGCAAAGGACGCCATGGTCCGCGATAGATTCGGTAGACACTGAATCACCGCTACGTAAGGGAGAGGACCGCGTAAGTTTCCTCGAACCCGTAACCAGTGGAAGGCCGGAGAAATCTGGCCGTACCTGGCTTCTCGTGGTAAGGCGTTGGCCTATTACCGGATAGTGGACTGTTACGTCCCAATTATTTAACGCTTACCTCACTGAAGACAGGACGATTAAATATCGTTAAAACTTCCTGAGGTGACGGGTTCGACCGTTGTAGTTAACACCTCCAAGAATCACCCATAAATCTGTAATATTTTATTTACAGGTTGTTGCGGGAAGAAAGATAAAATAACGGGCAGGCATGATGATGATAAACATCACAACAAATAATGTGTCGTCATGCCTAAAATTCCGTGCACCTTCAAATTCCCCAACCTAAAAATATTATTTATGGCAGTAAGTGCACTTAGCACACAATATAGGTATACCCGGATTAGCTCCACTAAAAGCGGGAGCTAATGGATGTTAAACTAAAAGTGGAATATTTACAAGCAAACGCTAAAATTTCGAAATTACACGTCAACCCGAAAATAACCTTCGCTCGCGAACAAAGGAAAACGTCGGAAAAATCCCAGCACGTGCATTTAAAAAGGGTAATAAAAACTCACCCTAAACACACCGCCGGCAAAAGGATTAAGCAACCCGTCGCCGATTGTAAAATCGACCCTCCCCGCCAGCCAGGTAGGTACAAAGAATGACTCATATTTTGGGAAGCGCCAGCTTAAATATTGGATCACTAGAAATCCACAAAATTGCTGCCATGAAAATGTCTAAATGTTTAGAATAATTTAATTTAATTTTTAGACTAAGTCCGAGCCAAATCGGCCAATAAATGGTGAAAATATTTAAATTCAACCTAAAATAGGACATAGCAATAGTATATGATTATTAAAATGTATATAATAATCATAAGTTAATATAAGTTAGAGTTTAAGGTCGTATGTACACTCTTAACTTAGTAAAATAGTATACAATATTATAGTACATTAGCTTTACGGAAACGACATATAACAACGCGTCGGTCGGCACCCGCGGGCGAGGCGGGGTGCAACCCGCCCCACCACTGGGCCGGCCGCAGCGGTCATACCTATATAAGGTCGGTTACCCGCCGATATCGGGGCAGATCAAATAACAGTGCCATCGGGCAGATCATGTAACAGTGCTTTGTCGGAGATCATATCGGAGATCATATTTAAAGTAGAACTATTAGTACGTGCTTTGAAGAATAAAAACGCAATTACTGTAAATTCGTAAATAGTGCAATAGACTACATTTTATAGGAAATAAAACTTTAATGGCTTAGAAGCTTTTTAAAACGTAAAAATTATTATTATCTTTTTTATTAACAATACAAACCTCGAGTGCATATCCTGGAAATACTACCTACAGCGGATTAAACACGACCCGAGCGACGTTAAAAACGAGGATTTCGACAACGCCGCACGACGTCACCTTTAGCCTTACAACCTGAAGGGTTGAGTCTGTATGTAGGCCACGCGTGGGAAGGCCCCACATCTTGGAAGCCCCCACACCTTGGAAAGACACCACATCTTGGTCCTTCGAGCCGGATAGGAAATCAGGACCTTAAGCAGAAAGCAGGTCCATCGAGGTAAAAAATAATAAAAAATATTTTTTTTAATTTTAACAAAAAAAAATTTTGAAAAATCTCCGAGATGTCGACGCCGCGTCAAACGAGCGCGGAACGGACAGAGAGCGCTAGAAGAAGCGCAAGGATTGCGGACAAAGCACGCGACAAAAGCCAGATCGACGCTCACAGGCAAGAACTACGAGCCGATCAACAAGATGCCGCAAGATCTGCAATCAAGACGACGACCGCTGAGAGACCAGCCAGCAGAGCACAGTCTACCAGCAGCAGGGCGCCGTCAATGACTAGTCATCGATCGTCCAGATCAGCAACCACCACCATCAGGAGGCGACAATTGGAAGCGGAGATGGAAGCCGCCCAGGAAAAAGCCGCAGCCGACACCGCAGCCGCAGCCGACACCGCAGCCGCAGCCTCAGCCGCAGCCGCAGCCGCAGCCGCAGTGAACGCCGCCCAAGCAGAGGCCGCCGCCAAATTCGCAGCCGAGACCCGCAGAATTGAATCAGAACGGATCGACCGACAACTCGAACTGCGGAAACTCCTGATAGAAGCAGAGGTCGAGGAAGAGTTATATATGGACGACGACGACCAAATAAGCCGAGCCGACAGCCGAGCGGAACGACAGAGCCGCCGACTAACGACCGGACGTACAGAGGAATGGGTGAACTAGCGGGAATTAAGGGACGACGACGCCGCAGAAAAAACAGCGAGCGACGCCGCATTCCAACGAGCCGTCGCGAGCGCCGTCACGCAAGCGATCGCCGCCACCGCCGCCGCCGCCAACTCCCATCCAAGAGCCTCCTCCTACGAGCGGCAGTTAAGAGACGACGACGCCACGGACAAAAAGGCAAGCGACGCCGCGTTACAACGAGCCGTCGCGAGCGCCGTCACGAAAGCGATCGCCGATAACGCCGCAGCCGCCACCGCCAATCGACCGAGTGACACCGCCCGAGCGAGCAATTACGCCCGACCGAGCGGCAACGTCCCGACGATGAAGAAAGAGGAAGAATGCAGCCCGCCCGACGTCTACATGATGCAGACCCGAGCGAAGATGCTACGCAGCCTTCCCCAGTTCGACGGCAGCATGCAGGAGTGGCCAATATACGCCGCACTATTCGATCAGGGGTCGACAATGTGCGGATTCACCAACGCGGACAATCTGCTACGACTACAACAAAGCCTGCGAGGACCCGCGCGCGAGGCAGTACGCGCGATGTTACTGGATCCCGGCAATGTCCCGGAGATCCGGAGAGCGCTGGAACGCCGTTTTGGCAGACCTGGCGCTCGCATCGACGCGCTCATGCAGGAAGCACGCAGTACGCAGCAAATATTGGTGAGTGATTCGATATTTAAGTTGGTTGAGTACGGCACTACCGTTTGTAATGTCGTACATGCTTTAAAAAATATGGGTCATTCTGCGTATCTCACAAATCCACCGCTGCTAAAGGAATTAGTGATGAAGTTGCCACAACATTTGCGGTTGCAGTGGTACTCCGCCGGCCATGGACCGCATCCGACTCTTTTAGATTACGGAAACTGGTTAGAGACAATAATAGACGCCGCCTCTCAAGAAGATCCCGTAAAAGATTATTCAAAAAATAAGTATAATAACAATCGATCCGAGATGCCGAGCAAAAAAAGAGTTTTTGCTACAGACACTCAGGAGTCAACAGACGCCTGCCTAAAGTGCGGGCGAAACAATCATTTAACCCCTAAATGCCGCGAAATAGGAAAAATGACAATAAATCAACGTTGGACATGGGTTAAGGAAAAACGCTTATGCACACGGTGTTTTAGAAAAGACCACCGCCAAGCGCAATGTAGCGTAAAAGAGCCGTGTGGGATAGAAGGTTGTAAGTGGCCTCACCACAAATTATTACATAAAAATAATGCCGCGATAAAAAATCAGCCCTCAAACGACGACCAAAATACCCCTAATACGGTAGCTAATACGTGGGACGGATCAGAAAAAATGATTCTAAGGGTAGCGCCCGTGGAACTACGGGGGCCGAAAGGCGTTATAAAAGCGCTAGCGTTATGCGATGAAGGATCTTCAATCACATTAATAGATCAGAGCATAACGGATAAAATAGGAGTACACGGGGAAATTAGCCCCTTAAATTTAGTAGGCGCCTCGGGCATGTCAGTTGCGAACGCGACAACGCAGCGAATAGACTGTAAGATCCGATCGCTGAAAGGTAAAAAATATTATGATTTATGTAACGCCAGGACCATAAAACAGCTGGATTTACCAGCACAAAAATTCTGTGCTAAATCCATGCTAAATAAATGGCCTCATTTAGCCGACATACCGTTTTGCGACTTTGAAGGAGCACCGCAAATTCTAATAGGAATAGATCACTATGACTTAATCATTCCCAGAACGATAAAAGCCGGTCCCCCGAACGCTCCGATAGCGACCTATTGCCGACTTGGGTGGACATTAGGGGGAGGGGGGGGCGGTGATTTGGCTACTTGCCGCGCCGTAAACCACTTACGGAATGCGGGCTCAAACCAAAGGATGGACGACATCATCCGATCGTATTTCGAAGTAGAGGAAGTAGGAACGCACATACGCGCCCATAAGGCCGTTACAAACGCGCGGGCCGAGACGCTTCTTCACGAGACAACGAAGCTAGAAGGCAATCGTTGGAGTACCGGACTGCTTTGGAAAAGCGACAAGGTGACGGTGCCAGCCAGTCACGAGATGGCTAAAAAACGGTTGAAATCCATAGAAAACAAACTACTCAAAAATCAGCCGTTGGCCACTCAATATTGCGACACAATAAAGGATTTCCTGAAAAAAGGGTATGCCCATAAATTAAGTCCAGAGGAATTACGCACCCCTGGAAATCGTATTTGGTATCTCCCACACTTCCCGGTTGAAAATCCAAATAAACCAGGAAAAATGCGACTCGTTTTTGACTGTGCCGCGAAAGCCGGGGGAACAAGCCTAAACGACCAGCTATTATCAGGACCCGATTTATTAAATTCTCTGATTGCAATCCTATTCAAATTCCGACAAGGACGTTACGGATTCGCGGGCGACATAAAGGAGATGTTTTTACAAATTCATTTATCAGAAAAAGACACCCAAAGTCAACGTTTCCTATGGCGCGACCTAAAACAAGAAGAGGAACCATCCGAGTGTAGAACCATGGATGTAGTCCTTTTCGGGTCTACCTCATCTCCGTGCTCCGCACTCTTTGTAAAAAATACAAACGCGGAGAGATTCAGGAAAAAATATCCCGAAGCGGTCGACGCCATAGTGAACAAACACTATATGGACGATTATCTAGATTCAACGGATACTG
Source organism: Micropterix aruncella (assembly GCA_944548615.1). NCBI lineage: Eukaryota > Metazoa > Arthropoda > Insecta > Lepidoptera > Micropterigidae > Micropterix > Micropterix aruncella. The sequence goes on along the minus strand of OX155972.1, from coordinate 5,933,601 downwards.
TAGAAACCGCCCAAAAAATGATCGCGACCGTTACGAAAATTCACCAGGAAGGTGGCTTTAACATCGTAAACTGGACGAGTAACGATCCAAAAATATTAGAACAGGTACCACATAATATACGTTCACAAACAAAAATAAAATTGGCCGGTACCGACGAGGCGAGTGAGAGGATTCTCGGACTTATATGGGAGCCTCATCGCGACACCTTTTCATTCGACACGGACCTCAAGAAAATTAATCCCGACTTACTGAGTGGTCGCAAAACCCCGACGAAGCGACAAACGTTATCGGTGATAATGAGCACCTTTGATCCGCTCGGGATTTTGGGCCCACTAACAGTAAAGGCGAAAATCTTACTCCAAACCATATGGTTGGATAAGACGGACTGGGACGAGATTATTAGCGACGGTGCCAGTCAAAAGTGGCAAGTCTGGTTGGCCGAGTTGCGAAAAATAAAATTCGTAACTATAAACCGTAGCTACCAGCACACAGGAAAACTGGCCCGTGACGTACAATTGCATGTTTTTGCGGACGCGAGCGAAAGAGCATATGCCGCGGTAGCGTATTTACGTTACGAAAATGAAAACGGCACCGCGAGCACGGCCTTTATAGCCCGCAAAAACAAAGTAGCGCCGCTGAAACCCATGTCGCTACCGAGACTAGAGCTGCAAGCCGCTACAATGGCCAGCAAATTAGCTGAGCTGATAAAATCGCAGCACACCTGGGAATTTTCCTCCACAACGTTATGGTCAGATAGCAAGACCGTACTATCGTGGATAAGACGTGACCCACGTGAATTTAACGTGTTTGTAGCTCACCGACTTGGCGAAATTGACCAGGTTACCACACCATGCCAATGGCGTTGGGTACCCACAAAATTGAATCCCGCGGATAACGCAACTCGGGACACGGCGACTAAAATGGGTGAAGACCAAATAAAAAAATGGATAAACGGACCGGAATTCCTACTGGAAAATAGCGACCACTGGCCCGCGGACGATGAATCTCCATCGTCAGAATACGGTCAGGACGAAGAACGTCGACCGGTATATGTAATGACCTCGATAAAAAATATTTTCCTAATCGAGACAAAACGATTCTCACGCCTAGAACGGTTACGTCGTACAGTAGCATGGATATTTCGATTCGTACAACGCTGCAAACGCAGCGGCGAAAAAACAAAACATTTAACCCCACAAGAACTTGCTTGCGCGGACCTCTACCTGATTCGGGTTTCGCAGCAACAAGATTTCAACGAGGAAATTTCATTATTAGAAATTAACAAAGAATTGCCAAAATACAGCAGGATAAGAAACCTAAATGCGTACCTGGATACGAATAGGATCCTGCGAGTAGGCGGTCGCATACAGAATTTAGCCGGTGTCGCCCCCGAGGTAAAACAACCTGCAATACTGGACGCGCGTAGTCATTACACCCAGTTATTAATGAGATGGCAGCACGAGCAAGCCGGTCACAAAGGACGTGAATGGGTTTGTAATGAACTACGACAGCGTTATTGGATATTGCAACTCCGGGGAGCAATCCGAAAAATTACTCGCGACTGTCGAAAATGTCAAATTGACAGAGCGAAGCCAATTCCACCCAAAATGGCGGTCTTACCGGACATCAGATTGGCTCATCACATACGACCGTTTACCAATATTGGGGCCGATATATTCGGGCCGATAGAAGTCACCGTGGGAAGACACCGGGAAAAACGGTACGGTATGCTTTTCTGTTGTATGAGTAGTCGAGCCGTCCACATAGAAATCGTCCATTCATTATCTACGGACAGCACAATGATGGCAATAAAACGACTATGCGCACGCAGAGGGACACCGTCCGTAATATTTTCCGATAACGGAACGAGTTTTCACGGGAGCAATAACGAGTTGAAACGGGCACTGCAAGATGTCAATTTTGATGACGTAAGTTCGCAATGCGCTATGAAGGAAATAGAGTGGAGATTCAACACTCCGACAGCCCCCCATATGGGAGGTTTTTATGAGAGATTGATTCAATCCGTAAAAAAAGCTCTCTCCATCACTTTAAAGGAAAAAGCTCCTCGCGACGAGACATTACTAACATTAATGGCAGAGGCTGAACATTCGGTAAATTCTCGCCCGTTAACCCATGTTTCACTCGACAGCCAAGACGATGAAAGTCTCACGCCAAATCACTTCTTGATTGGTTCGTCATCAGGTCGACTCAACATAGGCGTGATTGACAGCGACAATCTTTGCCTCAAAAAACAGTGGCAAATAGCCCAAATAATGGCAAACCATTTTTGGTCGAGATTCGTACGCGAATATCTCCCGACGCTGGCGAAGAGACCAAAATGGCACGACGCGGTAAAACCCGTCCAGATAGGAGACATAGTCATCCTTGTGGACGCGGACCTACCCAGAAATACTTGGCTCCGAGGGCGAATAGAGCAAGTACATACCGCTCCCGACAGGCAAGTACGTTCAGTAACGATCTGCTGTCGCGGAAAATCATACAAAAGACCAGTACATAAAGTGGCAGTTATCTATTCTCCCCACCAAGAGGAAGTGAGAACAACAATTTCACCTCCCGAAGAAGAGGAGTGAGGAGAAACACTTGTCTCACGGAGAGGGGCATGTTGCGGGAAGAAAGATAAAATAACGGGCAGGCATGATGATGATAAACATCACAACAAATAATGTGTCGTCATGCCTAAAATTCCGTGCACCTTCAAATTCCCCAACCTAAAAATATTATTTATGGCAGTAAGTGCACTTAGCACACAATATAGGTATACCCGGATTAGCTCCACTAAAAGCGGGAGCTAATGGATGTTAAACTAAAAGTGGAATATTTACAAGCAAACGCTAAAATTTCGAAATTACACGTCAACCCGAAAATAACCTTCGCTCGCGAACAAAGGAAAACGTCGGAAAAATCCCAGCACGTGCATTTAAAAAGGGTAATAAAAACTCACCCTAAACACACCGCCGGCAAAAGGATTAAGCAACCCGTCGCCGATTGTAAAATCGACCCTCCCCGCCAGCCAGGTAGGTACAAAGAATGACTCATATTTTGGGAAGCGCCAGCTTAAATATTGGATCACTAGAAATCCACAAAATTGCTGCCATGAAAATGTCTAAATGTTTAGAATAATTTAATTTAATTTTTAGACTAAGTCCGAGCCAAATCGGCCAATAAATGGTGAAAATATTTAAATTCAACCTAAAATAGGACATAGCAATAGTATATGATTATTAAAATGTATATAATAATCATAAGTTAATATAAGTTAGAGTTTAAGGTCGTATGTACACTCTTAACTTAGTAAAATAGTATACAATATTATAGTACATTAGCTTTACGGAAACGACATATAACAACGCGTCGGTCGGCACCCGCGGGCGAGGCGGGGTGCAACCCGCCCCACCACTGGGCCGGCCGCAGCGGTCATACCTATATAAGGTCGGTTACCCGCCGATATCGGGGCAGATCAAATAACAGTGCCATCGGGCAGATCATGTAACAGTGCTTTGTCGGAGATCATATCGGAGATCATATTTAAAGTAGAACTATTAGTACGTGCTTTGAAGAATAAAAACGCAATTACTGTAAATTCGTAAATAGTGCAATAGACTACATTTTATAGGAAATAAAACTTTAATGGCTTAGAAGCTTTTTAAAACGTAAAAATTATTATTATCTTTTTTATTAACAATACAAACCTCGAGTGCATATCCTGGAAATACTACCTACAGCGGATTAAACACGACCCGAGCGACGTTAAAAACGAGGATTTCGACAACGCCGCACGACGTCACCTTTAGCCTTACAACCTGAAGGGTTGAGTCTGTATGTAGGCCACGCGTGGGAAGGCCCCACATCTTGGAAGCCCCCACACCTTGGAAAGACACCACACAGGTATTCTTTGTAATCCGAAGCTTTCCAGCGTTTCAAACAATTAGCTAAAAATATTTTAACTCGTTTTAAGTTACTTCCCAGTCCCTGTCAACCTACTTACCTATTTGAATCGCTTATATACTAAAGAACACAAGTCCAAAAATGCAATTTTACAGGAGACACAAAAAACAGTTTTCTAGTTTATCTAAAAGTATAAGTGAAAATATTTTTTTTATGAAGAAAGTAAATGTCGATTGCCTCAAAATAAAATATTGTTAAAGTTTGTATTAACTGCAGTTTTTTTTATATATATATTTTAATTTTTGGACATGTGTGGTTTGGAAAGTTATATCGGACAAGTGTTTTTTGGATAGTAAAAATGCCCATATTATAAACGAATTTGTATTTAAATCAAAGTACAAAATATTATGTCTTACGAAACTAAGTTTATCTTTTATATATCATCCGCAACTAATCATCTTCTTCATTGTTTACGTCAATGTTGGTAGTAGGCCAGGCTACAATTTGGTCATAGAATAGTTTATGTTCTTCCGGAATGTACTGTAGGAGACGACGTATATCATCAATCTTTTTGAAATTTATAGGATTTGGACCACGGTATGCTCGTCGTTGGGGAAGTTGGACTGCGTTTGACATTAATATTTTAAAAGTGTTTACATCTGCTCAGTTTATGAATTTGAGTGCTCTCACAACACCTGGTTTGGAGGAAGAATGTTTGAATTCCTTAAATTCAGACGTATGAAACATTACTTTCAGCGCCTTTCTTACAGCTCTGCCCTTAGTTTCTTCAGATACACCTCCTCGTAAGTAATGATCAGGCCACCATGACTTGAAGTCTAAAAATATATCATCATAACAGAGATATTTTACTTCAATACGTCCACTTACTTGGACAGCATTAACAACCAGAGCAACATACTCCATGGGATGGTATACCCTGTCTACTTGTTTCAGACATCTTTTTATTGTGCCAAAATCCCTGTCGCAGGGATTATACGAATGTCCACGAACAGGAAAATATTGTCGGACATTTTTGAACAAACCCGTATCTACCAATGCTGCACACAGTCTTATCATCGTATGATTCTTGTTTTGTCCGGTGCATCCATCAGAAAATAGTCTTAAATGTTTCACAGTCATGGGCACGTAATTTAAAATGTAATCGTACAACATCGAACAAACGTCATTTGCACCTTTTTTAGCTGTACCCTCGTGATACATGTAGCAAACAGATCGTCTGGTTTTCAGGTTATGAATGCAAAAAAGGTTTACCCATAGCTGGCGCATGTAGAAAATGTCTTGAATTGGAATATGCGGCAACGGAAGATTCTGCATATAATCGAAGCAAATACCGACCGTGTCATCTGTCTCGTTACACAAACCTATAGTATTCCTTATCGCAGAGTAGTACTTATCAGCTCGTTTTTTATGTACCTGCAAGTCTACTTCAGCAGCCTTCTTAATGGCCGGACTCGTATGTGCGTTGAGTATCTTGATATTTATTTCTTCGCATGTAATACATGTGTCCACTTGGGGACGACCAAAGTGTAAATCAAAATGCTGCTTGAACATGTTGTAGTATAGTTTATACTTGACCTCCAAGCCATGATATTTCAGCTTAAAGAGTCTATGCATTTTTTTTATAGACAAAGTTGGGTCTAAGTAAACGTATCTCTTGTTGGAGTAATGAGTTTCATGCGTTGGAAATGACCGTATGTGCTCTTTAATTTTACCCAAAATCTCTTCCGGTGTTAAGCGAAATTTATTGCCCAGGTTTTTTCGTTTTGGTATCTTGTTTTTCAACACCAGGGCTTGCAGTCTTCGAACTCTGCCAGTCTGTAGATCAAATGTATTCAAAAACATTTTCTTGCATACTCTCTTCTTAACAGCGTCTATAGGTAGCCAAAAGATGAATGAAGCTGTCTTCGGCTTAGCTTTTGGGGTTTCGCGTGGTCGACGACGATTGATATTTCGTTTTTCGATAAGGCCACATAAGAAAATATCTTGTTCAGTGGGCGTTCCGAATGAGTAGAATTTGTCGAACAATGATCGCTGGTCATCTGGGGTCACATCTAACATACAGTTGTTTCTGCAACTGTAACAAAAATAAAGCCAGTATTTGGTGAGAAAAGTAACATGTATTGGGTGTAGCTAGTCATCGAAAACTGGACGATTAATAGATATAATCTTATTCGTCCGATTAAGTCAAAGGTTTCTTGGGTAAACATGAAACACATAATCCTATCCTAGTAAAATCCTTAAAATAAAGGTTAATAAAAGCCTTAACTTATAATGGGATGACTGTACGAAATGTATCTTAAATGTATCTAAAACTGAAATAGTAGGGATTGTATGAATTATTTATACCTATATTTGTATCAGTAAAGGTCACAATAAACGAAAACCATGTACTTACTTGCACAATCCACGTATTTCACGGGCTGGAATCAGAACACCCTTGTAGTTATTGTACGGCTTCCCGCAGGTTTTTGATGCTTGAGCCTTGTTTCTTTTATAAGTTTTCGGGTCTGAAGTGCCTTTTTTCTTTCGCTTTCTTGCCGGTTCTTCTTCCTGCACAGCACGAGCAGCATGTTCCTCGTCCATTTTTCAAAGCAGTTAGGTTAGCTGTCACGTTGACAGCTGGCATTTGCTATCCAAAGTGCACATGTCCCGGATATGTGCACTTTGGTTTATAAACTAAAATTTGGTGGGAATTTTATTTGATACTTCTATATGGGACTTGTGCATTTTGATAAAACAAAACGATGCATCTCGGCACAAGGAAAATTTTGCCATATAAAAAAAAAAAAAAGATATTTGGACATGTGTTCTTTGGTAAATAAGCGATTCATTTATACTTATGACATTTTCTGGGAAACGATTTTTTACGAACGTACGTGATACGTCCACTTACGTTCACTTACGTTCAAGTACAAAAAAAACCGAAACCCACTGATTCGCCAAATTGTTCATTCGATTCTAAGTATAAAAAAAGGGTAAAAAATTGGTCTATTGTTAAAATATTGTCTGGTATATATTGTAAAGATATATTGTTTTTAGGATATCTAATCAAAAAGACCAACGATTTCTTACCTACTTTTTGAATAAAAACCCAAGTGCGGTTAATTTGTTGCGTCAAAGCTTAACAAATTATTAGATCGTAGTAGTACATTTGCATATAAGCAGGCCTCGAAACGAAACAAAAATGTTCGGCAGGAAGTTGGGTCTGGTGGATAAGTAGGTAGGTACGTATTTCCTTGTAGTGTACTATGATGATTTAATAATGATAATGATTGGTTAGATACATTTTTCATGATTCTATTCAAATTTATATACTACTAGCTGACCCGGCGAACTTCGTACCGCCAACATAACAGTAAATGATTGTCGTGTTACAGATTAGCTGAACTTAATTTATGATTTTATGAAAGTAATACAATGAATACAAAATAAATATTAAGTTCACTACTTTATTAAGACAATAACATAAAAAGAAATATTAAAGTACAAAAATTAAGTATATCAATCGCGTATCAGCAAGGCATGATTGAATTAAACTTTTTACATATTGGGCAGCATGGGATGCACTCCGTTTCATTATCTTCATTAAAGAACCTTGTGCAACAAATAAAGCGGATGATTTGCCGACACGTGAACTTGCCACGTACAACTGACCGTGAGAAAAACACGGATTTAAATATTGTATGGGAAAATGTTTTTTCTTTTATTTTAATTTTTCGACAATTTTCCAATATTCGTTTTTAATAGTTATTCTGCTATTCGGGACGGAGACAAATACAACAAATCAAAAACCATGAAAATAAGTCCAACCGTTCTCAAGTTATAAGTGTTCTAACAAACCAGACTTTGTTTATATAATATAGATTGTAGGGACCTATACTAACCTTCTTTTTACTTGCGTTATGCTGTATAAAGGAAGTATTAGACATTGTAATCTCCGGAGTTGAAGTATCCAGGACACACGGCTTGGTATTGCAGGCTCTTCTTGATTCCGGTTTCTTGTTGTGTGGACACATTGATTCTGGTCTGTCTACAACGTGTGATTGGGCCATTATCTGCTTACACTCAACCTATTTAAAAATAATGTCAAAACGTTAGACACCATATGACGTTAGTTGTGTACAAGAATATTCTTGTAGCCCAAGTACACTTACACATGTGCATGTGTACGTGGGCTGTCTAAAAGTATCCGTCCTTTGGCCGGGAAAAAATATATTAGTAAAGTGACGGGATTGGGACCATAATCGTATTTAAAGTAGGTCCCTTGCACATACACATACTTAGCCCAGCGCTCCTTCCACTGCTGAAAACACTTCTGGAAGGCTTCGTTTGGAATGGTGTTCAAATCCGCTGTAGCGTTCTGCATTTTCTCTTATCTACTCACATTGGCGAGGGCAGCGGTCAGTTGGCCTAATGAGGTGTGAAGTGAGCACGCACTGCGCGGCAAAGCAATCTTACGAAGCTCCGGTTGTAGCGGAAATATTAATCATGTGCCTACCCTGCCGATATCATCTGCCTACCCTGATCGTGCCAATTATATTGTTTTATATTTAATAATTCATTTATCACTCACAATGCTACTTACTAAATAAAATTAATCTCCGAGTTCCATCCAAACTCAATAAATTTAACCCTATAAAATCGAAGACTATCGCGGTTGTTTGACATTATAAATAGGATAGAAAACGAACGTTACCATTCTTACCATACGTCAAGGGCGTGACTGATCGAATAAGTAAGATGCTAAACAGATTCGATATAAAAACGATCTTCAAACCGACCCAAAATATAGCTCGATTTTTGAGGCCTGTAAAGGATGTAATACCACTGCAAACCCCGGGTGTGTATAAAGTCGAATGCAGCTGCGGTCTAGCCTACGTTGGACAAACGAAACGGCCCATAGCCACGCGACTGACAGAACACATCAAAGCTGTTAAAAACGTTCAGCGAGAAAAATCGGCGATCTGCGAACATATATTGGATAGCGGAAGTAACCACTGGATGCAGTTTCAAAATCCCATTGTTCTATCCAAGGAACAATTCTACTTTCCTCGCATGATCCGGGAAGCCATTGAAATAAGAAGAACTCCGAACTTCAATAGAGATGACGGCTACAAACTCTCTTCTACGTGGAACCCTCTTCTTAAAATGTTCCCGCCGCCGAACGCCGAACGCAAAGACGTAAAACAGGATACAGTGAGTGTTGTGTGCAAGACGGATTTTAAAAATTCCCGCGCTCCGAGCCCGGCCCCCCACCACCGTTATAACCTACGCAGTGGCGGCAGCGGTTTGCGGCCTACCCGCAAAACAACGGACTGACAGCTCTTTAGTCTACCCTAGACAACGGCGGCTGCAACGTCACCGAAACGTCGGGTCCTACAAATTTCACGCGGTAAATTCGTTTTCTATCCTATTTATAAATTTAACCCTGCTCTTCATATTCCTCATGCTGGTACCAACTATAGGCAAAATGCATTTCTGTGGCGAACAAGTGACAATTCCAATGATTTGATTAAACGCTTTGACTTCGATATATTCTGTACGAGTATTAACTCAGCTAGGCAGCAGCTGAACAGTGAATTCTTTAGCATTAATTGTTGAATGATTTTTGATGTATTTTTAATCAATAGCTTTAATTGAAAGGTCACATATGTTTCTACAACGTTACTTAAACGTGAAAACCTTAAATTGGCTCTCTGTTATCCTACTCCTCTTTTTGTTGAATTAAAATTAGCTGTTGGTTTTCCTAAAAATAATTAAATAAATAAATAAATGTGGCAAGTATCAAAATTACTAATTTTTCAAGAAATTGCCTTACATAAAAATACTAATTTACATGATACCGGAGTCAATAGAAAAATACCAGAATCGAATAAAAACTTTTTTTTTGGAAATTGTCCATCTTGTTTTTTGCTGAATAAAGACTTTGAAAATTCTTCCGATAACTTTAATAACATAATATTGTAAAGTTCCTTGCATATACCTACCATTTGATCTCTATCGCAGCGCTATGCCCAACCGATTCCATACAACCGCAGAATAAAAAGAGAATATCAATAATTTTACCTTTCTCTCCTTGATTCCCCCTCCACATGGTTTAGAACATTTGGTCCACTTGTCGATGGTCCAATTAACCGGGCAGTCCAGGACATTGCAGTACTGCCTATCGGTGGGAGGCGGCTGCGGGCACATGTTATTTGGTACGACTATCGTATTCCCCCCTCCTCTTGTGACCTATGAAAAATATACAGAATGAATGGAAAGATAAAATAAAGCATCAGTTGGACCTGAAGATTTAGATATTCATTTTATTTATTTATTTAAAATATTGCACGAGATACACATTCCTGCTGAATTACAAGATATTTCATCCGAGCCAGTTGTGCCGCAAAATATCGTCTAATCCAGGGGGTGAGGAATGTGAATATTGAAATTCGTGGAAGAAAGGTCATCTCTGGCATAGTAAAATAACATCAGTAGGACATGTCGAGCCTGTTTTCGAAATAAGTACTTACGCTTCGCCGAACCGCCATGGTTGCCACAACAAATACAAAATTGACAAGTTGTGATCTTATTAAAACAGAAATGCAATTCTTTATAATTATTATGTACGTTTATGTATTATTCATTTATAGATCAAGAGTCGGTTCCCAAAATTGTACTGTAACAGAATATATGTGATAATGCTGACTTTGTGTGACAGTATTCATTCATCACTTGTTGCATGTGTTCAAAATACCTACATTTTAGTAATTTCATGTAGATACTTAACAAAATCGCATCTACCTACCTACGCACTTACATACCTATGCACCTACTTACCTAGACACATACTTACCTACGCAAATGAACAATAAACGTTACCTCGTAAATGTAATTTCTGATAGGTTGCAATACAGCCTGTACAGAAAACATTCCACTTTTGTATACTTAGCTGTCGCGCGACAGCCCTGACTGACTAGCACCGAGGCGCCCGAGAATCTATGTAGTGGTAGCGTACGGATAACGGATGCTTGTATGAGTGCAAAATCGGTGCGTACTATGGAGATGGTATACTGTTTTTAGTTTACTATGTCTTTGGCAAGCAAGGGAGTGTCAAATTATGGACGGTCGAAACGACGACGGAAGAGCGAATATGGGCTAAGGTCGACTAACCGTACGTATTTTAGACAATAAACAACGTTCGTTATTAAAAATTTCCATAATTGAATATGGACCTTACGTCCACTTAGCAAACAGTGTATTGTATATATATATATATTTAAGATGTGCCCTTAGCAATAGGAAAATACAATAAGTAAATACGTTTACCGTACGATACGAGAATATTGTGAAGCCGTTATCCATAATTAGGTCAACCGGCAGGAAGCGGCTAGAATATATTTTTGAATTTAGCGTGTTACAAAGAGCGAATCAGTGTGCGCGTTGACCAAATTGAGTGGGTCAAGGGAAGATTAAAGGACACTTCACCAAACCTTCGTTTTATTCAGTCAAGGACAGCACAGAGCGATACTCAAGGAAATCAAGAAGCAAACTGTCATTCATTTATACATGAAACTGTGGCAAGTATGAGGAGTAATGATGATCCAACCTTATTATTAAGATTGCAAACGGTGTACTCGAAGTTTAGACTGCTTTACAAGGACTGTAGAGTAGTGCTTCGTGGTACACAAGTTGCAAAAAAGAAGAAGACTGCAGCATCGTGATCACTACGTCAACGCCACCTAAATAGGCCTAAGCCTATACTAAGACAGGCGTACAAGAGAGTAATTTTACCTGTTTACACGTTTGGTTACCATTTGAAGAAAAAATAGAAGTATTTCAATAGTCATGAAGTAACACTTAGAAAAATATACTTGAGATGGAATTAAAATTAAATAATATGTTTAAAATAGTCAAAAGTATTTGAAATTAATATATACCTGAATCACATTTCCAAATAATTTTCAAAAAGTGTCCGTGAAAATATTAAAATGTAGTATAAATTAAAAATAAAATCATCATTGGTAAAAATATATATATATATATATGTATGTATTCGTCTAAAATATAAAATGAAATATAATAATATACAAAATAGGTTTCAAAACGTTAAAAATATAATTAAAATTAGCAGTAACTAAATAAATAAAAATCGAAGTTATAATAAAAAACTCTTATACTGATGGTAAAATATTTTTCTCAAAAATCTTCACAGTTCCGAGGAAGGTAGATTCTATCAAATTTGGAAATCCACTGGTGAAGGTTGCTTAAATTTAAATTTAGCTAATCTCGAGATAAACATACATCTCGTTAGTAAAACTTGAAAAGTACTAAGCAACTACGCGCTTTCAAAAATATAGGAAAGAGACAAAAGTTTACCTCGTGAATGCAGTTGACCTCTCTGGTTTGTATACCGATTCCACATGGTTTCGTACATGGTGCGAAGTCCGAATAATTCCATCTAAAACATAGAAAAGAGTAGGTAGTATAATATTGTTATTTGTAAAAAAATCCAGTCGTACGAGTGTAATTTAGAATTATGCAAAGGGGGCTATCCACATGGTAGATTGACTCAACCCATTATTGCTTTCATAATAATGAAAATACTGATCAGGAAATAGGAGATTATTGCCTAATATTTTTCCCAGACCTTTAAAAGGCTTTCGACATAATGTCGCATAATGTTGGCAAAAATTGGGAAAAGTGGTATACGTGGGAAAGATCCCAAAAAACTAAAAAAAATACAAAATAAATTATTTTAAGTAGATAACTTATGAAGTCTAAATACATTTGATTAATGCCAATTCTTTTCTGATCTACATTAAAAGTATAAACCAGGCTTCCAAACTTTATCAGCCTCCCTGAATAAAAGTCAAAATCCAAGAATGGCAAGACTATGCGAGCAACTGCCAATGTGGGCCACTAGAACACGTTAAAGCGAGCAAATATCTGGGGATTTATAATGTAGATTGCAACCTTATATGGACTGCACGAAAATTGCGAAAAAAATATCATTTGATCTCGTTAGAGTTGCCATTCTAAATTTACAAATTGGATTGATCATCTTTGGGTTACCACTGTAGAATTTCCCCTTCTAGCTTGCAAATTGGTTATTTCTCTGTTTTTGTGAAAATTCAGAAATGTAACATGCATTTAATTGCATATAAATTGTGTTGTTATTGTATTTAATTTTATATAATAGATTTAATTGCAATTATTTTGTATTAAGTAGATAACATATGAAGTCCATATACATTTGATTAAGGCCAATTCTTTTCTGATCTACATTAAAAGTATAAACCAGGCTTCCAAACTCTACAAGCCTCCATAAATAAAAGTCAAATTCCATGAGTGTCAAGACTATGCGAGCAACTATCAATGTGGGCCACTAGGACAAGTTAAAGCGAGCAAATATCTATGGATTTCAATAGATTGCAACCTTATATGGACAGACCGATGGATCTCTTGTAAAAATGTTTGCTATCGCAAATTCCCATCTATAAAGCACTCCGTAGATGCTTGGATTAGCCCATCCTAAATATGGTCTAAAGCGCACTGCTGTCTCAGAGTCTTCTAATGTACTTGACCCTGGTAAGGAGGGGGGAGTACTTCGGATGTGGTAATTAAACCTGCGATGAAGGCACAAATTTCCATGGCCGAAAATTGCGAAAAAAATACGAATTGATCCCGTTAGTGTTGCTACTCTAAATTTACTGATTGGATTGATCATATTTGAGTTACCATCTGTAGAATTTCTCCGTCTAGCTTGCAAATTGGTTATTTCTCTGTTTTTGCGAGTATTCAGAAATAAAACATGCATTTAATTGCATATAAATTGTGTTGTTATTGTATTTAATTGTATATAATGAATTTAATTGCAATTAATTTGTATTAAATCTGAATTTAATTTTGGTATACATAGTTGATAGTGATAGTGCGCGGGTCCCAAAAGTGAATGTACATTATGCATTATAATACTCTATGGAGGTGGTTTGACACCGCTACAATATCTTTAAAATATATACATAGTTACCTTGGGGGACATGGATGGTCGTTACAGGTTCGAACTCGGTTTTCTGGCTTTGTATCTGGATCACACATATATGGCGACGCGATTTTTTGTGTATCATCTCTGACACAGTTGATTATCAGTTCCTGCAAAAGAATTACAGCAATAAACTACCATTTAAGCATTAACCATATTTTAAAACTTGTAATAAATTTTCTAAATAATTTCGTACTAGGGGTTTTACGGAGAATTTTACAGAGTTACTTACTGAGTTAGTATTTCTTTAGCTACGATCTGTTTAGGGCAATACCAGACGAAATGAAATGGGGCTTTTTTGAATACATATATAAATAACGCCATAATAATTGCTCAATGCCATAGTACGTTACGGCAACACTTCTGCGCTGGAGACATGCAGGTGGCGCTGACAGCACCGTCCAGCGAAATTAATAGCAATGTATTTGGTCATCTATAATAATATTGATAATAAATGCTTTTTATATAAAATGCTGATAGATTAGAAAAAAACATAATTTTACTAATGATAATAATAATAAAAATTAATTATAAGTGTCATCTATCGGATTTTTCTATGGGCTGTATACATTACAGAAATAATACGGAAATATTCGCTTAATATCTAATAGACTATTTGGGAATTAAAGCGCATAATTATTATAAATTGAAACCTGTATAACAAATAAAAAATCACATATTTATGTAAATAATATTAAAATAATAAGAGCTTTGATTTAAAAATACGTTTGTTATCATTGTTATTAATGTTTTATTTAATCTTTTCGGATAATGAACACAAGAGAAGATCAATCAATGTTTAGAACTATGAAAGCTATATACACGGTAAGTTTCATGGTAAAATTCTAGCTGCCTAAACGTAGCACGCCGTTGAGCAATCTGAATCCTATATAATGACTGCTTATACATACTTGTACGCCACTGAGGCAAGATGCGCTGCAATGTGTGTAGCCTTGTTCCTTCCAGGAGTACGATTTTCCGGGAGCGCCGGGAGCAACTCGAATATTTGGGTCACCAAACCCGACCGACCTGAATTTGAAGAGCATTATTTTTTTAACGATTTTAATCTAATGGCGTCTATTTTTGTGATGTAATTTCATAATCAGGCTATATTTTTTATACATTTTTGTATTACATTAAATTTTATTATATTTTTATCTATATTTTAAATTATTATTTTAAAATAAATATTAGACAAATGCAATATAATAAACAAAAAACTAAAATAAAAATATCAAAAAATAACTTTTTGCTTGCTTTATTATATTTGGGTATAGTGGGAGTAGTAGCAAACGGAGTGGGGGCTTGTTTCCAGCTCTTGATGTCACCTGGATCTATCAGATTTTTTGTAATTACCCACTTTGTGGTTGCGTCAGCGGTCTGCTAGTAGCCCAATACTGCTTACCAGTCCATGCAGAATACACACCTTCAAATTGGGCAGATCGCTGGGTTCGAGAAAGACTCGTCCCAGTAAACTGCGTCTTTTGCGGCAAGGCCTGGGCAGCGATTAACGATGTTTATGCTGTATTCAGGTTCTTTGCCACATATTGGACAGTCCTTGCTCTCGGTCAAGCCAAGGTTGAATAGATGTGCTCTAAGGGTCGCGTGTCCGGTGAGAAGACCGATAGTGGCTTTAAGGTTCTTCTTGCTTATGAAGTGGTTGTTCCATCATGGATTTTGCCTGGCGACATCCTTGGCTCTGTTTCCAGGATGCCCGATGTTTCTTCTCCAAGCAGTCCCTAATGATTTTCTTACCTATAGCGAAGGGGACCCTAACAACTGGCTCCACCGGGCATTCCAGTGTGTCCAGGTTTGCCAGCCTGTCGGCCTCTTCGTTGTTGGGTATCACTAGCACAAAAGATATCAGGTTTATATTCTTTTAAGGTTAGTCCAAAATCAGGAGTCTTGCTATCTAATCTCTGCATGTTTTAGTGAAACAAAATTATACGCAGTTTGTCAATTCTGGTAGAGAGAATTTACTGGTCACGATGGCAGATTGTTTAAGTTACGAGTTTCGCTGTTCTTCATAAAATAACTAATAGAATTATCTTACCGAACATTATCAGGCAGCATGGCCGGAGGGTTTGAATCACCATATGAAGTCCCGTATGCCATAGAACATGGCTCCATTACGCATCTCTCTGTTTCTTCAGCGGGTTTGGGTCCGGTACACTTATAGTCTGGAAGTTTGGCGATTGTCCTGCTGAACTCCAAGAAAATTTTGCAATGGACCTCTCTCTTGCGAATTCCTTCGCCGCATGTCACGCTGCAAGGACCCCATTCTGCATCCTTTATAAAGCTGCAAAATTACAGATTTTAGATGTGATTTTTGAAATAGGTTAAAGGTGGTTTACAATGATTCCTCAGTGAATATTTGATATAAACAACATGTAAACTATGGGGTAGTTTTCATAATAAAAAAATCACGGTAGATAGAGTAGGGTAGATCACCAAACTAGCAAAACCCAGCTTTCTATCGACGGCGAATATGTTTTCGTAATTCAAAAATTCGGGGCATTGGGCGCGGACATGGCGTGGACGTGGCGCGGACGCGACGTGACAAAAATATACATAGTACACTGTTGCAAAAATAAAGGGTCAACCTCGGAATGAGAGATAATAAGCTAAAAACTCGTATACACATTTATTTTGGCATTGTAAACGTTGTCTCAAAAGTCTCATAAAATCTCGTGTTTGCGAAAATGAATACTTTTGTTCTTGAAATTATTAAAGACTAGCTGATCCGTGCCCACTTCGTTGGGCGGTAAACATTTTTACTTATGATGAAATTATGGGTGTGGTTCGGTTAGTACTGCTATGATTTATTTCCTGACTGCCAAAAGGCGGGTTATATTTTTACTGCATATGTATGTATGTATTTGCATGCCAATTTGGATATATTACCGGGTTTTAAATGCGTGAATGAAATGATTATGATTGAATAAATTATGTTTATTTTAATTGTTCAAAACTTCTCTGTATACTATATTAGATGTAATGTTATTATTTGGTACCAAAATATATTGTCTTTCAGGAGTTTCAACCCGAGATACGGTCGCGGTTCCATACCTATATCGTATTATCTCTCAGTAAAAGGGAAATTATATGCAGTAAAAGGGAAAAGTCTTTTGTTTAAAATACTTGAGACGATAAATTTAATTATTTTGATGAGAATTCATAATCGTTGATAATATGATCAATAAACATGACCTAACAATTTAAATTGTTTTTTTAATATAAAAAACTACTTTTTGTGAATTAAATATAAAATGTATACATATGCTATCGCTGACTTTTTTGTAGGTATTACCAAGCTCTACAACTTTTCTCTAGAACTTAATCATATAACTCATCGTTAAGGCAGCGTTCGTAAGAAACGTTTTCATTCGACCATTTCTTCTCCGACCTATTGCAAATCCGACTACGTACCACGAAAAAGTCTTTACATTTTTCGGATTAATATATAGATTATGACACTCAAAAATAACGTGGCTTCCTATTGGTAAAAGAATTTTCAAAATCGGTTTAGTAGATTCAGAGATTACTTCCTACAACCTCACAAATTTTACCTCTTTATAATATTAGTATAGATTTGTAAATTTTCACTTCACTTGAATTTCAATTATAAGAAATATACAGCTTCTGAATAAAGATAAAATTAAAATATATTTATTCGTTCTATTTCTACCTTAAATCTAATATCAATTAATTTTTATTAAATTAAGACATAGAATGTATCATTTGTGTGTGTATCATTTGAGTGTATCATTTGTCTTGTCATCGTTTTGAGATTTTATTTGGCTATTTAGAGTCTGTATTTCTCTCCGAGGATCTTGTTCCGCTGTCTGGCTTCTAGTCACATAACCTAATGGTCGAAATCCTATGAAATATATTTTGACTCTTTTCTTTGCGAGTTCGTCAGCGTTTTTGTTTTGCATATGCCTTTAATTATTCAACTTACTATTTCTAATGAGGTATACCTAATTTTCTATATTTTTTCACATGTTTGCTTTTATAGATAGACTATTGGTTACCCGGCATTGCCAGTGTCATAACAGTCCTCAAATGTCCAAGGTGTACCAATTTTCATGGTGAACGGTTGAGCGGTATAGAAGTTGATGTGCTGCAGCGCCATGTGGTGGCGAGTAACAATAAAGGTAATAGCCCGAAAATAATATGCGTGCTTAAATGTCTATGTATACACAGCCCCATGAGCAACAACACGAGATCATCAGAAAACCAGGATAAATCCAATAATGCATCTTCTATATCACCGCCTACTACAACAACTACCAATAAGTCACCGGTCATCTCTACAATAGCTCCAGAAAAACCTTAAACTTCGCCACAAGCCATAACTACCAATGTCATAAATGACAGTGTAAAAAACGAACTAAATCCGAAAAAAATGGCTCTGCAATATTGAGTACAAATTTAACAATGACAGCCATTGCTGTGTTGGCGATTAATTAATTTATTTTATTTTATCTGCATCCAAACTTTTCTCTGGTCGTAACGGTCTCCGTTCCATCGGGTTCAGAAGAGGGAGGAAGAGAGAGTCCACCCGTGGTCGCGCGCCCACCTGTGCACTATAATATAGCCTGCGCACTTGACTGCTTCCGAACAGTGGACTCTGAGAAGATTAAAGAATTCACTAGAATCTACAATGCAGTCGCTATGGCCGAACACGGCTAGAAGGATATATATATATATATATATATATATATATATATATATATATATATATATATATATATATATATATATATATATATATATATATATATATATATATATATATATATATATATATATATATATATATATATATATATATATATATATATATATATATATATATATATATATATATATATATATATATATATATATATATATATATATATATATATATATATATATATATATATATATATATATATATATATATATATATATATATATATATATATATATATATATATATATATATATATATATATATATATATATATATATATATATATATATATATATATATATATATATATATATATATATATATATATATATATATATATATATATATATATATATATATATATATATATATATATATATATATATATATATATATATATATATATATATATATATATATATATATATATATATATATATATATATATATATATATATATATATATATATATATATATATATATATATATATATATATATATATATATGTATACCTATTTTTACGGCAATTAGTTGAACGGTATAGAAGATGGCTGCAGCGCCATCTGGTGGCAAGTTACAATACACTTAAAACGCGAAAATATTATGCGTGTTCAAATGTCTTTTTATACCAATTTTCATAGCGATCGGTTGAGCGGTATAGAAGTTGAAGTGATGCAGCGCCATCTAGTGATAAGTTACAATAAAGCGGATATCATAAAAAAACTTTCTTAATGAAAAAATATATACATATATGTGCCAACTTGGTGATCGGTCAAACGGTTTCGGAGACTATTAAGCTTGGACAGATATACCAACACCCATTTTTATATATAAGAAGATTCTCTCCAAGCTCAGGTAACATTATCATAATTTTAGATGTAACATTGAAAATAAAGTGCTAGAAAGTAAGTGTTCTGTGATTACCAAAATGTGAACATTGCAATTAAAAGTTTGGACAATTAGAGATAAAAAAACATCCATTGCTTATATTATGATCTGTAAAAAACACTGAGAAATCATGTGTAAACATTTATAACATAAATAACGATGATGTATTGATTTTTTAGGTCACTTTAGAAACAAAATTTCTTTCAAATTATTAAAAAATCAATTCATCATTTTTGTATTATTTTACAAATTCTCCAATCATTCACGCTAGTTTGTGATATCACTGATTATAAAATAATCAATAGTGATATCCTTCCAAAATAGCTCCGCTAAAATAGCCAATGATGCGATTTGCAATATTAATACTAACGCTATTTTCACTCAAACAAATATCTTATTATAAATGCAGATTTACATTGATTCAGTTACAGGCGTCGGTGCTGGCACCGAGATTTGACACAGTGGGCCCGATTGCGTTTCTTTGTGAACTAAAATATGAACTTAGTTCAACCGAACGAGACAGAGCAATACGTCAGAGCGGAATATGAAACGAACGATCGTCGATAAAAACTACCTGTTGAACTTATACTCATCCGAATAAAGTTGAACACATTTTTCGTGCGGTGTTGATTCAGATGTGTGACGGGCCACCCCTCACTAGACTACAAGTTGTTTGATGTGAGGAGGTGGTGTCAACTTGCTGGTTATCTCCGTATTGAAAGTCGATTAAATGTATATCAGAAGGTATTCATTGTATCAGAAGGAATTTATAGTGATTTATATTGCCAGTTTGTTAACGCTTCCTGAATATGTCAGGGGTTGACGTGAATGTGGTGGCTATCTGCCTGAAGTTGCGAGGGTGCATAGATAAGGATTATAGTTTCTGCTCAGAGTATCTCGTACTCGACACGACTCGAGTCTGCAAGAGTTCAGACTGATGCTTGTTCGTCTCGATATGAGGAAGAAGGAAGAGGTAACTAAAATGGTCGGACCCGTTGACCCAACTCGTGAAAGTAGTACCGGGTTGATTCCGCCGCTGTCTTGGGGGGAGTGATCATTCGAGAAATGATACCCTGGTGCTATTTTCGCCGCCTTATAAAGGCCGAAAAATGACGCAATCCAAAATATTCCGAGTAAAAATGTTATTCAATGTAACTGATTTGACAAAGTAGTTAAAATTCGTACTCATTCAGCGCTGCACGAGGTGGAACAATGGCTGTATTGACGTCAGTGCATTTCACTGGAATTCAATGCATTTGTTGACTGGCCTGTACGATACTTAAGGATCGTTTCAGATGCTTTATGGGTAGTTTTAATGCGAAAAAGTTACAACCGTTCATTTAAAATTCCGCTCTAGCGTATTGTCCTGTCTCGTTCACACGAACTAATTTAAGATTTTAGTTGGCGAAGAAACGCAATCAAGCCCACAGTCAATAAGTCGTAGTTATTTCTTCAGGGTGTTAAAGTCGTAGTTATTTCTGCACGTTATTAAAGTCAGTGGGGAAAATCAGCTAGAAAATGGCAGAATTTGAAGTGTGTGAATTTATTTGTTGGTAAAATTCTTCAATCTGCTGTTAGAAGAGTTGTTTGTATGTTTCTACTCTTTGTTGCGAAATTTCACAATAGACGGGTTTAATATCATATGACAGTCTCTTGCAACCAACCCTGCTATGAAGTTTTATATGTATGTGACCGTGTAGCATGTGTGTAAGTGTATCTTGTTATTGCATTCGAACGACATAATTGAAAATGTCATTTCGTTAATTTCATCCCAACGGAAAAAGGGCACCTAGCCGGAAATCGAACCCGGAACCTTACAATGTAAGATCAGCCGTGACGTAGTGGTTAAGTCGAAAGTTGACGTAAATGTTAGAAGAAGAGGTATCTAAGAAAACTTTTATAGTATATACGTTTCCATCGGTGTCAGACCTTGAACACTTTTGTATTTTATATATTGTCGTTAAATTTACGCGTCATACATTTACAACATCACCATATAATATAGTGGCAGCGACTGAACAACTACTGACTTCGGCGTTTAGATAAGGTCAATACAGCTGGCGCGTGTGGTCGGAGGAGAGGGGTTGACTTCAAAATATATAAAAATAAGATAAAGATAAAAGTATTTATTTCCAATACAACCATAACACATTGTGTAGGAATGACATTAATTAATCTTAAACTAATTACTCAATGTAGCCAAGAGATGGTATACAATATATAACTTCAAACTTACCAATTTACAATAACAAAGACTATATCGTAACAGTTTACAACAAAACAATTAACAGCAAATAATATGTATTAGATTAAATGGGTAGATACGATGCTATGTATTTTCAAAATATTTTAAGAAGTCGTTATGAGCATACATGTTGATTTTAAGCAGATAGACTCGGATGGATCTCTTGAAAGTATCGATGCTTTTAAACGCTTTTAATCTTTCAGGCAATTAATTAAAAAGTTTGAGGCCTAAATATCTACGCCTAGAACTTGGCAATACGTGCTACGAACGGTTGGAGATACTGGGTTTTATTCCTGGTGTCATGCCGATGTACTTCCTCCTGGGATATGGCCGAGCTCTTAATGCAATAGAATTCGCAAAGAGCTTCTTGAGCAAAAATCGCATTACGGTCAATATCCCTAGTTTTTGAAAGTGTTCACGACATGGCGTGTATAGCGGGGATAATGAAAACAGCACTGGCGCGACATCGCTGTACTAACTTAAAATCAATATACACCATGGCAATACCGGGTCAGCATTGACTTGTTTTGAATTCGAAGTCAGTAACTGACTCAATGTAAATCCGCCTTACAACTAACTAAAAATGGCTATATATGTATTTCATCAGAGTTATTTTGTATATTTTGATCCATGTACACTTTCCTTATATAGAAACACCACTCACACCATGCAATATAAAATAAACTGTAATATCATTCAAAGAATGCAAGCTCTAATTCTAGCCTATGGGTTAATGAATCCTTCCCTTGCTAATCTCCTCATAAAACAAAATATGTCAGGATTTTCTGTACATCTATAAGGAATATTTGAAACGAAACACACGACTCGAAAACTATAATTGAAACCCGCTTCGTTAGTAATATTTCTAGGGCTGGTTATATAATAACGTGCACCATAAACATTGTATACAATATTAATACAATTATACAATTTTGCGGAAACGCATACAAATACAAAGGTAAGGTTATTGATTATATATGATATTAGATTTCTCAACTCTGCAGTATGATTTGGCAACCTTATGAGATAAGGTTGCCAAATCATACGATATAAGACAATTATAAATAATTTGGTAAGAAACCCAATTTATGGTAAAAGGGAGTTCGATAATTCCGAGTTTATTTTCCATGTTGATAATTAGCAAAATTTGTAAATTTTTAAACATAACGGAATTATGATAGCTGACATTCTACTTCTCATATAATTGAGTATACTTACATCTATTTATGTTCAAAAAATACGAAGGCATATTGCTGGATTGACCATAAAATTATTTTACGTTGATTATTCTACATAGAATTTGCATTCTATGTAGAATAATCTATTTTAATATATTATTCTCTCTTACTATTTAATGACATTAGTATATTTTGATTATTTGTAAGTAGGTAATATTAAATATAATATTACAGCCATGACAACTATCGTGATAGTTATGTTTTTAATAATTAAATTTTAAGCATTTAATTTTGTGACGCATCCAAGTGTAGGAATACCTATCTACTGGAGTAGTTGATTGTATTGTATTGTATTGTGCCAGCAAATTCAGCAGGCGCTGATATCATTGACGGCGAAACTAATAAAAACTATTTAGCCATCTATAATGACATTGATAATGGGCCCGATTGCGTTTTTTTGTGACCTAAAACTGAAATTAGTTCTAGCGAACGAGATAGAGCAATATTTTCGAGCGGAATATGAAGCGAGCGATCGTCGATAAAACTGCCATTCGAACTTATACTCGTAAAAAAAATTTGAACACATTTCGTGTGGTGTTAGATTCAGATGCTTTATCTCTGGTGGGCAGTTTTAATGCGAAAAAGTTACAACCGTTCATTTCACATTCCGCTCTAGCGTATTGCCATGTCTCGTTCACGCGAACTAATTTCCGATTTTAGTTCACGAAGAAACGCAATAGATCCCAATTAAAGTATTTTTTATAAAAGACTGATTGACTATACAAACTTAATAATGTAATCAATAATAACAATGATAACATACAAGTATTAATATATAGGTGATTACATAACAGAATAATATGGATGGATACAATGCCATATATTAGTCAATTTTAACTTTTAAGTGCGTAATTATTAGATACTAAAACCTGTATACCAAATTACAAATTGACATTTTTATTTAAGTATTATTAAAATTTTAAGATCTTTGATAAAAAATCTATCTCTGTTATATTATTATGTTATACCGTTTAGGTGTGTTTAGAGCGCCATCTACAGTGCGCCAACATACTATTATACCACGAAAGTAGCTATATTGGAAATAATAAGATTTTTAAACTATGTGTGCCATCTACACTTTGCGTTTCGTATTAAATTCCTAGTTACCAAATCGCAGTACGACGTTGAGAAATCTAATTCACTATATAATCAATGTTAAGGTGTACCTGAAGGTAGAGTTCGCAGCCATTTACCCTAAAAAAATGGCGTTGGAAGCGCTGGAAATTACGATAATTACTAGTGCGCTCGTGTAAAATCGTACGATAGGAAACGGGCCTGGGGTTTCAAGGGATATAGTACTATTTACACACATAAAAAAATAAAACTAATGTTTTCAGAATGTTTTTTTTTTCTGTGCACAGCAACCTAAAACAGGGCTCTTCGTGAAGTTTGTAGCACCCGATATTTCGGCGACCTTGCAGCCGCCGTTGTCTGGTAGACTGAAAGAGCTGTCAATCCGTTGTTACGCGGGTAGGACGCATACCGCTGCCGCCATTGCGTAGGTTATAACGGTGGTCGGATTCCGAGCTCGGAGCGCGCGAATTTCGAAAATCCGTCTTGCACACAACAATCACAATCAGGTCAGATCCATTGTACAATCAGATTAGAAGTTGTTTTAATGTGTCACCATTCCTTGCGAAAGCTTCCATGTTGAATATGAGTAAAAGAAGGCAGCTCCATCTTGCGACCCTTGTACTCAAGGTAGTAGGTACGCAATAAACAGCCGCGATATCTTTACTCGATTATGACGTGGTCCCGTAACCGACATATCCATTCAACACGGGCACGCGAACAACTTACTATAATACCCAAGCACAAAACGACACATTTCCAGTGCAGCTTATCGTATTATTCTGCGGTTGTATGGAATCGGTTGGCTTTGTGATCGAAATCAATTGCAGTATTTAATGACCACTTTAAAAGTTTATTATTAAAGGAAGATATTTAGATGCCATAATTTAATTTTATTTTAAAATAACTATTTGCTAATTGGATTACTACTATTGTCTTCGTTTATTTATTAATTTGTAACGTGATTATTTGACGTTAAATATTTTGATTTTGATTATTTTTGATTTATTATACGTAGATTTTTAAATTTTTGTAATTACGTTATTTTCTTTAATATCATTTGATGTTAAATATTTTGTTTTTGATTATTTCGATTTGTGTATTTATTTGATTATGATTTTTTCGATTTTTTTATTAAGATTTATTTGATTATGATTTTTTTATTAGGATTTATTTGAATTGGTTATTTTATTTTAAAATCATATATGTACCAATAATTAATAGGAGTGTCCTGAAAACCAGGATAAGAGATATCCTGAGGATACCCCTAATTTGCAGCGTTTGTAGCTTTATTTCATAGTCTTTGTCTATTTTTAGTTTTAATTTTTATCTGTGTGTTGTTGTTATTTTGTATATGTTTTTATAACAACAACTGCAAATAAATAAATAAAATTAAAAAGTTAAAACAGCACCAGAATCAAAAAATAAAGATATCGCAGTAGTTAGATTAGGCTAAATATATCCGTATTTACATAAATCGTATGGTAGAATCGCATACTATGATGGCGTAACGCATGTGAATATTATATTATACTTGATGGGTCCTGTTTCGGTTGCTCGCGATATATAATTATCTGCCAAAAACAATTTAATAAATATTCATTATACATTTTTGTTTGACGAGTTCACTTACGTTATTCAGTGTTTGATGTGTTTTGCTGGCATGTTAGGCGAGTAGTATTATAAAATGTGCAAGAATAACAAGAATATTAAATTTGTGCTTGAAGTGAATATAAAGTGAATCGTAAAATCGCTTAATGTCGGGTTGAAACACATGGGATTTATGGCTTTGATTCTAGAAATTTTCAGGATATCATAGCAGGATCGACATGCAAGATGGTACCACACCTCATTCGCCTAAATGTCATCGAAGAAGTTCTGGCGGCTTTGAGGTCACTCTCGAGTATTTCAGCTGCGACCTCGAAGCACACGCAAACCTCTTGAGACCTCAACACATGAAAGTTGCATATGACCTATACATAAATGTATATTTATATATATGTGCGGGAATTTTGTTTTATATAAAATTAAATATACATAGAGGGATGTCGAAATAATGTGTATGTGTGTGTATATAGACGATATGTGTGTCGATGTATATGGTACAATACCTTACATATAACCAGCCGCAAGCAAAGAATATTTTGTATATGCTGGAAAAGACAAAACAAAATATTCTAGTTTATGTAATTTTTCGGTAATAAAATGGAGTTTTAGAAAATATGATAAAACAAAATTGACGCTAAATTTCGAGATATTTTCCAACAATAGTAGTGGATAAGAGTAATTAAGTTAATTATTGTTTAAAAAAATATACCATTATAAACGTTACAATTGAGGACCTTTTTCACAAAATAATTTGAAAACGATACTTAGTAATTTACTGAAATTTAGCAGTTTAAATAGATAAAAAAACTACGTCTGGGCTGAAGGATTGCCAACGATTTAGCGGTGTGAAAAAACTTCACAAAAACACAAAGTTTCTCGGAAAATAAAAGATGAATGAAAAACTTTTACGTTTCTGTTTCGTGGATTCAGTTTATGCGGTGAAGGCGGTTTATTAAAAACTATAAACTTTTTGTGTTGGTTAGAATTTAGAATTACAAAAATACTTTTTTTGTACAAGCCTTTATTTACTTTGAAATGTATGTTAGCTAGTATGTATATGTGTTGTTTAGGTCAAATCCTGCAAGCTGCATAGGAACCACTTCCTCTTATCCTATGAAGTTGAAATTTTACACGTTGGTTCAATTCCGATGACAATGCATTTTTGTGGTGAGCATGACCTGATTTTACATCCAGTAACGGCTCCCGACTAGGCTACTCTTCCACTGTCAATAGCACAGCCACACATTTTTGTATACGCGTTAAATTATGATAACCCGTTCTAAATGTTACCATGACATGGCTGCTGCTCCCAGGGTTGGCTCCCGACGAGGGAACTCCTAAACGGTCAACGGCACAGAAACCAAATTTTATATACGAATTCAATTATAAAAGTCTGTTTTAAAATTCACCGCGACAGGGATGCTGAACCCAGGATTGGCTCCCGAAGAGGGGACGCCTCAACGGTCTACAGCACAAAAACGATTTTTTGTATATGCGTCCAATTATGATAGCCCGCACTAAATTTTGCTGCACCCAGGGTTGGCTTCCAACGAGGGGACTCCTCAACGGTCAACAGCACAGAAACGAAATTTTGTATAGGCATTCAATTGTCATAGCCTGTTCTAAGTTCCACTATGACATGGCTGCTGCACCCAGAGTTGGCTAGAGACAGCATTTTATTAAAAACTTGTTTTAAAAATATGTTATTACTATTAACCCTAGATTTAACCCTGCTCTTCATGTTCCTCGTGCTGGTACCAACTATAGGCAAAATGCATTTCTGTGGCGAACAAGTGACAATTTCAATGACTTGATTAAACGCTTTGATTTTGATCTATTCTGTACAAGTATTAAATTAGCTAGGCAGCGGCTGAACAACGAATTCTTTAGCATTAATTGTTGAATAATTTTTGATGCATTTTTAATCAATAGCTTTATTTGCAAGATCACATATGTTTCTACAACTTGGGTTGTCGACTACAACGGGCGAGCCCGTCACCACAGGAAGTTTTTAACGATTAGTCGTTCTATCTCCCTGGAGTGAGCGTAGAAGACTTGGGACATAACAGTCCACCATCTAGCTACGTCACAAGCCCGTAAGAGGCCAACGTCTTAACCGCGAGTAGCCAGGAGTGTTACCCGGCGGGCTTGCACTCACGCACTTACTTCCAATTGTGACCAGATTACTCCGGTCTCTCGATTGGTTACGAGTTCGAGGTCGCTTGCGCGGTCCTCTCCCTTACGAAGCGGTGAAACTGTGTATACCAAATCTATCGCGGACCACGGCGTCCTTTGCCCAGCTGTTCACCCAGGATCGGATGGCCGATGGTCATTTCAAGAGAAGTCGCCGTGAGGTCCGCAACCACCCCCGCTCTATAGGAAACAGTACTGCTTCCAGACTCCCCCGACTGTTAGTCAGAGGGAGCTAATGGGCCCATGATGAGGTGGCCACGATGACCCATGTGTTCAGGGTCGGTCACACTCAAGGGTCAACACCCATCCGATGGCCTCCACGCATGGGGTGCGAGCCTGGGTAGGACACTGGGTCAACCAGTCTCCCCTGGGAATCAATCCTCTGGCGCTCCTGGACGGTCTGTCGCACCGAGCGGCGCAAGCCAATCGACTGTGCTCTCCGACTAACAGTCGGGGGAGTCTGGGAACTGTATTGTTTCCTATAGAGCGGGGGTAGATGCCTACTTTACGGCTACTGCTCTTGAAATGACCATTGGCCATCCGATCCCGGTTCAGAGTCGGGCAAAGGACGCCTTGGTCCGCGATAGATTCGGTGCACACCGTTTCAACGCTTCGTAAGGTAGAGGACCGAGCAAGCGACCTCGAACTCGGAACCAATCGAGAGACCGGAGAAATCTGGTCACAATTGGAAGCAAGGGCGCGAGGGTCGGCCCGCCAGGTAACATTACTGGCTATCTCGCGGTAAAGGCGTTGGCTTCTTGCGGGCTGTGACGTAGCTGGACGTTGGATTTTTTCTGTCCAAAGTCTTCTACGTTCACTGCAGGGCGACAGAACGAGAAAATCGTTAAAACGTCCTGTGGTGACGGGCTCGCCCGTTGCGCAAGTTGTTAGTCAGAGGGAGCTAACGGGCCCATGATGAGGTGGCCACGATGACACATGTGTTCAGGGTCGGTCACACTCACGGGTCAACACCCATCTGACGGCCTCCACGCACGAGGTTCGAACCTGGGTAGGACACTGGGTCAACCAGTCTCCACTGGGAATCAAACCTCTGGCGCTCCTGGACGGTCTGCGCACCGAGCGGCGCAAGCCAATCGATTGTGCTCTCCGACTAACAGTCGGAGGAGTCTGGGAACTGTATTGTTTCCTATAGAGCGGGGGTTGTTGCCTACCTTACGGCGACTGCTCTTGAAATAACCATTGGCCATCCGATCCCGATTCAGAGCCCGGCAAAGGACGCCTTGGTCCGCGATAGAATCGGTGTACTCCGTTTCACCGCTTCGTAAGGGAGAGGACCGCGTAAGCGACCTCGAACTCAGAACCAATTGAGAGATCGGAGAAATCTGGTCACAATTGGAAGTGAGGGCGCGAGTATCTCGAGCCCGCCGGGTTTATTCCTGGCTAACTCGCGGTATGGCGTTGGACTCTCACGGGTTGTGGCGTAGCTAGACGTTGGATTGTATTGTCCAAAGTCTTCTACGCTCACTGCAGGGCGATAGAACGACTAATCGTTAAACCGTCCTGTGGTGACGGGCTCGCCTGTTGTAGTCGACACCGCAAGATGTTAGTCAGAGTGCACAATCGATTGGCTTACGCCGCACGGTGCGCAGACCGTCCAGGAGCGCCAGAAGTTTGATTCACAGGGGAAACTGACCAAGGCCAGAGTCCTACCCAGGCTCGCACTTCATGCGTGGAGGCCGTCGGATGGGTGTTGACCCGTGAGTGTGACCAACCCTGAACAGAATGGGTCTTCGTGGCCAACTCAGAAAGGGCCCATTAACTCCCTACAACGTTATATGTTTCTACAACGTTATTTAAACGTAAAAACCTTTAATTGGCTCTCTGTTATCTTACTCTGTCTTTTTGTTAAAAATTAGCTTTTGGTTTTCCTAAATATAAATAAATAAATAAATTAACTTATTTATGTTTTGTTTTATTTATGAATAAAATATTTACAATCAAGTTTCGGCAGACGTATCGCTTTGCGAAAACAGTCCTCAATTACATTATTCAAACTGCACAATATGCGTCAATCAAGCACTTGGAAAAAATCTTGTAAACTTTTTTATAGATGTAAATTTAAAAAAAAAACACTTTAAAGATTTCTTCAATTAATACTTTTAATTTTATGTGCACAAATTGTGGAACTTTTGACTTCACTAATAATAATTATGATTCCAAATGGTGAGCGTGATATTGATATCTTAATATTAGTACAATTATTTAATTATAAAATTTTACATGTTTACTCACGTTTCTTCGGAGGGTACGATTTGTTCTCCAATAAGCTTTTCAGCTTTGGCCTGCAGTGACGGATATGGCTGAATCAGCGGCTGCGTATGGTATACTACTCCGGGGATTAGGTCTTCTATATCATCCTGCACAAATTGTAAGATTTAAAAAAATATTCATTAGGATTTATGCGGTTTTGAAGCCGCTAAATCTGTTTATTTTGCATATTTCCACTCCCCCATAACGTATGGCCTTCTGTTTTGGGGAATGGCACCAAACTCAAAAAGAATTTTTCTTCTCCAGAAAAGAGCGGTACGCAGATTATATAGAGTCTCTCCAAGAAGTTCTTGCAAGCCGCTGCTCGTAGAATCAGGAATCATGACTCCTACATCTACCAAAATATTATGTACGCTCGTAGACACCTAGCAGAAGTTCCGGTGAATAGTGATTTTCATCATCACGATACGAGGAATACATCCAATCTCCACATAAACCGACAGCGACTTTGTCCAAAATTTGTCCTTCTATAATAAGATTCCAGAGAAAATGAAAGCCTTGGAGAGGGCCAATTTAAAAAGATAATTATAAATAGTTTGGTAAAAAACCCAATTTATGGTATAAGGGAGTTTGAAAATTCCGAGTTTATTTTCCCTGTTGATAATTAGCAAAATTTGTAAAATTTTAAACATAACGGAATTATGAAAGCTGACATTCTAATTCTCATATAATTTAGTATACATTTATTTATGTTTAAAAAATATGAAGGCATATTGCTGGATTGACAATAAAATTATTTTACGTTGATTATTATAGATAGAATTTTCATTTCTATTTTAATATATCATTCTCTCTTACTATTTAATGAAATTAGTATATTTTGATTATTTTTAAGTAGTTAATATTGAATATAATATTACAGCCATGACAACTATCATGATAGTCATGTTTTTAATAATTAAATTTTAAGCATTTAATTTTGTGACGCATCCAAGTGTAGGAATGCCTATCTGCTGGAGTAGTTGATTGTACTGTATTGTATTGTATTGATCACATTATTCATCACATTGTAAGATTTAAAAAATTAAAATATTCTTTAAAATATACTCAGATCGTTCATATATAAAACGATTTTTCCTTTAATTTTGTCGTGTGACGTTTATAAATTCGGTCAGGAGAGGGTTGCTTGCTAAGACCGCTTGTCACGATAGCATGACAATGACAATGGGCCCGATTGCGTTTCTTCGTGAACTAAAATCGGAAATTTGTTCGTGTAAACGAGACAGGGCAATACGCTAAAGCGGTATGTGAAATGAACGGTTGTCACTTTTGCGCATTAAAACTATCCACCAATGATGAAGCATCCGAGTCTTAGACCGCACAAAAAGTATTAAAATTTATTCGGACGAGTATAAGTTCGACAGTTAGTTTTTATCGACGATCGTTCTTTTTAGATTCCGCTCTAACGTATTGCTCTATCTCGTTCGCTTGAACTAATTTCAGTTTAAGTTCACAAAGAAACGTAATCGGGCTCAATATCGCTTATATTTTGTTAATTATTATTTATATTTTTTTTATATTTAATAACATTTATAACTACCCACACGCCTTTCTTTGGTATCAGTGAATACAGGAAAGAATCTGGTGGGGCTTATCGTTTTTATCTTCTTTTAAATATTCGACTTCCTCTATTGCAGACATTTAAAATTCACCATACATAGATAGATTGCACCACATCATCTAAATACCTATTTGTTTATATTGCGCAAACACCTTCTTTTTCTACTTTTGGAATTTTATAGAAACTCAATAGCAGTAATTTATTTACTGAAAAGCAGACTAAATGTCGGACGGTCGGTTTGCTCTCTTTCCCTCTATACCTCACTCTCCCTCTCTCCCTCAATCTATCCATCTCTCTTCCTCTCTTTCTCTCTCTTTATCTCTCCTTTTACCTATTTCCCTCTTTCTACCTCTCCCTCTTTTTCTCTCCCTATCTCTCCCTCTTACATCATCAAAATACCGATTTGTTTATATTGCAGACCCACTCTTTTTAAAGCTTTAGAATATTATAGAAACTTAATAGCAGTAATTTATTTACAGACAAGCAGACCGAATATCGGAGGTTCGAGTTAGGTCTCTCTTTCCATCTCTCCCGAATTATCCCTCCCTCTCCCACTCTCCTCATCTCTCTTCATCTGTATTTTTCTCTCTTCCTCTCTCATACTACCTCCACCTCTTTTTATATTTCCCTTTTTCTCCCTCACTCTTTTTTTCGCCCCATTTTCCCCCTCTCTCTTCCCTTCTCTTATTATCTCTCTTCCTTTCTCTTTCCATCTCTCTCCCTCTCTTCTCCGTCTCTCTTCATCTATCTTCCGCCTTCTCTCTCTTACCCTCTCTACCTCTCCCTCTCCCTCTCTCCCTACCTTGGTCTTAAACGAAGTACTGTGGCTAGGAGCGCCATACTCTGCCACCACTGAATATTTTTACCACTCTTGCAGATGTTTGCTAATCACAGCTAAGAAAAGTCGTTTTTTTTATTCACCTCGCTGCCACTCTCGTGAAATAAAGTACAGGCAATTCCCGTCGAGCACGTCCTTGATGAGGTGGGTTTCGTCGAGGCGTCACATGCTTCTTCTGAAGAGGTTGCACCTTCTGGGTTTCTGGCGTCCACTTCTCCAGAGGCGCACTGGACACCGCGCACTTGAACACCGTTTCCGCAAGACACAGAACACTGGAATAAAAGAATACAATGTTTAAGGCTTTTGACAATCGATGGTGTAGCGTTTCCAAACAGTTTTACGATTCTTCGTCGATAAAGTGACGATGACTAGAGCATAAACTTTCCAATTTATTCGTTTCGTCTGCAGCGGAGTGAAGTAATATTGGTTGTATAAAGATATTGGGCTGGATTGCGTTTCTTCGTGAATTAAATTCAAATATTAGTTATGTGAACGAGACAAGGCAATACGTTAGAGTAGGGAATGAAATGAAAGGATGACCCTTTTACTGCATTATAGTCGTAACTACACAATCAAAAAAATCGGTTGTGTCACCTCAAGATTTTCCCGGCAACTAGACAAGGACAGCCAAACCCCCCCCCCCCCCCCACCCGCCGCGTCAACCCAACCACCCCTGCGCGTCAATTCGTATAGTATATTTGTATTTTTTTGCGGTATTAAATTGCTGATTTTCCAAAAATTATGTACTATTTTTTTTATATATGGCGGAATGTGAATATTATTTGCGTCGCTTGTACATATAAGAGACATTCCAAACAAAATTTCACATCGTGATTTCGGTCTAGCAAGGTCATCGGACATAGCAAGGTCAACGTCATTCGGTCATCTGTGTACCGAATTTCAAGTCTCTAACTGTAATATTTTCGAGATTGAAGTATGACTAGCGCGTCCTCTGGTGGACCGATTTTTATCAAAAATATCCGAAATGGGCGGACACGCGAAAAAATAGGCGGAGTCAATTTTGTGGGTTTGACAAGTAAAAATCCAGCGGTTACGAAGCGTCAAGCGCAGATTTCACGTCCGCTAGCCCCGAGAACCAGACGCATACTAAACGTCAATCGCAGCGCTAGCACAGAATAACTATCTTATAAGGTGGTATAAGGGTGTTAATGGCAAAGCATATTTAGCGTAAGTCTCAGAGCGCTCTCACGTTTTAATTAATTGTAATTAATTTAGGGCGTAAATAAAAAATGTGGCTTAGTGCTGCCCTAGAAAATTAACCAGTCAATATTGTACAATTATAATAAAACTCACTCACCCACTACATTGTAGGAGTAAACGCGCCGGAAAGTTTTCGAAGTCAGTTTAAAGCCTTAATGTCCAAGGCAATAAACAACTTTTTTGAGTTCAAATTTTAAATTGGTTCCTTATCGAGGGATTCACTTAGAACCTTTTTTTAATTATAACTTATATTTTTCAAAAAAATTAAATTCCTCAGATATGGTCGTTCCCAGGTATCATGTCGCCTTAACTCTAGCCATGATCGTATGATGCCTGCGTCACAAAATTCAGCTCAATCAGATGAAGAGTTTGGAGGAATACACACAAGCACTGAGCACTGAATACACACACACACACACACACGCACACACACACACACACACACACACACACTGACTTCAGACAGACTCAAGTCTGGAAATGTCTTAATCGTCTCGGAGAGAGTCAAATATGTATATCCTTCTTCATATCGATTTCTCCTTAGCGCGTTCACAATACTTTCCCTCTGCTGGGAAAGTAATCAAGCAGCTGTATTCTAAGACCGCAAGAAATGTGATCAACCTAACGTTTCGTTCCCACGGCAACATCCGCTTCTTTACAAGAACGGTTTTTTGCAGGATCCCGTTCAGAGGTGGAAGTGTTTAAATACTAGAGTTCAGACATCCAGTTCATGGCAATGGTGACATTTTTAAATGGAGAGATAAATTTAAGTAAGACGTATATAGCAAAGCAAGACGAAAGCGAAACGAATAATTAAATTAATAAGCGAATAATTAAATTAATTAATTAAAGCGCGGGACGTCTCCGCTTCGCGGTTCGCGCGGTGCAACCAGTTTTGTACGTAATATTTCTGTCGAACCCTAAAGTAGTCTAACCCTATCCGAACTCCGACTATCCGAATCGCCCCTGTGGGTGCGTGCCCTTTCACAGGATCCCGGTCGTCGAGGTCTCCGACGGCGCCCCTGCCGTTTGCTGCCCGTTTTTTTTTTCGACACCTCGCATGGAGCATAACTTCCACCGCCCATCATTGTAATGAAAATAATATATTATTTTATATAAATAATGAAATATGTTACCGCTTAGTTGCCTAGTTTAGTTTAGTAATTAAGTAATAATTGTAAACATTTTGAAGTTTAAATAAACGGTTTACGGGGTGCCGGCGGGGGCTGAAGCCCGGAGAATCCTTCCTAAGGTCTCCGTTCGCTCACCTCCCACGCGCTACCCTTCCGGCACGCGTGAGGTTGTCGTTGCATGATATCCTGGGTAGATAAAACTGACCCACGTCGTTAGAACTGCCCGGGTGGTGGGCGGGGTTTTCAACCCTCGCCTGTCGCCGCGTAAATATTAAATAAAAATATCCGGATCGCTGATTATCCGAGATAGGGGCGGAAATGAGCAAACCTACAATTTTAAACTACGTGTCAATGCTCGAAAACGAAGATGGAAGTTCTTCAAAAAAATCAATGAAGAAACAACAAACGTAGATTTAGGAGACGCAATTTTTAAGTGGTTTTTGCAGCAAGTTTCTATGGAAATTTCCGATTTCCGATTGTTTGTAAAAAGGTAAGATCTTAGGTCATAAGCTTGCTTGTTCATCCTTTAAATCAAGTAACGGCTGCCTCTTTTACTTCAAAAATAGTTTCTCCCATTTTCCACATTTCTTGATTATCCGAATGCAGGTCCGGTCCCAGTTGATTCGGTTAATTAGAGTTCTACTGTACTAAGGTGCTTGAACAGCCATTTATATCGACCGTTTCAAGGTCTATATGATCAACTTGATTTTGGACCAAAACCGTTGTATTCTCCCTACTAATCGAGAAAAATGTAACTGAACGCCACGTTACCTGGGACTACATGGTAAACCTACTGTAGGAACTTCGTCCTACATATCAAGTCAACAAAAGCATTAGATTCTAAAGAAATCTATAATCGCAAACACAATCAATTCTACACGTGTACCGCTATTAAATTCCATCTAATTTCGGTAATTAATGCAGTCTCAAGCCGGTGACTCATGTCAATTTCTTCTGATCGATTCAATCGACACACTTATTTCCCCCACGCTCTTAACATTGCGTCATGTAGTACAGTATATAAACCAGTACATTCGACCAATTAATCATCATCCTCGAGTGATCGCCACCCGCGTTTATACCTCGCGATCATCCTTCAAGTCTCTCGCCGCGCTTCATGCGTCTGAACTACAAGCCCGCGTAGACTTCCACAAAAGGTTCCTTACTGGAATCAGCCAGAATGGCACTGGTCTGGGGTATGGCAGTACAACCACGAGCGACGTGGACTTGAAGAAGTCTCTTTTGCGGGGAGATTACGACAGCAAGAGTATGGCTCATGCTATTGGCCTTCAATGCCAGAATGATTGGACAACAATTGGTGACTTTTGCATTCCGCCTCCAATGCACTGGAAGGTAATGCTCTATGACTGGACGCCAGAGATGCTGAAATTTTATTTGAATGCCTTTCAGCATACACTTCCAGACCCCAGTAACCTCGCTCGTTGGAGCTTTGCCGAGGATAGTTCTTGTCCCCTCTGTAGCAATACCCCTTGCACAGCTAGGCACATTCTAGCTGGCTGCAAGGTGGCCTTAGATCAAGGACGGTACACTTACCGCCATGACAAAGTTCTCGCTGTTATTCGCGAGGTAATTAGTCTCTCAGTGGCTCGTGCCAACAAGGGTTTGACAGTATCCTCCAAACCCCCAATACAGTTTGTGCGGGATGGCTCTAAAGGCAAAAAACATTTAACTACAAAACCTTTCTCAATAATCGAGAAAGCTACAGATTGGATTCTGGAGGTTGATTCGGTCTCTAAGCAGTATAAATTCCCTGAAAGTCTCGGATGCACAGCCCTCCGTCCAGATATAACTCTTTACTCTCTATCTCGGAAGGTGGCTCTTATCGTAGAATTAACTGTTCCATGGGAATCAAATATCCCAAAAGACCACGAGTACAAATTAAATAAATACCATGATCTTGCAAATGCCGTAACCCGGAACGGCTTCACTGTTCACCTTCACGCGGTGGAAGTTGGCGCTCGTGGCCTGCCAGCTAAATCTCTATTTCACCTCTTTAAAGATCTCGGCCTTTCCAGAAAAAATAATCAACTCTTTCTTAGAAAAATTATCTAAAACTGCGATTTGCGCATCTCAAATTCTATGGCTTCGAAGGGGGAGTGAATGGGTGGCAAGGTGAACGCTCACATGTGGCAAGACAGCTGTCCTAAACCTACCACAGCCGGTTCGTAAGTCCGGAATCCACTGCTCACCCCCCAGAAGTGTAAAAAAAATAGTATTATGATGGGCCCGACTCCGGTCGGTGAATTCCATGGCAGCTCCGTTTGTATTTATTTATTCGAACACATCCGCGATATCAATCTTCGAGCACTCACTATCTAAACACCGCGCCGCGACTCAATATTCGGAAGCGTTATATCCGGCAATCATCAACCAAGTTCTTCAATAAACAACTTCAGCATCATCAAGAACGCCTTTCATTACGGAGAAAACCCCCTGATGATACCACCTCCTCACTACGAGCAAATTGGAGTCCAGTGAGGGGTGGTCCCTCACACTACCTTAAACCATATTGTTACATTTTCAGACGCACTGCATATCTTTAAATTTCTCCTCCCTCTTTGTGCAAACAATAGTTAAGCGCCTTTACATACGTTTGTGGTAATCCTGTTGTCGGTTCGCTATTTGTCACCTCCTCGCAACATTCAGTTGGCGGTGACAAAGAGCAAATGAAGGCGACCCCCTTGTCTGGCGACCGTGCAAAGGCGACCTCAAAGGCGAGAAAATATCAAAGGAGACGCGAGCGCCAAGCAATTCGTTCCTCGCCTCGCGTCGGGACCGAAAAGTATTACGAGTCGCGCCTACTCCCAAGCAAATACTTTGCTACATTGCGGAGAAACTCGTTCGTTTATGCTGTGAGACTGTATTATGTGCTTTCCGGAGGTTTAGTTATGTAAGAACGCGTAATTACAGAAGCTTGTAAGACACACGCTACTATGTCTGATGATTTCGAGAGGTAAAAGGGTAGTATGACTGAGTAAGGTTAGAAATAGATTCCTGTATTGTAAAAAAAAGGTTGGACTGGTACAGGTACAGATTCTATTTTGCGTCAGGGGTCTTGCAGACGTTCATTTTAAGAAAAAGTTTCAGAACATTCTTATCAAGAAACCAATTTATTCTATTAGGGACTTTGACAGTATTGAATTTTCTAGTCATTTATGATTACTTTTATTATTAACCCCTCAAATGAATGGCGATTAGCTCGGGTTGCCTACGGCAAAATGTATATAAATTTATATTTACATTTACATTTACATAGAGCGGGGTTTACTATAGAGCTATAGCATTACTATAGAGCGGATTACTATAAAGCGGCGCACATTTACATTTATATTTTCAATTATATAAATTTATATACATTTTGTATACATTTTGCCAAGGCATCCCTTAAAGGACGCCTCACATTTGAGGGGTTAATACAATATACGTATTTTTTTTCTTGACCCAATCATTTTGATAATCGGAGATGGATTATATTAATAAAATTTGTATATACTATTTCTATTGCGACATTTCTATTGTTGTAATCTTATAATTGTAATATTTGTTATTTGACTATTTTATAACTGACTATTAGTTTTTATATTTTGTTTATTTGTATTTACCTACTTAGGTAATTTAGCGACTCAAATAGTTTTTAAAGGACCTTATATTTTTATTTTAAACTTATTTAATAATTGTTTTTTCCGTTTAAAAAAAATAGTCAAATCTG
The DNA here is from genome assembly GCA_944548615.1 of Micropterix aruncella. Taxonomy (NCBI): domain Eukaryota; kingdom Metazoa; phylum Arthropoda; class Insecta; order Lepidoptera; family Micropterigidae; genus Micropterix; species Micropterix aruncella. The sequence continues at coordinate 5,894,889 of OX155972.1, read as the reverse complement.
TATAAAAACCACATAAGGTATAACACATTATCTTGTAAAAAGAATTTGATTATGCCAAGAGTAGAGATTCCTACCAACTGGTTTATTTTATTCAAAAAAATAGAAAAATACATGGGATGGCTTAAAGGGCAGAAATGTCCCGATAGTTATTGGAGTATAACGCGAGCAGTCGCGCGGGACGTCTTAGCTCCGTGGTCCGCGAGGTATTACCTGTTTTAGCCGGAATATTTCTGTAGAAACCCCAAACTATTACAGTTCTAAAATAACCACCGTCATCAATCAGTAGTACCTACCTGCCTTGGCTCAGCCGCTTCGAAGCGGCTCTATTTTTGCCCAGAATAGTTGTATTAACCTTAGTTATTGTGAAAATAATATGTACAAAATGTACCTACATTGATTTGTATGTATTATAATACACAACATTTTAACAAAAAAAAAAACCGACTTTTTTTATACATTTATAGCTATGTCATAGTGATAGATTGATCAGGCTATCATAATTGAATGCGCATACAAAATCTTGTGTTTGTGCTGTTTATCGTTGAGGAGTTCCTTCGCTGGAAACCAACCCTGGGTGCCACAGTTTTGTCGTGGTAAAACTTAGAACGGGATGTCGTAATTGAATGCATATACAAAATTTCGTGTCTGTGCTGCTGACTGTTAAGGAGTCCCCTCGTCGGGAGCCAACCCTAGGTGCAGCAGCCATGTCATGGTGAAACTTAAAACGATCTATCATAACTGAATGAGTATACAAAATTTCGTGTCTGTGCTATTTACCGTTGAGGAGTTCCCTCGTTGGGAGCCAACCCAGGGTGTAGAATCAGGTCATGCTCACCATAAAAAAATACGTTGTCATCGGAATTGAATCAACATGTATATTTTCAACTTCATATGATAATATTTGAGGAGTTCCCTTAATTCCTCATAGATCCCATCATCAGAAAAGGATTTTGATAATAATAGACATTTTTTTTACAAAAATAAAAACCGATTCCATTTTTTTATAAGTGCAGCAGCCATGTAATAGTGATTCTTAAAACGGGCTATCATAATTATATTCGTCTACAAAATTGTATGTATGTGCTGTTGACCGTTGAGGAGTTCCCTCGTTAGAAGCCAACCCTGGGTGCCGCAGTCCATGGTGACACTTAAAACGGGCTGTCGTAATTGAATACATATACACAATTTTGTGTCTGTGCTGTTGACCGTTGAGGAGATCCCTCGTCGGGAGCCAACCCTGGGTGTAGCAACCATGTCATGATAAAACTTAGAACGGGCTATCATAACTGAATGAGTATTCAAAATTTGGGGTCTGTGCTGTTGACAGTTGCGGAGTTTCCTCGTGGGGAGCCAACCCAGGGTGTAGAATCAGGTCATGCTTACCATAAAATTAAATGAATTGTGATCGGAATTGAACCAACATGTAACTTTTCAATTTCATATTTGAGGAGTTCCCTCAATTCCTCATGGATCTCATCATCAGAACAGGATTTTGATAAAATGGGACCAATCTGTAAGTATATTCTTTCGAATAAAAAAAGAATTTTCCAAATTGGTTTATAAATGGCAGAGTTCTGTAGTAACAAACATAAAAAAAGATAGAACTGAATTGATAACCTCCTCCTTTTTTTGAAGTCGGGTAAAATTGGGACCAATCTGCAAGTATATCCTATCAAATAAAAAAATAACTTTTCAAATCGGTTCATAAATAGCGGAGTCTGAGGTAACAAACTTAAAAAAAATGCAACCGAGTTGATAAAGTCCTCCTTTTCTTTGAGGTCGGTAAAAAATAATAAATGCCGGCTAATCTGGGATTATACACTTGGTTCGATTGCATTTCTTCGTGAACTAATATCGTTATATAGTTCATGCGAACGAGACAGAACAGTGCATTAGAGCGAACGTAAAATTAACGATCTTATATTTTCCTGCACACAAACTACCTGCCGCACATAAAATGATAGAATAGAATGACTTCAATGTGCTTGAAAGAACTAAAAACTTTACATGAAGAAGCTTTCACTGTTTTCATAAAACAGTTATTGCACTAATGACAGACTTATCACTATAGCGACGTCTCACAGTAAAACAATTTGATAAACTATTTTTTCATCCTATCTATTCGAAAAGGACGACTTGGTTCGCCTTTAAGTGCGCCCGAAAGTGGCGTTTTCTATAAGAAACTTTAAAAGTGCGCCGCAATTATCTTTGCGGCTCACTGTTTGAATAAGTGCGCCGCAATTTATCTTTGCGGCGCACTTTTTGAATTTGGAACATCTTAGTCTTCAGCGCCGAAAAAATCGAACGCAAATATTGTTTGAATAACGACTGGCTGGTACGACGGCCCCTAGTCGCGCCGCCGGCTGAATAAAAAAAAAAAAATGAAATTAAAAACGCGCGAACAAATGCCACTATCGCCGCGCCCATCTACATCCAAACAACGAGATTCACCGTCACATTTTTTCCAAAATGAGCCCAGATTCAGATATTATTTCAAACACGCAGAATATGAAATCTACAACAATCTCAATTCATAATAAAACTGTAACAATAAATATTCATAATTGCGAAAATGTCTCAAATGTAAATATAAGTGTTTAGTTGTTTTATTATTAGATAGTATTAAATTTCAATTTAGTTGATACTCTATGTTTTATAAAATAATAATATTACAATAAAATATGAGGCGCCTTTTATTTTCTCATAGAGGGTGATGAAAATTAGAGTGTATCACTCGGGCGCAAAATATTTTTGGCTCGGGCGCTTTTTTGAATCCCTCGCTACGTTCAGGATTCTACTCTAGAATCCCTCACTTCGCTCTGGATTCAAAAAAGCGCCCTCGCCGTAAAAATATTATTTTGCTCCCTTGTGATACAATCTACTATTTAAGTTGTCATCGTAGAGTATGAATGACATCTATTTATTGCACAATAAAAATAAGATACAATGGCGGACTTATTGCTACATTGCAATATCTTCCAGTCAACCAACTACAGTACACGTAGAAGTGATAAAGTTAAATTTAAAGTACACTAACACAAATATAAGCTAATAAATTATGCTAGGTTTATAATATACCATTTTTCCTATTGTTGCACAAGGAAGGATAAAGGAGAGGATAAGTTGGTTAGTGGCTGTGTGAACGCAAATGTTTCTTCAACAATTTTTTGAAAGTGAGCAACGAAGGTGCATGCCTGATAGAGAATGGGAGCTGATTGGGCCATAAACGAGCAGCATGGACCGTAAAAGACTACGTGTAAACAGAAGAGTGATGTGACGAAATGGCGAATGTGTTAATAATAATCTGAATTAGTTTGAAAACATTTCGCCCATCTTACATCATACCGCTTTATATCCGATTGGTAGTTTAAGCTTGGAAACGTAGTAATCATTCATTTCGTATTCCGCTCTAACGTATTGGCCCGTCTCGCTCGCATGGACTAATTTCGATGTTAGTTCACGAAGCCTACGATTTAACCCTACGGCTTCCTAACGACCAAATTTGGTTGCACATCAGTTGACTACGTAACGACCAACATTGGCGGCTTGCTCCCGGAGCGCACAGTAATATTATTTTCTAATTCGAACGCATCCTAAAATCCATACCTTTGATAGAGAATCTAATACAGATCCCGATAGTATTTACAATTTCTAAATCGGGTTCCGTATTTTTCCGCAAGACAAGTACAAGTTAGAAATGAGTTTTTTTTTACTTTTTCGATTTTTCTTCTATTTATTCATAATTATCTAATTGTTTTACAACATGAAATTTTAATATTCTCCATATGAAATTTCAATGCGATCATTGCACAGTTGTTTTTTTATGATTTCTATAGTAGTTCCATAGTTATAGTACTTTTTGTCGAGCGCGGCGATATTTCAAGAAATTCCAATAAATTGCCGCGGTCTGCCATGAAATTAGGCCGCTACTCGAAGGGTTAAGCCTACTTGAGACCATATTGTTATATTTGTATGCATCTCTTAAAAATACCCGTCCTTACATGTGCAAACAACAGTTAAGCGACTTTACACGCGTCGCGGTAAACCTGTTGTCGGTTCTCAATTTGTCACCTCCCCGCAATATTCAGTTAGCGGTGACAAAGAACAAATGAAGGCGACCTCCGTGTTTGGCGACCGTGCAAAGGCGACCTCAAAGGCGAGAAAACATCAAAGGAGCCGCGAGCGCCAAGCAATTCGTTTCTCGCCTCGCGCCAGCACTGACAGTATTACGAGAGTCGCGCCTACTCCCTGGCAAATACTTTGCTACATTGCGACAGAACCCGCCGTTTATGCGGTAAAACTTTATTATCTGCCTCGCGAAAGTTCAGTTTTGTGAGAACGTGTAATTACTAAAGTCTGTAACAGACACACAAGGGGAGCTAATGGGCATTGCAGTTTGACGTAGTTGTATAGGGTTAAGCAAGGGTTAACGCAGCCTCCACGCAGAAGTGCGAGTCAGGGTAGGATGCTGGTCTGCGGGCCAGTCTCCCCTGGGAGTCGGCCATCGAGCGCTCCCCGACGGTTTGCGAACCGTGCAGCGTCAGACAATCGATTGTGCATTCCGACTAACAGCCGGGGGTGTCTGGAAACAGTAATGTTTTCTATAGAGCGGGAGCAGTTGTTAACCTTACAGCAGTTGCTCTTGAAACAACCATTCGGCTACCTGATCCCGGGTGAATAAGCCGGGCAAAGGATGCCGTGGTCCGCGATAGATTCGGTAGACACCGTATCACCGCTACGTAAGGAAGAGGACCGCGCGAGATCGATCCTGTAACCAGTCAGGAGGCAGGAGGTATCCTGAAGGTTAATTCCAGACGGATATATCCTCCCAAACTGGTAGTCATGGGGCGAGGTATACCTTTTCTAGTGCCTCGCCGTAAGGCGTTGGTCTCTACCGGGCGAGTGGCGTAACTACATAGACAGTGTTTGTTGTTTGTTTGTTTATACTCTTTATTGTGAAATGTCACAATGGGCGGGTTTATTGTCACATGACACACTCTTACAACTAACCCTACTATGATGTGTTATATGTATGTGTGCGTGTAAGATGTCCGTATGTGTGTGTCTTGTTATTGCATTCGATCGACAGAATTGAAAATGCAATTCCGTTAATTTGATCCCACCGGAAAATGGTGACCCAGCCGGGAATCAAACCCGGGACCTTACAATGTAAGATCAGGCGACCTAACCACTATGCCACCGGGCCGAGTGAATTGTTTTTCGTCCTAAGTTTTCTGTGCTAACCTCACAGGAGATAAAACGATTTAATATCGTTCAAATTTCTTGAGGTGACGGGTTCGCCCGTTGTATTTGACAGCTCTAGTTATAAGACACAAGGACACATGCAGTGCTATGTCTGAGACACTCCACTTTACAATGATCTCGAAAAGTTGAACAGTATTACGAGAGTCGCGCCTACTCCTTAACAAATACTTTGCTAGATTGCGAAGAAAATCATCCGTTTATGCGGTAAAACTGTGCCTCCCGGAGGTTAGCTTTGTGAGAAAGCGTAATTACAAAAGCCTGTAAGACATGTGAGAGTTGCCACCCTTCACTAGACTCCAATTGATTGCGAGCGAAGGGTGGGTCTCATCGTGAAGTTTTCTCCGTGAATGAAAGTCGTGGATGTCGAAGTAGAAGTATTTAATCAGAGGGTTGAAGTGAGTCGCCAGTTCTTAACGCGGCGGTTCTTAAGGCGCGAGGTGAAGCCGTAGTAGTGTGTCCGAAGTGTGTAGTCGAGGAGCGAGGCTTGACGATCGGTATCGCGGGTAATGCAGGTACTGCTTGATAATGAAGCGTAGTCGCGGTAACTATCCGCCAAGGAAATGATTGTAGTCGGGTAACTGTCCACCAAAGGAATGATGCGTAGAGCGCGGTAACTATCCGCCAAGGGAATGATATCGATCGATTGAAATGTACTACGTTTTATACCGTGAGCGGTGATGTAATAGCTATGAGTTGGGTGCGACATGAGTATCGATCAGAAGAAATGACATGAGTCATCGCTTGACTGTGCATAAATTGCCGAATTTAGTTGAAAATTAACTGCAGCTGACTCGTGTAGATTTGAGCGAGTTTGCGGTTTCCATTCTGTGGAAATTACTTTTTTGTTGTGGGTATGTTGGACCGACAGGGCTCCAACAGACACATGCAGTAGTATGTCTGAAACACTGCATTTCACTATGATGTCGAACAGTTGAACAGTATTACGAGAGTCGCTCCTACTCCCTAGCAAATACATTGCTAGATTGCGAAGAAACTCATCCGCTAATGCGGTGAATCTGTGCCTCCTAGAGGTTAGCTTGATGAGAACGCGTATTTACAAAAGCCTTTAACCCCTCGCGGCCCGCGGTTTGAATTTTAATGTGTGCCTTACGGCCCGTAAGAAATTCGCGAGTCTCAAAAAAAAGATGGCGTTTCAGAAAAAAAACGATTACTCCGAAACTGTCACACCGATCGTCTAAAAAAGACCTGTTTTATGTTCCTATTGAAATTTGCTATTAGATATTTGTAACGTCGTTATGTAAAGCAATAAAGATTATTCATAATTATTAGTCAAAGTTGTACTAACATAATTAGCGGTCGGCCTCGCCTGGCCATTTCGGGCCGTCTGGGGTTCGACGGTAAATATCAATTCTGGACGTTTCGGGCCGTCTGGTACGCGAGGGGTTAAGACACACGCAGTGCTAAGTCTGAAACACTGCATTTTACAATGATGTCGAGAAATTGAACAGTATTTCGAGAGTCGCGCCTACTTCCTAGCAAATACTTTGCTAGATTGCAGAGATACTCAATTGCTTATGCGGTGGAACTGTGCCTCTTGGAGGTTTAGTTTTATAAGAAGACGAAATTACTAAAGCATGTAAGACACACGCAGTACTATATCTGAAACACTACATTTTACAATGATTTCGAAAGGTTGAACACTGTTACAAGAGTAGCGCCTACACCCTAGTACATATTTTGTTAGATTGCAGCAGAACCGGCCGTTTATACAAGTAAACTGAACAGAACCCGATTTTTTATGCGTTGAAACTATTATTATGTTTTTCGGAGGTTTTCGGAGGTTTAGTTTCGTGGGAACGCAGTCAATGTGACCAAACATGGCCACGCATGTCTCACTCGACTCGCGTCATACGACCCCTTGGCTAGGCGTCGTCTCGTCTTATATAAAGTACATAATGGGCTCGATTGCGTTTCTTCGTGAACTAAAATCGGAAATTAGTCCGTGTGAACGAGACAGGGCAATGCGCTAGAGCGGAGTGTGAGATGACCGGTTGTCACTTTTTCGCATTAAAACTGCCCGCCAAGGTCAAATCTTACACCGCACGAAATATGCTCGAATTTATTCGAACGAGTATAAGTTCGGCAGGTAGTATTTATCGACGATCGTTCATTTCATTTTCCGCTCTAACGTATTGCTCTGTCTCGTTCGCTTGGACTAATTTTAGTTTTAGTTCAAAAAGAAACGCAATCAGGCCCAATATAGCCTGGCGCGACATCCCCGTAGCGGACAGACGCCATACAGAAGGTAGACAGAATTAGCCTCGACGACATATTAATCATCCGTCCCATAACAATATTTCTCCTTAAAGTTATTTCACTTGTAACGGACCTTAAGTCCACTACATACGATCAACAAATGCATCGATTTCTAGTGAAATCCACTGACACAATTCAGCTATTATTTTTACTCGTGCAGCTATGAATCAGCACGATGAAACAATACTTTTACTCAGCATATTTCAAATTGCATCATTGCACGGCCTATATAAACCGGCCAAAAAGCAACCAAATTATCAGTCCCCGATTGATTACCTTCTCCCAAGGTTGCGACGGCATATCCGGTACCCCTCTACGAGGTCGTTCAACGGATCCGGCTCCTTGGTTTCCTTTCCTCATAATCCCTGAGTCTCGAAACATCAGTCTGTAATCCCACAGACTCGAGCCGTGCCCAGTACAAGATACTAGGAGCACACATACAATCCTCATCCGCTCTCCTACATAACCTCCGTCGCGCAACCATCGCGTCCGATAAAGTAATACGAGCACTCGGTAATTCGGCAAGCGTTATAACTGGCAATGTTCAATCGATTCAATCAATAAATATCGTCTGCTTCATCAAAACCGCCTTTAAATACGGAGATAACTCGCAAGTTGACACCACCACCTCACACCGAATAATTTGAAGTCTTGTGAGGGGTGATCCCTCACAATTCTGAAAGACGATATTTTCTATACAATGATAAAAATGCAATCGTTTGAAATACGAAATTGGTTTCTTTGAATAATATTGCTCTTTAGGCAAGTCAACAGTTTTTATTGTTATTTGACGATATTTGAATCTCAGAAATAGAAATGTTCGTTGATTGAAATGTTACATGGTTCATCATCATAAGTCACTACAAATTAATCAAAATTTCAAAAGAGACAGACATAAACAAATCAATTTTATAAAATTAAAACAAGGTAAAAAAAACATTTATTGTAAGGCGATATGATACCTGGGAACGACCATATCTGAAGAATTTTAGTTTTATGAGTTTTTTGAAAAATATAAGCTTTAATTTTAAAAAGTTTCTAAGGGAATCCTTCGATAAGGAACCAATTTAAAATTTGGACTCAAAAAATGTTGCTTATTCTCAAAGACTCAAAAGAGTTGGTCATTGCCTTGGACATTAAGGCTTTTAACTGATTTAGAAATCTTTCTGGCGCGATTACTCTTACAATGTAAGATGTGAGTGAGTTTTAATTTAATTTCATTATTTTGACCGGTTAATTCTCTAGCGTCGCGCTTAGCCACATTTATTATTAAGGCGCTAAATTAATTACAATTTATTAAAACGTGAGAGCGCTCTGAGAGTTACGCTAAATACGCTTTGTCATTAACACCCTTATATCACCACTGCGCAAAGTTATTATGTGAAAGTTTAGTATGCGCCAGGTCGCCGGCGCGAGCGGACGTGGAATCTGTGCCTGACGCTTCGTCAGCGATGGATTTTTATTGGTCAAACCCTACAAAATTGACTCCGCCTATTCCTTCGCGTGTCAACCAGCCCATTTCGGATATTTGTCTGACTTCTCATGTCGCCTTAATGGCCCAACTGTAGAGGAACCGTTAGCTGCCGATACTATAATAATATTGATGATGTAATGGAGATACTTTCATGTATTGAAGAAGGTTTATGTTAGGAATGCTTACCCCAGACCACTGCCCGGTGAGCCACTGCGGGCACGCGTTCTGATTGCAGGGCTGAGAGTCCTTGGGTGGAGATCCTCGGCATGGTGGGTTGTCAGAGTTGGGTAAAGCGCCAGTTCCGTTGGCGTACCTAGCGCAGACGACCCTTCTGACCCTGGTTCCACCTCCGCAGGAGACTGAACAGCCGCTCCATTCACCGACGTACCAACTGTAATTATAAAAAACGATGACATAAGCATAAACAAGCTACAGAAATGTTTTTTTTTTAAATTGAAATGACTTTCATTTGGGTCAGTTGTAGTTTGTCCATTGTTGCGGGCGAGCTTTGGTCAGCTCTGTCTTTAAGAGTAAGCTTTCGATCTTGATTTGACTAAAGTCTTGGTCTTTAGGGCACCAGGAAGTCGTTATTAATCTATACATTGGGCCAGATTGCGTTTCTTCTCAATTGTGCTGTAACGGCCCTTAAGTACCGTCACATGCAATCAACAAATGCATTGATTTCCAGTGAAATATACTGACACAATTCATTTACTATTTTACCTCGTGGAGCGATGAATCAGCACTATGAAACAATACTTTTACCCGGTATATTTTGGATTGCATCATTTATCGGCCTATATAAACCGGCGAAAAAGCAACCAAAGTATCATTCCTCGAGTGATCACGTTCCCAAGATAGCGACGCACATATTGAGATGTCAACCACAACGGGCGAACCCGTCACCGCAGGACGTTTTAACGATTGATCGTTCTATCGACCGTGCAGTGAGCGTAGAAGACTTTGGACATAACAAATCCGACGTCTAGCTACGCCACAACCCGTTAGAGACCAACGCCTTACCGCGAGTAGCCAGGTATGTTACCTGGCGGGCGGCACTCGCGCCCTAACTACCAATTGTGACCAGATTTCTCCGGTCTCTCGATTGGTTCCGAGTTCGAGGTCGCTTGCGCGGTCCTCTCCCTTACGAAGCGGTGAAACGGTGTGAACCGAATCTATCGCGGACCAAGGCGTCCTTTGCCCGACTCTGAATCGGGATCGGATGGCCAATGGTCATTTCAAGAGCAGTCGCCGTAAGGTAGACAACCACCCCCGCTCTATAGGAAACAATACAGTTCCCAGACTCCCCCGATCGTTAGTCGGAGAGTACAATCGATTGGCTTGCGCCGCTCGGTGCGCAGACCGTCCAGGAGCGCCAGAGGTTTGATTCCCAGGGGAGACTGGTTGACCCAGTGTCCTACCCAGGCTCGCACCCCATGCGTGGAGGCCATCGGATGGGTGTTGACCCGTGAGATAGCGACGCACACTTCGGTGTCCCGGCTTCTTGGTTACCTTTTCCTTCCTTTCTTTATCGAGGCTAGAAGTGTCAGTCTGCAATCCCACAGACTCGAGCCGTGCCCAGTACGAGATACTAGGAGCACTAGTACAATCCTCATCCATACACCCTCGTAACTTCCGTCGCGCACCAACATCCTCGCGTCAATATAACCTATTCGAGAAGCGTTATCAACTGGCAATATCTAACTTTCAATAAACACCTTCTGATATACTCAAAATCGACTTTTAATACGGAGATAACCCGCAAGTTGACACCACCACCTCACACCGCACAATTTGGATTCTAGTGAGGGGTGGTCCCTCACAATGCATTCCAAACAGCCGGGAAGTCTGGAAACAGTACTGTTTCCTATAGAGCGGGGGCAGTTGTCAACCTTACGGCAACTGCTCTTGAACAGACGATTTGGCCACCCGTTCCCGGGTGAAAATCCGGGCAAAGGATGCCGTGGTCCGCGATAGATTCGGTAGACACCGCTACGTAAGGGAGAGGACTGCACAAGCGAGCTATCCTTCCAAACTGATAGTCAGAGGGCGAAGCTGCCCGCTGGGTACCTTTCCCGGTGCATCGCCGTAAGGCGTTGGCCTTTGGCGGGCAGGTGGCGCAACTAGACAGCGGATTGTTTTTCGCCCTAAGTGTTCTGCGCTCACCTCACGGGAGACAGAACGATCTAATAACGTTAAAACTTCCTGAGGTGACGGGTTCGCCCGTTGTATGACCGGGAGGCTCTGGAAACGCATGTTTCCTAAGAAAGCAGTTACTAAACACTAAATACTAATCTTAGCAATTATTAAATACTACTCTTAAAATAGCCAATTTTTAATTCAAATATTGGATTTGTGCGAGTATACTAGTTGTTTTTCCTTTTTTAATATAATTGATATTTTTAAGTACATAAATATTGCATACGTCGTGCAATTTATATATAAAAATAAAATTCATTTGATTTAACATATAATACTTAAAATTAAGTAGTATGTGTTAAATCAATGGATAAGTATAATGTCTTAATCATGAGTCAATTTTATGTATGTTTATTTTTTATGTACATCTCAATATAAAAAGCCTTTTAGGTTCTCCAGCGATCACTTATTTAAAGAGTTCCAAGTACTAGACATACGCCAATTATATGTGAATCAACAATATTTTATTACACCCACACAGAGCGGCATATGATTAAATCTCACACTACCAGAACACGCGCAGTTACAGCCATGCAACATGATGTCCCCCTTAAGAAAGCTAAATTCGCCCAACGACATTTTTCTTTTCTAGCTGTCCGACTACACAATAGAATAAATTCGGAATTAAAAGTGAAGTTAGATACCATACGAGGAAGAAAAATTATGACGGAATGGTTGATTGAGCTAGGAAGAAACGAAACGGAGAAATTAGTTAATTATAGTGCTGTATAAGAATACCTAACTACATAGATGTAAAACATATGTATATGTATAGATTATATGTATAAATGTATATATGTATATGTGTATGTATATGTGTAGATGTATATGTATATATGTGTATGTGTATATATGGTTATTTAATATTATTATGTATATTATGTTAGTAAAATAGACTAAGTATATATAAAACCTGTGTAAATATAGAGCTACCATATAAAACAATGCTACATTAAGTTACACTTAGCAACTAAAAAAAAATGGAAAAAAGAATACATAAAAGTCTACCTCAGTACGGGCATCACTCCAGTAAGGTAGATTTTAATCTTATTAACCTAGTGTTTTAAATGTGCGTGGAATATTAATAAATAAATAAAATAAAAAATATCAAGCGAGTTACTTTCCGTATCGACTAATTTTAACCAATACCACTGCAGCTCATATATAATAATATGGACAATATGGCCACACAAGTTGCTTTAATTTAAATTTTCAATTTATTTTGTTGCGAAAATTAAATTGAAAATTTAATAATATGATCAACATGGTCACATAAGTTGCATTAAAATCAACCAATCATAATTGCCAGCAGAAAGCCTAGGGCTTGGCTGAATTATATTTAAAAGTTGTATTTTAAAGATGGTTACATTAATTTTAAAAAAGTAACGACGACAACGATTATTATAACAATCTGGGATGGCGGGTTCGACCGCAGCATTGACAATCCCAAACATTCATTAGAATAAGACTTAAGAATCTAGTTTTTTAAATTATAATTCTCTATCCTCGTAGTCTCCTTATTGTGCCACTCGTTAGGCTGGCACGCTCTTGCCTGCAACTCTTTATTCTTGTGGATTCTAGGCTAGGTAAGTTTAATCCCATCGACGAAGAGCAGACACACAAATTAAGGAATATGTGCAGTACTACATCAGATGCGACACTATACGCTAACGGCAATGGCTTTTCTTTGAAACAATCATTTTTATTTTATTTTATTTAAACTTAATTCGTAATTCACAATAATCCACAGTAGAATGGATTATATGTATAATCAAAATGACGTAGACAAAAATCCAGCTACAAAAATATTATAGCATGATATGCCAAAAACTGCTGCCAGTGATCCTATTTTAATGACACTTAACTAGGCTGGTTATATCTTATGATAAAACGGATATATTTTTATAAGTATTTGTAACACCTATATAAAAACTATACAAAGAAATTAATATATTAAATTGGAAATGATGTTTACACTAGTAGTAATATTAATGGTTATTAGCAAGACAATCAAAGTAATATTTAAAATATAAAATTGTCAACCATTGCCTTTTGGCGCCAGAAATAGTAATAGACCATAATAGTAATAAGCAGCTTTTAATAAGTAATAAGCAGTTTTTGTTTATTACAGAGAAGCTAAAATCTATAAGTCATTTGCAAGACCCATTTGGGAATACGCCTACAAAAATCATGAACACTTACTTTAGAAAGTATATCCATCTTCTACAGAAGATAGATAGATAGATAGATAGAGATTCTTTATTGCACATTATACAAAAACATACAAATGGCGGACTTAATGCCTAAAATACAATCTCTTACAGCCAACCTTCGTGGAAGTGTAAAAATTTAGGTGCCAAGAGATAAATTAAAAATTAACAAAAAAAAGAAGAAAAACTTATTACGTAACAAAAATTAATCAAGTAACAAAAATGCCATTTTTTAAATAAAATTTGGATTTGAAATAATTCGCAATAAGCGAAGGATAGGAGAGGATGGGATGAGACCTAGGATAACTAGGAATTTAGGGACATGAAATGCTTTTTCAGAGACACTTGAAAGGTAGAAACCGTTGGTGCGTTTCTGTTTGGCGAGAGCCGGTTCCATAGTCTAGTTGCATGAACGGTGAAGGAATAAGTAAAAAAAGAAGAATTATGAGTGGGAATCGCAATTTTACTATCGTGACTGGAACGGAGTGAAAGACCATGGCTTAAGTGATTGAATTTTTCGGTTAGGTAGGAGGGAGCGGTAGGATTGTTGAGGATGTAATAAAGAAGGAAAAGAATATGCATGTTCCTACGTTCACGTATACGAAGCCAATGAAGTCTGCTTCTATACTCAGAGACATGATCATTTTTTTTCGCGTTGAAGATATACCTAATGCATACATTTTGCAACCGCTCTAATTTGTCAAGGATGGCTTCAGTGACGTCAAGGTAGCAGACATCAGCGTAGTCTAGTATAGGCAATAGCAGTGATTGAGCTATGGTCTTCTTAAGCTATGGTAAAAATCTTTGCAACCGCCGAAGACTATGAAATCCAGGAAATATGCGTTTTCTGACTTCAATAATCTGTGACTGCCAAGAGAGATATTGATCAATGATAATACCCTAAATTTTCACCGTCTTTGAATAAGGTATAACATTACTAGTCCATTGAATATGGTATAACATTACTAGTAACATTAGAAGGTCCAGCGAAGAGCGACTAAAATGCCTTGCATTTAACATGAAGCATCAAACATTTGATTTTGATGTGCACAATTTCAATTTGATTTTTTGACTATTTATTATAATTCCTATTTCCATCCATAATTATTTCAATTTGATTTTTTGACTATTTGTTATAATTCCTTTTTCCATCCATAATTATTTCAATTTGATTATATAACTATTTATTGCAATTCCTATTTATTTATGCGATACCTTTTTCGTGTTATTGAAATTATTTTTTATTGTGTTTTATGATAGGTAATATACAAATATTATATGCAGACTGACAGACTGACAGACGCATTGACATATCAATGACCTAGTTTTTAGAGTAATGATTAATTTGTACATACATTGTTTATTGCCTTAAGTTAATTTCTAATATTATTAGATACAATTTTTTTTTTCTCATATTATATAGTTTGAAGTATTTTATTTTATTTTAGTTTTATTTTATTTTCTTAAGGATAACTTACAGCCAATAATTTTGTAGTGAACAAAAATAGGAAGCCCATCTGTTTTAAATGTACAGAAATCTTCGATTAATCTGTGGCAGAAGCCTCACACGCCAATCTGCGAGTCTCAAGTTAAACTAGGATTAAAGTTAAACCTGAGACGGCCACGGTTAGCTTGTCATCGGATATCGCAGGCGAGGCTGGCTAAGCCGCGGAGCCGGCCGACTATAGAATCGATCTCAGCCGATCTGAGGCGAATCTCGAACTAACAATCTTCGCAAAACGAGGATAAAATTGCCAAAGAAGCATGAAAAATAAAAATAATAATATATTCATCATCAATAATGCATGATAATGAGCAGTGAAAATACATTAGGTGGGTTAGAAGATACATAAAGATAATATTGACGGCGGATATTGACGGCTGAATAGATAATAAAACGCGGATTGGTTGAGTTTGTACGTGGTTGGGGATGTTAGGAGATATGCAAAATTTTAATTATAATATTAGGTATATAAAGGAGATTGTGTATTTAAAAAATTGTTTTAAACTCGGAACAAAAAGCTGACAAGGACTTGGATCTGATATCTGCTTTGCGGAGCTTAAATGGAAGTCACTCAATTGCACCAGATTTTGATATTTTTACCGCCAACCCTCACTCGTTTAAATTACGTGCTATTAATTATTTATTCTTAAACTAGCTGACTAGGCGAACTTCGTAACGCCAAACAGTCAATGACATGTTACAGATTAGCTGAACTTAATTTATGATTTTATGAAAGTAATACAATGAATACAAAATAAATATTAAGCACACTAATTTATTAAGATAATAACACAAAAAGAAATATATATATATATATATATATATATATATATATATATATATATATATATATATATATATATATATATATATATATATATATATATATATATATATATATATATATATATATATATATATATATATATATATATATATATATATATATATATATATATATATATATATATATATATATATATATATGATAAGGTTTGTAAAGAAATCCGTTTACAGGATGATGTTTTTATTTAAAATAAAATTAGTAAAAGCTACTTAAAAAGTAGCGAAGGAAATCCCAGCTTGTATTGGGAAATGCTTATGTTTGAATGAGATATACTTACGGATGTGCACGACTTTCGACGGTGCAATGTAAGTTTAAAGGTCCTTTTGCAGTCGACTAACGATCACTATTCATCCATATATCTCATAAATAGGGCTTATCCTTATGCAACACAAAATGCATTCAATTGAGACGAATTAAGCGAAAAAATAAAAAATTAAACTATTGATCACTTCGGCAAAGCCGTTTTCTAAATGAAAGTGACATTACGAAATAATTCAAATTTCGAATGCTACCAACATTTAAAATATGATACAATTGGCTCAGCTTGTTATCAACGAGCCATTAAATCGAAATAAAAATAAAAAAACCTCCATATGCCCAATGAAATGAAAGAAGAAACTTCAATCTTAATTTCTGGCAGAGGAGTTTGTAATAAAGATTGTATAATGTTATCAAAATAGGGTAAACCTATATAAAATTGTATAATATTAAAAAATTGTAAAGAAATATTGTAGAAAACTGTATAATATTGTTATATTTGATAAGGTTTGTAAAGAAATCCGTTTATAGGATGATGTTTTTATTTAAAATAAAATTAGTAAAAGCTACTTAAAAAGTAGCGAAGGAAATCCCAGCTTGTATTGGGAAATGCTTATGTTTGAATGAGATATACTTACGGATGTGCACGACTTTCGACGGTGCAATGTAAGTTTAAAGGTCCTTTTGCAGTCGACTAACGATCACTATTCATCCACATATCTCATCAATAGGGCTTATCCTTATTTTTATTTATTTATGCGGAAATAATATTACCAGGTATGCTGATTTAGCAGGGTTGAGTTTAAGACCATGTCCCTTTAAGTTCGTTGTGGATGCTAAGGAGAATTAGTCATATATAATTTATAAACAAAATTTTATTTCTTATACTCGTTTCGATAATTGAGTGATTCACTCTGACCGTCTATTATCGACCAAGTTATCCTACTGGGTAATCTAAGTTAATGATACAGTCAGATTTTATTTTGCTTAGTTTATATTACTAGGGATTTTAATATTACCATGGACTTGCCTAAATGGTTCATTAAAACGTATTAGGCAGCGAGGCGGTTTTGGTTTGTACGTTTAGATTGTTTTCATCGAAATTGTAGGTTTGCACTAATGTTTGATATTTAAATTGACTTCTCTTTAATATGTATGATGTTGTTGTAACCTATATAGGCGAAAACAGAAATAAAGAAGTTAAGAGCGCCTTTATTAAAATATATTTTTTTTATAAGATTGAGCTGAAATTCGGCAAGCAGGCAAAATTTAATCATGACAAGAGTAGAAAGATTGTGGTTGAAATCGGTCCACCAGGGGGTCGCGCTAGTCATACTTCAGTATCAAAATATTGGACTAAGAGACTTGAAATTTGGTAACGAATACGTCGCTAGGCCGAGAACACGTCATTGTAAAATCTCTTCTGTTTAAAATATCTCTTATACAAGCGACAAGAATAATTTTTAAATTGCGCCGTATTTAAGAAAATACTACATCATATTGGAAAAAAAGCCCATTTATTACTATGGAAATACTACCAAAATACTACATTTGCGATCATAATCACTTGGTACAAACACTATCGGGTTGTGGGGGGGGGGGGAGGCTATAATGGGGAGCGGTTGGGAGGGTAGAGAAGTGGTTAAAGGATTGGCGGGGAGGTGGGGGTGGGTTGTCTCCTTGCCGGGAAAGTCTTGGGGTGACCCAAACGATCTTTGTTTATATAAAGGAGTAGTTTCTTGTAGCATATTATTCAGTCTCTTCGTTTCATGGGATAGGTCGTAAACACAGCCGCTATAGTGCAGTATAAAAAGAACGAGAGCCTTGGTCAGTCGAATTCCAACAATCGAATTCCAGTGATACTATGTAAGTTTGAATTGTACGTGCCGGTAAATTACACAGCGAGGAGATCGCATCTATTGTTTAATGTGCCGTACCACCGTACAAATATTTTTGTAGACAGGCCAGTGGGAAGGGTTATTCCTCTTCTTAATTCCTTACCCACAGAAATAGATATCTTTTGTACATCCCTTTGGCAGCTAAAAAGGCAACTCCCTGCTATCTCATGTTTATCATAATCTGTCTTTTATTTAGTTTTATATTTTTATGTTTTTTTTTCTTGTTCAATGTTAGCATTAATTTAGTTATGTAGTCATTTATTTTTAGACTTACACTCTAGCTTTAATATTCAAGGGCGAATTGGATTCATCTGTAATGCCCTTGAATACTATTTGAAACTAATAAATAAAAAAATAAATCTGCGCTGAGACAAACACGGAATTTGTATTGGGTTTACTTGGGTAAAACTTCGTGTTAACGTGAGGTTTAGAGCATCCTTTTAGCAACCGTTCCGGAACGATAATGCGCATTGATAATGTCAAATAATTCTACGGATCTAGACCATTAAATTTACAATGATGGACTTACTTGTACGGACAAGGGTGTGTATTACACCTGACGATATTCGAAGAAGGTCGTTTAATGGCATCGCAAAGTTGACCGTCCACATCAGAGCCGCTCACACGATCCCTGCACACCGCTAACGACATTTTGTAACCTGGAAAATAAAAATAATATTTGTTTGTTCGTTTCTGCTGTTTATTGTGAAATTTCACAATGGGCGGGCTTATTTATTTATTTATTTTAATTTTATTCCTTTATTTATTACAGAAAATATATAATAAGTATTTAAACACAATGATTTTGAGTCACTAGTTAATGGGCCCTTGTTGGGGGTTAATGGGCCCTTACTGGGTTGGCCACGAAGACCCATTCTGTTCAGGGTTGGTCACACTCACGTTTCAACACCTATCCGACGGCCTCCACGCATGAAGTGCGAGCCTGGGTAGGACTCTGGCCTTATGGTCAGTTTCTCCTGGGAATCAAACTTCTGGCTCTCCTGGACGGTCTGCGTACCGTGCGGCGTAAGCCAATCGACTGTGCACGGCCATCCTGGGTGAACAGCCGGGCAAAGGACGCTGTGGTCCGCGGTAGATTCGGTATACACCGTTCCACCGCTTCGTAAGGGAGAGGACCGCGCAAGCGACCTCGAACTCGTAACCAATCGAGAGACCGGAGTAATCTGGTCACAATTGGATGTAAGGGCGTGAGTGTCGGCCCGCCAGGTAACATTCCAGCTAGATGGTGGACTGTTTTGTCCCCAAGTCTTCTACGCTCACTCCAGGAAGATAGAACGACTAATCGTTACAACTTCCTGAGGTGACGGGCTCGCCCGCTGTAGCCGACAACCCAAGTTGTCACTCTTAGTTAGGCAATGACTGTTCCAAGGAAGATTAAATGTAATTTTATGAAAATGTGTTTTTTAATCTATGGGTTGTTTAAGCTAATAGCAAAATGATTACGAAATTATTATAGTTAAATAAAACGCGATTTTCTGGTCCTAAACGCTCCTACATGCATTGTTATAGCCGTGGCAGAAGCTCACAGCGGTTCTGATGGGGTATGTCCCTCTACAAGGATACCATATGGTAGTTATAATCATGACAGTTTATTTATTTATTTAAGAATTAATTACTATGAAACATTGATTAGCTTATAAAAATAACAAGAACCGAATGGTAAAACCTTAACCTTTTGCTTATTTGTTTCTGTCACACAACTGGGACTAGCCCGTTCTAGGGTGGACAGTCGTAGTTTATTAACCCCAAAAAGTAAACCCTGTGGAATGCGTCATTTTGCATTGTTGTACAATCCTACTAATATTATAAACGCGAAAGTTTGTATGTATGTATGGATGTTTGTTACTCTTTCACGCAAAAACTACTGAATGGATTTTGATGAAACTTTACAATAATATAGCTTACACATCAGAATAACACATAGGCTACAATTTATAAAGATATAGCGTGAATTATCTAAAATATAACGATAACTGTCAAGTAAGTAGGAAAAAAATCTAAGAAATTGACATTCGAAATTTAAATTCTATCCTACTATCCTACTAATATTATAAACGCGAAAGTTTGTAAGAATGTATGTATGGATGTTTGTTACTCTTTCACGATAAAACTGCTGAATGGATTTTGATGAAACTTTACAATAATATAGCTTACACATCAGAATAACACATAGGCTATAATTTATAAAGATATATGGTTTTCTATCATCATTATCACAATTTTTCATCACCACGCGGGTGAAACCGCTGGGCGCAGCTAGTTATTAATATATTCAGTACATGTACATATACTTTTATATAAAAGTACTTTTGGTTCAATAATAAAAAAAAACGCAAATAACAAATTAAAAACAATAATACTTAACATTAAGAAAATAAATAATCAATTGGATTTTTCAAGAATAATTAGCACTAGAGTACTCCTAAGATAACAAAATATAAAAATGAAATTACTCTAAAAGAAAATTAAAAACAAAAATACTGTATAATCCATGTCATATTCACATAATCAATTATTACAAAAAAAAAGTTTATTCAGCAATAAACAAATAGATTTCATGTATGATATAATTACATTTTAAACTCAACGACAACCTTGTTAAATAATCTATCTTATAGAGAGCATGGATGGTTAGGTTTCTTTTATGCACTTCTTGAGTGCCACCTCTTTGAGTTTTTTAATTTCTGTTAGCAGCAGATTGAAAAATTTAAAGCCGCAGCAGCAGATTGAAAATAGCCGTTAGCAGCAGATTGAAAATTAAAGCCGTTAGCAGCATATTGAAAATATAATAATGATCTCTGGTATGAACCAAGTCGGACTTTTGTGGAGTTGAGTCGTGAGTTGGGCACTATTGGGCAGGACTGATATCATAGAGCTTGGTCGACAAAACCCAAGTTGCACGGTACCGGTTAGAGATTAGAGGTTAGTGGTATCAACTTGTCTTGTCGACTACAGCGGGCGAGCCCGTCACCTCAGGAAGTTTTAACGATTAGTCGTTCTATCTCCCTGGAGTGAGCGCAGAAGACTTGAGGACTAAACAGTCCACCGTCTAGCTACGCCACAAGCCCGTAAGAGGCCAACGCCTTAACCGCGAGATAGCCAGGAATGTTACCCGGCGGGCCAACACTCACGCCCTTACTTGCAATTGTGACCAGATTACTCCGGTCTCTCGATTGGTTACGAGTTCGAGGTCGCTTGCGCGGTCCTCTCCCTTACGAAGCGGTGAAACGGTGTATACCGAACTATTGCGGACCACAGCGTCCTTTGCCCGGCTGTTAATCCAGGATCGGATGGCCGATGGTCATTTCAAGAGTAGTCGCCGTAAGGTCCGCAACCACCACCGATCTATAGGAAACAGTACTGCTTCCAGACTCCCCCGACTGTTAGTCAATCCATCATGGGAGCTAACGGGCCCATGATGGGTTGGCCACGAAGACCCATGTGTTCAAGGTCGGTCATACTCACGGGTCAACACCCATCCGACGGCCTCCACGCACGGGGTGCGAACCTGGGTAGGACTCTGGTCCTGGTCAGTTTACCCTGGGAATCAAACCTCTGGCGCTCCTGGACGGTCTGCGCACCGTGCGGCGCAAGCCAATCGATTGTGCACTCCGACTAACAGTTAAGAGTTTCACGGCGATAGGTGAGGGCAGCAATCCCCGCCCACCGCCCGGGCAGTTATAACGACGAGGGTCGTCTTGTCTGCCCGAGATGTCGTGCTACGACAACCCTGCGCGTACCAGAAGGGTAAAACGCGTAGGGGGTGAAATAGGGTAAACCACCCCCCCGTACCGCCCCGAGAACCCATTTATTCATAAGGAAAGTATTAACAAAAAGAAAAGTTTACAAAAATATTAAAAAATTAAAAATTTCACAAAAGAAAAAGAAAATATAAACAGATAGCGTGAATTTAGGAGCCGGTAAGCGTGGTAGAGGATGCCCTAGAGCGATGATGGTGAAGGCGCACGGTCCGTGGGCAGGTCTCGGAGCAGCCACGGGGGGGGAGGAATCCCTGGATCCTGCAAAGGACGAAACGCCCCTCGGGGCGGTAAAGAGACGGACACAAAGACGGGCACTTTGGGCACTTCAGGCTGGTACCCCCTGGGGGGTATCCCGAAGCCTCATGCTTTCCCAAGAAGCCACCCAGTGCTCCACAAACTCGCCAAACGACTGGAAGCAGCTCCTACAACTGACCAAGTCCGTGTACCAAATCGGAGAACGCCCAACGCACGCGCCCACTGCATCCATCAATTTCTCCCGTGCAGCCGCTAGAATTGGGCAAGACCAAATTACGTGTTCCGCAGTTTGGCGACCATACCCACAGGCGCACCGGGGGTCATCGGCAAGTCCAAAGTCAAATGGTTTGGCTCTGAACTCTCCGTGGCCCCCAACAAGCTGCGTGGTATGGTGGTCGAACCGCAGAAACGAATTTGCCATCCGCACTGCGACGGACGGGAAAAAGCAATGGGTGAGGCGGCCCGTACCCCCGGCGTCCCATCTAGCCTGCCAGACACGCAAGGACTCCACCCGAATCAGGCGGGCAAACTCCCCAGCTCGGTGCGCCACCGGGTCGATCGATAGGCCATGAAGGACTACCGGCTCGCCCCGGCGGTACCGCGACAACGCTGCACGCTGCAGCACTCCGACTAACAGTCGGGGGAGTCTGGAAGCTGTATTGTTTCCTATAGAGCGGGGGTGGTTGCGTACCTTACGGCGACTGCTCTTGAAATGACCATTGGCCATCCGATCCCGGTTCAGAGGCGAGCAAAGGACGCCATGGTCCGCGATAGATTCGGTATTCACCGTTTCACAGCTTCGTAAGGGAGAGGACCGTGCAAGCGACCTCGAACTCGGAACCAATCGAGAGTCCGGAGAAATCTGGACACAATTGGTAGTAAGGGCGCGAGTGTCGCCCGCCAGGTAGCATTTCTGGCTATCTCGCGGTAAGGCGTTGGTCTCTTGCGGGTTGTGACGTAGCTGGACATTGGATTTGAAAACGTCCTGTGGTGACGGGCTCGCCCGTTGTAGTTGACACCGCAAGTTGTTAGTCAGAGTGCATAGTCGATTGGCTTACGCCGCACGGTGCGCATACCGTCCAGGAGCGCCAGAAGGTTAATTCCTAGGGGAAACTGACCATAAGGCCAGAGTCCTACACAGGCTCGCACTTCATGCGTGGAGGCCGTCGGATAGGTGTTGACCCGTGAGTGTGACCAACCCTGAACAGAATGGGTCTTCGTGGCCAACTCAGCAAGGGCCTATTAACTCCCAAAAGGTTAGTGGTATCAGTTTTTTTACCTCCTCCGCAAGTAGCAGAGCATAGAGAAGCGGTGGTAGCAGCCCAGTGGTATCTCGGACGAGCACAGGCGCTGCCGTCTCCACCGCAAACTCCGCACGCATCCACACGACGAGTGGAACCCACGCGTAGGTCGCATCCAACCCTCTGAAACAAACAGACAAAGACACAAATAAATACAAATGGACCTTGTTGATTCGATTGACGAGGAGAAAGCATCTGCTTCGAAATGTGACTCTATCGTAAAATTCTGCGAATAATCTGTTACAACATAATAGAAAAAAAAATAACAAAAAGAAAAACCGACTCCATTTTTTTTTAATAAATGCAGCAGCCATGTCATGGTGATACTTAGAACGGGCTATCATAATTGAATGCGTATACAAATTTGTATGTATGTGCTGTTGACCGTTGAGGGGTTCCCTCGTTGGAAGCCAACCCTGGGTGCCTCAGTTCTTGGCGAAACGCAGAACGAGCTGTCGTAATTGAATACATATACAAAAATTTGTGTCTGTGCTGTTGACAACAGCCATGTCATGATAACACTTAGAACGAGCTATCATAACTAAATGATAATACAAAATTTAAGGTCTGTGCTGTTGACCGTTGAGGAGTTTTCTCGTCGAGAGCCAATCCAGGGTGTAGAATCAGGTCATGATTACCATATAAATAAATTAATTGTCATTGGAATTGTAACCAACATGTAAATTTTAAATTTCAAATGATAATATTTGAAGAGTCCCCTCAATTCCTCATAGATCCCATTATCAGAACAGGATTTTGATGAAAATAGACCAATCTGTAAGTATATCCTTTCAGATAATAAAAGAATTTCCAGATCGGTTCATAAATGACCGAGTTCTGCCATTTATGTACCGCAAAGATACAACCGAATTGATAACCTCCTCCTTTTTTTAACACGCTTTTATTAGGTCGACCTGTATGTAACTATGTCGTGGAATCTAAGGTAACTAATTTAACCATCTTCCAAGGATCGTAGCGTCATGAAAATTGGCAGCTGTATGAAGTTCTGATGACAATACAATAATATGGTACTGTCGAACTGATCTGATAATGGAGTCGGAAGATATGAACTGGAACTTCATGATGGAACATCGTATCATAGCTGTGTTTGGACTTGTTAGAAAAGTCTTGGAATGAACTTTGACCACTAGGAAGATAGGCACTGGCATTCCATGATGGAATATCGTATCATAGCCGTGTGTATGTGAATATCGTATTATAGCCCAAAAGCGTGTTTTTAGTGTTTGTTTCAAAACTATTAATTTATTAAAGAATGGGTAATACGTAGATGTAAAGTAGGTAGCTCAATTTGTTTATTCACTCGCTACTAATCCAGGGCCTGATTTAGAGGTGTGGAGGCCTTGGGGCAACAAAGGAGTGGGGGCCCCTTATTTAACAAATAATTTATTTTGAAACCAAGTAGATTCTTAACATTTATAAATTTAATCGAAAACAATAATTATCTGAAATTAAATTTTAGCGTTAACGAACGGAATCTTCCAAACTTTTTTCGCCGAAAAATCGTTGATGATTTCGCTAAAATATAGATCCTGAAATAAATCACTTTTAATGCTCAGGAAAGAAAGCTTTGATTGCCGGTTGTGTCCCATCGTGGTTCGAAGCCTATTTTTAAAAAAATTCATTTTTGAAAATGAGCGCTCTCCAGTGCAATTCGATACCATCAAAGCCATGTGCATACACATGGACAGGCAAAGGGCTCTTATAAATTGACCTTCAATGACCTTTAATTTGACACGAAACACGATATATTTGTATAAATTAATTGACAATTGGACATTTGGACATTTAGACAAATTGATACTGATATTATATTACCAGACAGAGCGTCTTGTCAAAGAATCTAAAGTCCTGGACGTCAAGCAATTGTTTCTAAAATATGTGATAATATTTTTTCATAAATTTAAAGACAGGCATGATCAAAGTCAACAAAACAGCAATACTCGGAGTTCACGGAAACAAAATTTCCTTATTCCTCGAGTGCAAACAACATTTGCACAAAGACAAGCTTTCTTCCTTGGGTCCAGGTTATATAATGACATAGAAGAGAAATGGAAACATCTAAAGAAAATTCAACAGTTTAAATATAGTATAAATAAATTTCCCCTAGTAATCGGTCTTCGGGCGCACCTGAACGGTTTGCAACTGATAACCGGTGTTGTCTGTAAAATACTTCGTTTCCTATGGGAGGGTGGCTGTTTACATAATGGAGGCCGCTCTTGAAACGACCTATTGGCTACTTGAACCTTCTTAAAAGACGGGTATAAGACGCCATGGTGCGCGTTAAATTCTAGCTGAATTACGGCTGACATTAGGTAGACGAAGACGCAAGCGACATCGATCCCGTAACCAGTCGGAACGCCCATAACTGGCAGTCAGGGACGAGGTGGCCCGCTGGTTGCTTCTCAGTATCTCGCTTAAGTAGTTGGACTCTGACGGACTAGCTTGCGGAGCTAGATATTACACTGTCTATATGTCTGGGAGTTGATGGGCCCTTGCTGAGATGGCCTAGAAGACCCATTCTGTTCAGGGTTGTTCAGACTCACGGGTCAACACCTATCCGACGGCCTCCACGCATGAAGTGCGAGCCTGGGTACGACTCTGACCTTACGGTTAGTTTCCACTGGGAATCAACCTTCTGGCGCTCCTGGACGGTCTGCGCACCGTGCGGCGTAAGCCAATCGACTGTGCACTCTGACTAACAGTCGGGGGAGTCTGGAAGCAGTACTGTTTCCTATAGAGCGTGGGTGGTTGCGGACCTTACGGCGACTGCTCTTGAAACGACCTTCGGCTATCCGATCCTGGGTGAACAGCCGGGCAAAGGACGCTGTGGTCCGCGATAGATTCGGTAAACACCGTTTCACCATTTCGTAAGGGAGTGGACCGCGCAAGCGACCTCGAACTCGTAACCAATCGAGAGACTGGAGTAATCTGGTCACTATTTGATGTAAGGGCGTGAGTGTAAGCCCGCCGGGTAACACTCCTGGCTATCTCGGGGTTAAGGCGTTGGCCTCTTACGGGTTTGTGGCGAAGCTAGACGGTGGACTGTTTTGTCCAAGTCTTCTGCGCTCACTCCAGGGAGATAGAACGACTAATCGTTAAAACTTCCTGAGGTGTCTGGCTCGCCCGCTGTAGTCGACAACCATAGTTATCTATATGTCTCTAAGTCACTACGCTCATCCCATGGCTGAAAGAATTATCATATATCGTTATATCAGCCTGGGGTGATAGGTTCGCCCGTTTTAGTTGACACCGCCCCACCTAGTAATATATTCATGTATGCGACTGTCTAGACAATAGTCCAGAGTCTGGTATTTGCTTTTTTAATGGTGTTTTTCTTTCGGACTCTCATTGTTGGGTGAAGCAGTATAACAAATTATGTAATATTTTTCCTAGCCGAGGCAGCGAATATTTTTATGGCCCTATCCCAATAATGAAAGTCTTACGCAACGTTTGTCTCATAACATCTCCCCGGCCTTTTCCCTTCGACAAATAGGTGAGGCGTGTCGCGATCACATCTGCCGTATCACAGACGCGAATTTGCCGTGGGTACGGCACCGAATTCGGCCTGTGTGCCGCGGACGCGGACGGTGGGATTTCCATGATTCAATTTCCACGGCATACGTGACTGAGTCCTCTGCGAAATTTGCCGCTGCGAGATCTGCGCGCTCGACTCCGCCGCGCCGAACGACCCCTGCAAACGCTCGCTAACTGACCCAAATTTGACACCATTCCTCTTGGATTTTTACCTTGTTTGGAAGATACTTTTGTACAAGGTGTATAGAAAGTGCTATTAGTTTTAACCTTTAGAGGGCAACTAGGGTTGTCGACTACAGCGGGCGAGCGCGTCACCTCGGGAAGTTTTAACGATTAGTCGTTCTATCTCCCTGGAGTGAGCGCAAAAGACTTGGACAAAACAGTCCACCGTCTAATTCCGCCACAAACCCGTAAGAGGCCAACGCCTTAACCGCGAGATAGCCAGGAGTGTTACCCAGCGGGCTTACACTCACGCCCTTACTTGCAATTGTGACCAGATTACTACAGTCTCTCGATTGGTTACGAGTTCGAGGTCGCTTGCGCGGTCCACTCCCTTACGAAGCGGTGAAACGGTGTTTACCGAATCCATCGCGGACCACAGCGTCCTTTGCCTGGCTGTTCACCCAGGATCGGGTATCCGATGGTCGTTTCAAGAGCAGTCGCCGTAAGGTCCGCAACCACCCCCGCTCTATAGGAAACAGTACTGCTTCCAGACTCCCCCGACTGTTAGTCAGAGTCGGCGCGTAAACCCACCGTCGATCTCTGAATGGCAGTACCGTACCTCTAATATAGACTGGGACCGTTTCGGAGAGTCTCTGTCTACGGGGCTTGCCAGCTTCCCTCCTCCACACAGTAGCTCGGCCGAGGAACTCAGTGTCTCCCTCAACGAAGCCATCTCCTCGGCCTGTGAGTCGGTTCTGGGTCGAAAGAAACCCCGCGGTGGCTTCGCGGCCCCGTGGTGGACTTCCGATCTCTCAGACCTCCGGAAGGTGTTCAGGCAGGCCTACCGCCGAATGAGTGATGCCCGCAGAGGCTCTCTCCCCCCCGAGCGTGAAGAGGAATTGCGTGGCAATCTCCGTTCCGCCCGAAGCGTCTACCACGCCGCTATTAGGCGTGCTAAGATGGACTCCTGGAGAAAGTGGGTCTCAGACGTTGGGAACGAAAACCCATGGGACATGAGGACTGCGGTAGACAAGGGCACCAAGAGGGGCGGAGAATACCTATCTAGTATAGTTGAAGGTGTTTCCGCCCCCCTTGATACTAGAGGCACCTTGGAGACTCTCCTCAATTCCTTGTGCCCATCGGACCTAACTGTTAATGACGACCCCCACCACGCACAAATACGGCGGCTTGCCGCCTTAGACTCGCGCGTCGTAAACTCATCCGAGGTGACTGCGGACGAGGTTGACCGGGTAATCGGATCGCTGTCGCTTAAGAAGGCGCCTGGGATAGACAACCTTACAGCCGTGATCGTCAGACGGGTCTGGGAATTTGCCAGGTGGGAGGTGACCGTACTGATGCAGAAATGCA
Source organism: Micropterix aruncella (assembly GCA_944548615.1). Taxonomy (NCBI): domain Eukaryota; kingdom Metazoa; phylum Arthropoda; class Insecta; order Lepidoptera; family Micropterigidae; genus Micropterix; species Micropterix aruncella. The sequence continues at coordinate 5,866,534 of OX155972.1, read as the reverse complement.
TCAATGAGGGCCACTTTCCCACCTGCTGAAAGGCGGGCCTCCTGCGGGTGATTCCCAAGGGCAACGACAAGCCCCGATCGGATCCGAGGGCGTACAGGCCCATCACGCTCCTTCCCATTCTGGGCAAGGTGCTTGAAGCGCTTGTGCGTGATCGGCTGGAGGAGACGCTGTCTCCTCAGAACGATCGGCAGTTCGGATTTACCCGAGGGAAGAGCACGGAGCATGCCATCCTTTTTGCTAAGGACTGGGTCCGTGACTACGAGGGCCCCAACGTTGTTGGAGTCTTTCTCGACATCTCCGGTGCTTTCGATAACGCGTGGTGGCCGATGATCCTGTGCAAGCTTCGAACCCGTCAATGCCCAAACAACCTCCTGAAAATTGTCAGGAGCTATTTCACTGATAGGTCGGTTATTCTGAGGTACGGTCCGACCAGCGTAAGGAAAACCCCCTCGATGGGGTGTCCGCAAGGGTCGGTGCTCGGTCCCACCTTGTGGAACATCCTTTTCGACGATTTTCTGGGACTACCATACCCGGCGGGATGCGCCGTCAGTGCATATGCTGACGACGCTCTCCTACTGGTGGGTTGCAGAAGTCGCGCCGAGGTCGAGAGAAGGGTAGCTGCGTCGTTGGACCTCATCCTCGGGTGGGGCCAGCGTAACAGACTGACCTTCTCACCGGCTAAAACTCAGGCGCTTCTCCTGAAGGGGCGCCTCAAGCGTAAACCGGTCATCAGATTGAGCGGCCGCCCGGTATCCTTTCCGGAGTCTGTCCGGTAACTGGGGGTCGCGCTGACGGCGTCCCTTTCCTTCCTTACGCACGCGAAAATTGTAGCCGAGAAATCCCGGTCCCTCTTCTTTGCTCTACGTGAAGCGAGCCGAGCCGACTGGGGAATTCGTTTCCCTGCGGTAAGGACGATATACGAAGGTGTCTTCGTACCACGTGTGACGTACGCTGCACGTGCGTGGACGGAGCACCTCATCCCGGAGGCAATCCGAGTGGCTCTCTTGCGTGGGCAGCGCATCCCTCTCGTGGCTATGACCGGGGCGTACAGGACGACGTCCACTCTCGCGCTACCTGTTATTGCGGGCGTCCTGCCCATCGATTTGGAGGTTTTGGAGCGCGCAGCGTTGGCGCGGTATCGTCGGGGAGGACCAGTGGTCTTTCATGGCCTCTCGGTTGACCCGGCGGGGTATCGAGCTGGGGAGTTTGCCCGCCTGATTCGTGCGGAATCCCTTCGTGTTTGGCAGGAGAGGTGGGATGCTGGCGGCACGGGCCGCCTCACCCACTGCTTCTTTCCGTCGGTAGAGGCGAGAATGAAAAATGCGTGTTTTCTGCGGTTCGATCACCATACCACCCAGCTGGTCGGGGGCCATGGGGAGTTCAAAGCCAAGCTGTCTGACTTTGGACTCTCCCGTGACCCCTGGTGCGTGTGTGGGCATGGACTTCAAACGGCAGAACACGTCATTTGGATATGCCCAAAGCTCTCGACCGCACGGGATGAATTGGTGCGTGAGGTCGGCGCGTGCGCCAAGCGCCTACCGATATGGTATGCGGATCTGGTCGAGTGTGAGCGTTGTTTCGGCGCGTTCCGATGCTTCGTGGAGAAGTGGGTTTCCCTTTGGGAGAAGTTGAGGCTTCCGGGACACCCAGTTTTGGGGTCCTCCCCGATACCAGTGGCGTGATGCGAAGGCCACTTCCAGCCCGAAGTGCCCGTCTATGTGCCGTCCCCCAAACCGCCCCCGCGGGCGCGTCCCCTGCCTGAGGACCTTGGTTAGGCCGTCCCCCACGAGACCGCCCCATGACCCATACGTCTACATACCCCCTCACTAACCACTTAGTCCCCCCGACATCCTGTCTGTGTTTGGTAGCCTGTCTTTGTTTAACTTTAATCTCTGCTTTGTGTTTATTTTATTATTATTTTTACGACTATTTCTTATCTTCTTTTGTTGTTATCTTCTTTTGTTTTTTTATCCTGAATAAATGGGTTTTCGGGGTGGTACGGGGGGGTGGCTACCTTTCTTTACCCCCCGCGCGTATACCCTTCTGGTACGCGCGGGGTGTCGTTGCATGATATCCCGGGCAGATAAGACGACCACCGTCGTTATAACTGCCCGGGCGGTGGGTGGGTTCTCCACCCTCACCTGCCGCCTTGAAACCACTAAACTGTTAGTCAGAGTGCACAGTCGATTGGCTTACCCCGCACGCTGCGCAAACCGTCCAGGAGCGCCAGAAGGTTGATTCCCAGGGGAAACTAACCATAAGGCCAGAGTCCTACCCAGGCTCGCACTTCATGGGTGGAGGCCGTCGGATAGGTGTTGACTCGTGAGTGTGACCAACCCTGAACAGAATGGGTCTTCGTGGCCAACTCAGGAAGGGCCCATTAACTCCCCCTTTAGAGGGCACTGTGATGTTGATGTACCTTGTTCTTTGACGCTGAGCTCTGACCAGTTACAAATATATATTAATACGTGCTAGTCTAAGAGGCAGCGACAAAAAAAGTACAAGAGTTTTGTAAAAGCTGATTCTTTCAGATCAGACAGTATTTTGGCCATAAAATGTCGGGGTAGAGTCAGCAGGCTAGACTCCGGGAGATTTGGCGCTGGCGTACTAGGAAATGTGTAATTTTAATTAGTACCTTCAAAGTGTTTTGGAAAAGCCGATAATTCATCAGTAGACAGTGGATGAAATACAGAACGAAACAAATGGTCAGACTGCTAAACGAAAGAATGCGCGTAGTCAGCATTACTCTATACATGTCACAAAAATGAACTCCATTATATTGCGCGGCATATTAGACCGATGTGTAATAGTTACCGACAAATACATACCGGCGTATTTTTAGGGACTTCATTATTGTGACATATATGGAGTACCTAATGCTGACGCCACGCGTTCTAATCACATAACACTCCATTTTTGGGCAGTCGTATAAAAAAGGAGACTCAAACAACAGCAAAGAAGGCACATTCAATCAGGCACCGACAGACATTTGATAAAACCATTATTAATTTAAAAAAATATAAATTTGAAATAATATTAATAATAATAAAAACAAAACGCTTTATTTTATTAACCAAAAAGGCGAGCTTATTGCCTTAAAGCAATATCTTACAGCTAACCTAATTGAACAACATGTTATGCGGTAAAAATAAGATAAAACGAATACATTAAATTTATAAAGGCAATTCGTACCTACCTACATTTAAATCAAGCAGGAAAAAGAAAACAATAAACTTAAAAAAAAAACACTAAATCTATAAAGACCCAGAGAGCGCGGGGGGAGGGGGGGGGGGTCGAAGATGAAATCGAAGGCTATCGCGGTTGTTTGACATTATAGATAAGATAAATTTACTTATCTATAATGTCAAACATATACGAATAGACACATAAACACATACACACACACAAACACATACACACAGGTGTTGTGGCAAAAAACCTGCTGTAACACCCAGAGGCATGCGTTTACTGAGAATTATTGCAAACAATAATAGAAGGGATACCATAAGCATCATCATTAGTCGCCGCTTCCAACTGTAGAGTACGAAGACGCTTGTATTACATGGTTTTCAAAAGCAGAAGACCTGTTTAAAAACCGAAACAGACACCAACAATGATTAAAACGAGATATCAATGGGACCTTAAATGCATAAAGTAACATAAAGTAAATAAAGAAAAGTAACATCATAATATTTGATGGTAAAATCATGAGATAAAATAAAAATATGCCTAATAATTTATTTCCGTTTAACATTGGAGGTTTGCTTCAGTGATGAATCAACTTTCCAATTATTGACAAATAAGGCTCAGTTTGTAAGGAAGAAGAAGGATGAAAAATTTAATGACAGCTGCTTGATCAAAACCATCAAACACCCTCCATCAGTTATGGTTTGGTCAGTAATTTTAGGAAAAGGTACCGGACGACTTTACGTAGTCAATGGGATGATGCGTCAAGATCAGTATAAGGAGGTATTGACCAACCAACTGTTGCCCCAACTGAACGATTGGTTTCAAGAAGACGATCAACCAATATTTATGCAGGACATTGCACCTTGTCACACGGCAAAATCTATCAAAAACTTCCTCAAAGAAAAAAATGTTCTACTATTAGAGTGGCCCGGTAACTCGCCAGAAATGAATCCGATAGAGAATGTTTGGGAATGTCTAAAAAGAGAAATTGGGAAGGATAACGTCACAAATAAGAATGTGTTGATCTAGAGAATAATATATAACTGGCACCAAAACCCGCAGATAAAGGAAATAGCAGAAAGTTGCATCGACAGCATGCCTAGGAGAATCGCCGCGCTCATAGCAGCCAAGGGCTCAACTACTAAATATTGATTATTTTCTAAATGTAACCAGAATTTTGAGAAATTTCTGGCGTTTCCAATATGTTAAATGATGACCATTAATAAATGATTCTCAAAATATTACATTTCACTAAATTTCCTTCTGTAAAATCACTCTTGCAATGAAAAATGCATAATTTCCATAGGGACTGTAAGTGCGCTCAACATACTTTCCCTCTGACGGGAAAGTAATAGCTACGGAGAGTTTAATCAGTTAATGTATCGCCGTCGGTTATCGTTTATAAAAAGTAGCAAAACATAAATTTAGATATTAAAGATTACATAAGCAAAATTTCAACTAATACTGAATGCAATGAAAATCTTCTGAAAGTAAAACATTCTCCCATTGAAGATCAGATGGCCTATGTTTCCCAGTAGCGTCGTATTTTATCCTATGTAACAAAAATGTTTGTTACACTTCGGGGATGTCAGTGACCGCAAACTCGGAACCGGAGACCGCAATTCACAGACAGCCAGCCGCACAAAGAAACTTGTTCAAATGGTAGGCACACAGGGTTGGCGATTCCTGAGGTATTGTGATTGTAGTATTTTTGTTGCAAATATCAAGTGAGGGTTTGGATCGCTCTGGTCAGTGTAGCAGCTCAGGAGTATACGATCATAACAAAGTAATTGCCCTCGTGCAATCTATATATATAAAACAAAGTCGGGTTTGTTCGAACACTTATAACTCGAGAACGGCTGGACCGATTTTCATGGTTTTTGATTTGATGTATTTGTCTCCGTCCCGAATAGCAGAATAACTATTAAAAACAAAAATTGGAAAATTGGTGAAAAATTAAAATAAAAAAAAAAACATTTTCCTATACAAAATGTAAATTCGTGTTTTTCTCATGGTCAGTTGTACGTGGCATATTCATGTATCGGCAAATCATCCGCTTTATTTGTTCTTGTGCTTGATAAAAAAACAAAAAATGACGTATATCACCAGGTGCTTCAATGAAGAGAATTAAACCGAGTGCATCCCATGCTGCACAATATGTAAATAGTTTAATTCAATCATGTCTTGCTGACACGTATATTGATATACATATTTTTTGTACTTTTAAATTTCTTTTAGTGTTATTATCTTAATAAAGTAGTGAACTTAATATTTTTTTTGTATTCATTGTATTACTTTCATAAAATCATAAATTAAGTTCAGCTAGAACAAATTATTTGTTTTTAGTTTTACCGAGTTTATTATGTTATAATAAAACTAAATAAAAATACAGATTTTTTTATATTAGGAATAGTTTAAAAGATTGATTATTGGATGGATATGTGGGGAAATCTGGCAAATGTCTAGGGAATTTGTGTACCAATTAAGGGTATTTTGAATAAGTAGTCGGCCATACTGCTCGTCGTAAAAGCGCATCGATTTTCCCTCTAGTTTCTACACGACACTCCTAGCTAATAACGCTGGATAAAGTTTTTCTCCACCGCATATCGATCCCTTGTGGTTATTCCAGTCATCCCATCTCCTCTAGTTACCTGCCTGTAACTTCCTAATGAATTAATTAAATGCTGGAGTTAATTGTGGCATCCTTGCAGTCACGGTATTGTTACAAGTCTCAACTACCCGTGTTGAATACGAAACAGAGGCGAGGCGCCAACCTAACTCTGAAGCACAGATTAAATAAAACGTTGTGTTTTCATGATACAGAATATCCCCGCTGCTTAGGAGACAGTATATGGATGTTGACCACTCTTGAAACGAACTATCAGTACGTGCAAAGGACGCCCCCGATCACTACCAGTGTGTTAAATCGTCTGAGTGCCAATCAGACTTGCTTGAGCTCACAGCTGGTGTCCCACAAGGGTGTGTCCTATCCCCACTGCTCTTCTCTATCTTCATTAACCCGATTGTCAAGGGCTTAACTACATCCTATCATTTATATCATTTATATGCTGATGACCTTCAAATTTACCTTTACGCCAGCCCTGATAACCTGCCTTCTGCCGTGTCGACTATGAACTCAAATTTAGAACACATAGTTGGGCCGAAAAACATGGCATAATCATAAATCCAGCCAAATCACAAGCGATTGTGATTGGTGGTCAGAAACTTAAGTCTACTACTAACAAAACGTCAATGTCACCCCTCAAAATAAACGGTAATATTATTGAGTATTCCAAAACTGTCAAGAATCTTGGAATATTTCGTGGTAGGCACACGCCAACCAAATTAGTCGTCGTATTTTCAGTGGCTTTCATAGCCTTCGAAAGTTAGAGATTCCTCCCAGCAGCAGTTAAACAAACCATAGTAAGAACACTGCTACTTCCAATTCTAGACTATGCTGATATCGGTACTATAGATATTAAAGAGAAGATTCTGGATAAATTCGAACGGCTACAAAATATCTGCATACGATATATATTCGACTTGCGTAAATTTGATCACGTAAGCGAATATCGCGATGGACTATGCTGATGTCGGTACTATAGACATTAAAGAGAAGTTTCTGGATAAATTCGAACGGCTACAAAATATCTCCATACGACATATATTCGACTTGTGTAAATTTGATCACGTAATCGAATATCGCGATGTACATCACTGGCTTCTAATTCGTGAGCGCAGAAATCTGCATTCCCTCTCACTCCTTTATAAAGTCCTGAATAGTCCCATAGCACCTCCTGGTGTTCCACTCAGGTCAAGTCAGGACAACACCATAGCAATTCCACTATATCTCTGCCACTCTGCCCGACTTTGAAACCAGCTTCCGCATGCAATTCGTCATGCAACATCGTTGCCCTGCTTCAAGGCGTTACTGAACGAACATTTTCTCCCTCAAAATATCAACTAAGACCAACCCTCCCCCTTCCCCCCCTCCCCCCTTCCTCCTTCCGTTGGGTTGCTGATTGGATACTCATAAGAACTTTGTAATATCTATAATTTTATATAAGTAGGTATTTTTTTTTATTTTTATTTATCTGTAGTTCCTCTGTATCTATTATTATAATATATATTATATTATTATAATTATATTTTTTATGTATAAATTATATTTTTATGTATGTATGGATGTATGTATATGTATATTTATGTGTAGATGTTTATGTATGTGAGCTATATTGTTACTTTTATTTAATATTACAACGGTTGGCTGTAAGAAAACGCAAAACGATAAGCCCGCCGTTTGTACTAAGTTAAAATATAATTTAGGCTTTCTTTACCAAAGCAAATTTTTTTTTTTTTTTAGTACAATAAAGGTATTTTTTATATTGAACTGCCGCTGTAATACATCAGGTAGAGGCCGCGCAAGCGTCTTTTTTTCATGTATTTATTTATTAGTTTCAAATAGTATTCAAGGGCATTACAGATGAATCCAATTCGCCCTTGAATATTAAAGCTAGAGTGTAAGTCTAAAAATAAATGACTACATAACTAAATTAATGCTAACATTGAACAAGAAAAAAAAAAAAAACATAAAAATATAAAACTAAATAAAAGACAGATTATGATAAACATGAGATAGCAAGGAGTTGCCTTTTTAGCTGCCAAAGGGATGTACAAAAGATATCTATTTCTGTAGGTAAGAATTAAGAAGAGCTATAACCCTTCCCACTGGCCTGTCTACAAAAATATTTGTACGGTGGTACGGCACATTAAACAATAGATGCGATCTCCTCGCTGTGTAATTTACCGGTACGTACAATTCAAACTTACATAGTATCTCTGGCAAATAAATCGTTCCTTGAACTAGTTTATATGCAAATATAATTAGTGAAATATATCGACGAGTTTCAAGACTGTTGTATCCTACCATGCCTAGCACAAAATCGGACGGAAATAAGTATGGATAAATATTGTATTTTCTGTAATAAATATATCTTAAAAATTTTCTTTGAATACGCTCTACCATCTGAATGTATTTGTTTTCACTTGTACACCAGATAACCGAGTTATATTCAAGTATGCTACGGACTAAACAATTATATAGTAGAAACATTACATGAATATTATTAAACTGTTTGCATATGCGAATAACAAAACCGACCATTTTGCTAGCACGATTGCAAATATCTGTAATGTGTGCACGGAAATTCAACTGCATATCAAATGTAATTCCCAGGTCCCTCACCTCGGTTGACCTTTTTGCGTCTTAGGTCCCGTAACCAGACGGGAGGACGGAGGTATCCTGAAAGTTATTTCCAGACGGTGATATGTAGCCTAAACTGGTAGCTTAGAAGGTGGCCCGCTGTGCTACCTTCCTAGTGCCTCGCAGTAAGGCGTTGGACTCAGCGGGTTCGTGGTTTTGCTGGACGGTAGATTTGTATCGTCCCAAAGTCCTCTACGCTCACCCCACGGGAGACAGAACAATCATTATCGTAAAAACTTTCTGGGGTGACGCGTTCACCCGTTATAGTCGACACCTCCGAGTGTCCAGTATTCTCTCGTGACTCATCTGTTGTATTAGTAATCAAATCTTTTCTAATCTGTGCCCAAGCGTTAAGTTTGCCCTTATAACGCCGCGCCGCGCCTTACGGACCGACCACGGAGTATTAAAAGGAGAGTTTTTCTTTCGAAGGAGAGTAGCCTTAGTTGCGCTTTGTCCAATTTACTGATTGGGTCACCCAAAGGAATTCGATTGGATTGGCAGAGTTTCTCCGATCGGTAAAATGGATAGCGCACGATCCCTCCTCGCTATACAATATACATATATAACATACTATTGTTGTAAACCAAAATAGACGTAAATCGGTGCGAAAAACTATACCTACTTGTCGAAATATCGAAAAACTAGTTTTATTCTAAATTTGCAGAAACGCCGGTTAGCTGATAGACATTACCGTATAATGTCTTGTGATAATATTATGTCATCATTTATAACCATTTCTTTCAGATATAATTTCTACCAATCAACATTACTTCGCCAGGCGGGTCATTCGCTATTTTGTGTATGAGAAATGTCGTTTCGTCTCGCATATTTATATATTTATTTATTTATATCTATATATATTAATTTGAAACGTGTTTTTTTCTGTAACCGCTATATTGACAGAATGGCTAGGTGTAAAAATTTGGTTGAGGTGTATAAAAAGCTCTCGGTCTCTAGAAATGTCATCAAAAGTGAAAAATAAAAAAATCTATATAATAATTGAAAACGTGTTTTTTCTGTAACGGCCGAATTGAGAGAACGGCTAGGTATAAACATTTGCTTGAGATATCTAAAAAAGCCCTTGGTCTGTAGATGAGTCATCAAAAGATGGAAGTAAAAAAATCTATATAATAATTTGAAACGTGGTTTTTCCGTAACCGCCAAATTGGGTGAACGGCTAGATGTAAAAATAAAACTGGGGTGTCTAAAACAAGCTCTCGGTCTGTAGATGTGTCGTCAAAAAAGAAAAATAAAAAAAAATATATTTAAAAAATATATATTACGGTCAATAAAGTGATCGTCCAGTTAGACGGGTTTCAGCTAGTTTGACATTGTATACAAGTTTGCAAAATTGTATACATTGTGATATGTATACAAGATTGTGTACATAATTGTATACATAAAATATTTATTGCGGGATTTCAATTCATTATTTTGAGGTAATAGATTTTTTTTTCCTTTTATGAGCATATGGGATTACATTGGATAGGTAGTGGAAATTTATGGATATGTATCAAATTTATTTTATTTATTTATTTATTTATAACGTACAAGAACAAAAAAATACAAGGACATGCATACTGTTGTACATGAGGAATAATTAAGAACAAACATTTTTATAGCGAAAAACATAACTCTATGCATATAAATATGCTAGCATATCCGAATGAGGCGAAATCGCACAACCAACTAGACCTAGAAGGTCTGTCTCTGGCTGTGCTGTGTTATACCAACTGTATTTTTATAACTCGCGAACTGACGAAGGTGATCAATTTTAAATATTTCTAAATCTAACAAATGTGTTGTTTACACAAATTAAAGTAAAATTTAAAGTAGAAAAAATAAATATATATGTATGCAATCAAGGGCTAAAAATAAAGTAAACTTTACATTATATACAATAAATTTAAGTGGAAAATAAGTAATAATATATACAAATATATGAATAAACACTACATTCTAATATATATGTTTAAGAAAATGATATGTAATATTGCACAATTTCACAAATACATATTTTTTTAAATATTCACCCTACAGTATTAATAAGGTCTTTAGTTTTTGAACGCCCAATATCTAGAAGCCAGTTTTTTACTTTACCTTTAAAAGTTACATAATTTTTCACGTTTTTCGTGGTTTCACATAGTGAGTTATAAACTTTCGGGGCGATAAAAAAACATAATATATCCCCGTTATGTTTAATGTACCCAGTTTTGCATGACTAAATATACCCTACACATTGGATATTTCGTACAAGTTGGGACCGAATGGGACCGTGCAGATTGAGCCTGATGGCCTGTTGTCATTTTAATAGTTAGGGAGCCAGCGGCAAAAAAGTGTCAGAGTTTTGTAAAAGCTGATATTTCCAGATCGGACTGAATTTTGACCATATATTGCCGAGGTAGTCAGCAGGCCAGATTCCGGGACACCTGGCACTAGCCTACTAAGAAAGGTGAAGGAAGATGACATCTGACACTGACGTACTAGGAAGATAGCCTGCTGACTCTACCCCAGCATTCTATATAAAAAAGGTAGTCAATTACAACTGGCGAACCCGTCACCTCAGGAAGTTTTAAAGATTGTTCTTTCTATCTCCTTCGAATAAGAGCGCAGAAGATTTGGACAAAACAGTCCACCGTCAAGCTCGGTCACATGCCCGTAAGAGGCCAACGCCTTATCCGCGAGATAACCAGGTATGTTACCCAGCGGGCTTACACTCACGCCCTTACTTGCAATTGCGACTCCGGTTTCTCGATTGGTTACGAGTTCGAGGTCGTTTGCGCGGTCCTCTCCCTTACGAAGCGATGAAACGGTGTATACCGAAACTATCGCGGACTACGGCATCCTATGTCCGGCTGTTCACCCAGGATCGGGTAGCCGATGGTCGTTTCAAGACAGTCGCCCTAAGGTCAGCAACCACCCCCGCTCTATAGGAAACAGTACTGCTTCCAGACTCCCCCGACTGCTAGTCAGAGTTCACAATCGATTGGCTTGCGCCGTACGGTGCGCAGACTGTACAGGAGCGCCAGAAGGTTGACTCCTAGGGTAAACTAACCAGAGTCCTGCCCGGGCTCGCGCTTCATGCGTGGAGGCCGCCGGATAGGTATTGACCCGTGAGTGTGACCAACCCTGAACAGATTGGGTCTTCGTGGCCAACTCAGCAAGGCCCATTAGCTCCCAGCATTCTATATCCAAAATACTGACTGATCTGAAAGTATCAGCTTTTACAAAACTCTTGCACTTTTTTGTCGCTGCCTCTCGGACTATAAGGTCAACCCAACTCACGGTTCAGCTCTCATCCGGTAGCGTCCTCAAAAAGGAGCAAGGCTGCGGCTGTGAGTCCAGTCATGGGCAGGTGGTAAATTAGGTTCAATTGGGGAACACGTCGGGCGGTACTGAGCGGCTTGCGCACCGTGCGGCGTTAGCCAATGGACTGTGCACTCCAGCGAAAATCTGGGAGTGTCAGGAAACATATGTTTCTAGAGCATCGCGGGTAGTTGTTTACCTGATGTCAGCGACCTTGGAAACGATCCGCTTTCCACTCGATCCCGAGAGATATAGACCTGGAACCTAATACGGGTTTGTCGGTCTAGTTAGACAATGGAATATCTTTGTGAGCTAAGTCTTTCACTTTTGACTTTATGGGAGACAGAATGACACGATGCCGTCATTGCTCCCTGTGGTAACGGGTTCTTCCGTTGTGTTTGACACCCCCAGTTGCCTCTTTTATTATAACCTATATATGTTTTTGTTCAATTACTTCCGTTTCGAGAATTCAAAGATGTTTCAAACCGAGTCAAGGGGTATTTTTCACTAGAAGTTAAGACGTCGTATTTTACAAGCGCAAATACTGCCCGGGCGTCGGAATTCACGCCTCAGACGAATCGCGCTGTGTTACTCCGTGTTTATAATCCATTTTGGAGATTTGACAAGATGAAAATGCAGCAACCCGTGAAATGCTTCCGAACGGGCGACTTCGTCACTTGGGTGGGGAGAAACACTGCGAAACAAGGAAATTTGAAACCCACATCGGCGGTGGGAGAATTAAGATATCATGCCAATGAGGAAATGATATGGTACACTGAGAAAAATATAGCCATGTATATCATGCCATTGTCTCATCCATAGAGTGAATGCAGAGACTTGTAACGGACCTTAAGTCCATTACATGCGATCAACAAATGCATCAATTTCCAGTGAAATACTCTGACACTATTCAGCTATTATTTTAACCCGTGCAGCCATGAATCAGCACGATGAAACAATACTTTCACTCGGAATATTTTGGATTGCATCATTTATCGGCCTATATATACCGGCGAAAAAGCAACCAAATTATCATTCCCCGAGTGATCACCTTCCCCCAAGGTTGCGACGGCATATTCGGTACCCTTCTCACGAGGTGTGTCAACGAATCCGGCTCCTTGGTTTCCTTTCCTTATCCTCCCCAGTCTCGAAGCATCAGTCTGTAATCCCACAGACTTGAGCCGTGCACACATACAATCCTCATCCGTATATCCTCGTCACCGCAGTCGCGCATCTATACACTCGTGTCAACATAACTTGTTCGGGAAGCGTTATAACTGGCAATATCAAACTTTCAATCAATAAATACCTTCTACTTCATTCAAACCCGCCTTTCAATACGGAGATAACTCGTAAGTTGATACCACCACCTCACACCGAACAATTTGGAGTCTAGTGAGGGGTGGTCCCTCACAGACTTACGGACAAATACAGAGCCACTGGGAAGTGAGCGCAGCGAGCTGACCTCACAGACAGTCTGGTCACAGATTCGAGGTCCGTGGCGCTGAATTAACCGGTTTTAAATTAACTGTGGCAGGGATTTTAAATCAACAAGGTTGAAGTGCGAGAGCTGCTAGGATAAGCTCTCATATTATTTCTGAGGACACATATGCTCGAAAGGATCTCTGCGTTTCTAAATACACTGGAAAATATATAAACATCATACACAGAAATATGCATGTTACAACAAGCATTACGTATATAACTCGGACTGTGGTCGATACGTATGAATTAACATGGCGCGTAACAGTGTTGGCGTGACCGTAGTTACCGTGTCGTAATGTTAAAACATAATAGTTGTGGAGGCTTTCCAAGTTGTGGGGCTTTCCCACGTGTGGCCTACAAACAGACTCAACCCTCCGGGTTGTAAGGCCAAAGGTGACGTCGGGCGGCGTTGGCGAAATCCTCTTCTTTAACGTCGCTCGGGTCGTGTCTAATCCGCTGTAGGTAGTATTTCCGGGACTTGCACTCGAGGTTTGTATTGTTAATAAAAAATAATAATTTTGATGTTTTTAAAAGCTTCTAAGCCATTAAAGATTTTTATTTACTTTAAAAATGAAGTCTATTACACTAGTTACGAATTTACAAAGCACGCTCGAAAATGGCCTGTCGCAAGGCACGCTAATAATGATCTCCAAGACACGCTCGAAAAATGATCTGTGTGGTACCGGCGGGCGCCCTCCATTATATAGGTACACCGCCGCCGTCGGCCGCGTGGTGGGGGAGGTTTGTTCCCCGCCCCGCACGTGGTTGTCGGCCGGCGTACTATTGTATGTCGTTTTGTGAAGTTTAATATAATATTATTGCCTTCTATTTTACTAAAGTTAAGGGTGTACATACGACCTTAAACTCTAACTTATATTAACTTATGATTATTTTACATTTATCTTTTAATAATCATAATTTATTGCTATGTCCTATTTTAGGTTGAATTTACATATCTTCACCAGTTATTGGCCGATTTGGCTCGGACAAAGTCTAAAAATTAAATTATATTATTCTAAACATTTAGACATTTTTATGGCAGCAATTTTGTGGATTTTTTGTGATCCAATATTTAAGCTGGCGCTTCTCAAAATATGACTCATTCTTTGTACCTACCTGGCTGGCGGGGAGGGTCGATTTTACAATCGGCGGCGGGGTTGCCTAATCCTTTTTGCCGGCGGTGTATTTAGGGTGAGTTTTTATTACCCTTTTTAAATGCACGTGCTGGGATATTTCCGACGTTTCCTTTGTTTGCGAGCGAGGTTTGTTTTCGGGTTGATGTGTAATTTCGAAATTTTTGGCGTTTCGCTTGTAAATATTCCACTTTTAGTTTAAAAACCATTAGCCCCCGCTTTTAGTGGAGCTAATCCGGGTGTACCGATATTGTGTGCTAAGTGCACTTACTGCCATAAATAATATTTGTTGGTTGGGGATTTTTGATGCGCTCGGAATTTTAGGCATGACGACACAATATTTGTTGTGATGTTTATCATCATCATGCCTGCCCGATATTTCATCTTTCTTCCCGCAACATCCCCTTCTCCGTGAGACAAGTGTTTCTCCTCACTCCTCTTCTTCGGGAGGTGAAATTGTTGTTCTCACTTCCTCTTGGTGGGGAGAATAGATTACTGCCACTTTATGTACTGGTCTTTTGTACGACTTTCCGCGACAGCAGATCGTTACTGAACGTACTTGCTTATCGGGAGCGGTATGTACTTGCTCTATTCGCCCTCGGAGCCAAGTATTTCTGGGTAGGTCCGCGTCCACAAGGATGACTATGTCTCCTATCTGGACGGGTTTTACCGCGTCGTGCCATTTTGGTCTCGTCGCCAGCGTCGGGAGATATTCGCGTACGAATCTCGACCAAAAATGGTTTGCCATTATTTGGGCTTTTTGCCACTGTTTTTTGAGGCAAAGATTGTCGTTGTCAATTACGCCTATGTTGAGTCGACCTGATGACGAACCAATCAAGAAGTGATTTGGCGTAAGACTTTCGTCGTCTTGGCTGTCGAGTGAAACATGGGTTAATTAACGGGCGAGAATTTACCGAATGTTCAGCCTCTGCCATTAACGTTAATAATGTCTCGTCGCGAGGAGCTTTTTCCTTTAAAGTGATGGAGAGAGCTTTTTTTATGGATTGAATCAATCTCTCATAAAAACCTCCCATATGGGGGGCTGTCGGAGTGTTGAATCTCCATTCTATTTCCTTCATAGCGCATTGTGAACTTACGTCATCAAAATTGACATCTTGCAGTGCCCGTTTCAACTCGTTATTGCTCCCGTGAAAGTTCGTTCCGTTATCGGAAAATATTACGGACGGTGTCCCTCTGCGTGCGCATAGTCGCTTTATTGCCATCATTGTGCTGTCCGTTGATAGTGAATGGACGATTTCTATGTGGACGGCTCGACTACTCATACAACAGAAAAGCATACCGTACCGTTTTTCCCGGTGTCTTCCAACGGTGACTTCTATCGGCCCGAATATGTCGGCTCCGATATTGGTGAACGGTCGTATGTGATGAGCCAATCTGATGTCCGGTAAGACCGCCATTTTGGGTGGAATTGGCTTCGCTCTGTCAATCTGGCATTTTCGGCAGTCGCGAGTGATTTTTCGAATCGCTCCCCGGAGTCGCAATACCCAATAACGCTGTCGTAGTTCATTACAAACCCATTCACGGCCTTTGTGACCGGCTTGCTCGTGCTGCCATTTCATCAACAACTGGGTGTAATGACTACGCGCGTCCAGTATTGCGGGTTGTTTTACCTCGGGGGCGACACCGGCTAAATTTTGTATGCGACCGCCTACTCGCAGGATCCTATTCGTATCCAGGTACGCATTTAGGTTTCTTATCCTGCTGTTTTTTGGTAATTCTTTATTAATTTTTAATAATGAAATTTCCTCGCTGAAATCTTGTTGCTGCGAAACCCGAATCAGGTAGAGGTCCGCGCAAGCAGGTCTTGTGGGGTTAAATGTTTTGTTTTTCGCCGCTGCGTTTGCAGCGTTGTACGAATCGAAATATCCATGCTACTGTACGACGTAACCGTTCTAGGCGTGAGAATCGTTTTGTCTCGATTAGTGAAATAGTTTTTATCGAGGTCATTACGTTTACCGGTCGACGTTCTTCGTCCTGACCGTATTCTGACGATGGAGATTCATCGTCCGCGGTTGATTCCCCTGGATTTAATTTCGATACATATTCTTTTTTAACAAAATTATTTTTTATGTCGCATTTTTGAGTGGCTAACGGCTGGTTGTTAAGTAACTTATTCTCTGTGGAATTTGACCGTTCTTTCGCCATCTCGCAACTGTCTGGCAACGTTACCTGGTCGCTTTTCCGTAGCAGACCGGTGCTCCAACGATTGCCTTCTTGTTTTTTCGTGTCGTGGACAAGCATTTCGGATCGCGCGTTCGTAACGGCCTTAGGGGCGCGTACGTGCGTTCCTACTTCTTTTAATTTGACATACGACCGGATGATGTCGTCCATCCTTTGGTTTGAGCCCGCATTCCGTAAGTGGTTTACGGCGCGGCAAGTAGACAAATCACCGCCCCCCCCCTCCCCCTAATGTCCAACCAAGTCGGCAATAGGTTGCTATCGGAGCGTTCGGGGGACCGGTTTTTATCGTTCTGGGGATGATTAGATCATAATGATCTATTCCTATTAGAATTTGCGGTGCTCCTTCAAAGTCGCAAAACGTATGTCGGCTAAATGAGGCCATTTAATTATCATAGATTTAGCACAGAATTTTTGTGCTGGTAAATCCAGCTGTTTTATGGTCCTGGCGTTACGCAAATCATAATATTTTTTACCTTTCAGCGGTCGGATCTTACAGTCTATTCGCTGCGTTGTCGCGTTCGCAACTGACATGCCCGAGGCGCCTACTAAATTTAAGGGGCTAATTTCCCCGTGTACTCCTATTTTATCCGTTATGTTCTGATCTATTAATGTGATTGAAGATCCTTCATCGCATAACGCTAGCGCTTTTATAACGCCTTTCGGCCCCCGTAGTTCCACGGGCGCTACCCTTAGAATCATTTTTTCCGATCCGTCCCAAGTATTAGCTACTGTATTAGGGGTATTTTGGTCGTCGTTTGAGGGCTGATTTTTTATCGCGGCATTATTTTTATGTAATAATTTGTGGTGAGGCCACTTACAACCTTCTATCCCACACGGCTTTTTTACGCTACATTGCGCTTGGCGGTGGTCTTTTCTAAAACACCGTGTGCATAAGCGTTTTTCCTTAACCCATGTCCAACGTTGATTTATTGTCATTTTTTCTATTTCGCGGCATTTAGGGGTTAGATGATTGTTTCGCCCGCACTTTAGGCAGGCGTCTGTCGACTCCTGAGTGTCTGTAGCAAAAACTCTTTTTTTGCTCGGCATCTCGGATCGATTGTTACTATACTTATTTTTTGAATAATCTTTTACGGGATCTTCTTGAGAGGCGGCGTCCATTATTGTCTCTAACCAGTTTCCGTAATCTAAAAGAGTAGGATGCGGTCCATGGCCGGCGGAGTACCACTGTAACCGCAAATGTTGTGGCAACTTCATCACAAATTCTTTTAGCAGCGGTGGATTTGTGAGATACGCAGAATGACCCATATTTTTCAAAGCATGTACGACATTACAAACGGTAGTGCCGTACTCAACCAACTTAAATATCGAATCACTCACCAATATTTGCTGCGTACTGCGTGCTTCCTGCATGAGCGCGTCGATGCGAGCGCCAGGTCTGCCAAAACGGCGTTCCATCGCTCTTCGGATCTCCGGGACATTGCCGGGATCCAGTAACATCGCGCGTACTGCTTCGCGCGCGGGTCCTCGCAGACTTTGTTGTAGTCGTGGCAGATTGTCCGCGTTGGTGAATCCGCACATTGTCGACCCCTGATCGAATAGTGCGGCGTATATTGGCCACTCCTGCATGCTGCCGTCGAATTGGGGAAGGCTGCGCAGCATCTTCGCTCGGGTCTGCATCATGTAGACGTTGGGCGGGCTGCATTCTTCCTCTTTCTTCATCGTCGGGACGTCGCCGCTCGGACGGGCGTAATTGCTCGCTCGGGCGGTGTCACTTGGTCGATTGGCGGTGGCGGCTGCGGCGTTATCGGCGATCGCTTTCGTGACGGCGCTCGCGACGGCTCGTTGTAACGCGGCGTCGCTCGCCTTTTTGTCCGTGGCGTCGTCGTCTTTTAACTGCCGCTCGTAGGAGGAGGCTCTTGGATGGGAGTTGGCGGCGGCTGCGGTGGCGGCGATCGCTTGCGTGACGGCGCTCGCGACGGCTCGTTGGAATGCGGCGTCGCTCGTTGTTTTTCCTGCGGCGTCGTCGTCCCTTAATTCCCGCTCGTTCACCCATTCCTCTGTTCGTCCGGTCGTTAGTCGGCGGCTCTGTCGCTCCGCTCGGCTGTCGGCTCGGCTTATTTGGTCGTCGTCGTCCATGTATAATTCTTCCTCGACCTCTGCTTCTATCAGGAGTTTCCGCAGTTCGAGTTGTCGGTCGATCCGTTTTGATTCGATTCGGTGAGTCTCGGCTGCGAGTTTGGCGGCGGATTCCGCTTGGGCGGCGGCTGCGGCTGCGGCTGCGGCTGCGGCTGCGGCGTCGGCTGCGGCTTTTTCCTGGGCGGCTTTCGCTGCTACGGCTGCGGCTGCGGCTGAGGCTGCGGCTGCGGTGTCGGCTGCGGCTTTTTCCTGGGCGGCTTCCATCTCCGCTTCCAATTGTCGCCTCCTGATGGTGGTGGTTGCTGATCTGGACGATCGATGACTTGTCATTGACGGCGCCCTGCTGCTGGTCGACTGTGCTCTGCTGGCTGGTCTCTGAGCGGTCGTCGTCGTAATTGTAGATCTTGCGGCATCTTGTTGATCGGCTCGTAGTTCTTGCCTGTGAGCGTCGATCTGGCTTTTGTCGCGTGCTTTGTCCGCAATCCTTGCGCTTCTTCTAGCGCTCTCTGTCCGTTCCGCGCTCGTTTGACGCGGCGTCGACATTTCGGAGATTCTTCAAATTTTTGTAAAAAATTAAAATTATTTTTTATTATTTTTTACCTCGATGGACCTGCTTTCTGCTTAAGGTCCTGATTTCCTATCCCGTCTCGAAGGACCAAGATGTGGAGGCTTTCCAAGTTGTGGGGCTTTCCCACGTGTGGCCTACAAACAGACTCAACCCTCCGGGTTGTAAGGCCAAAGGTGACGTCGGGCGGCGTTGGCGAAATCCTCTTCTTTAACGTCGCTCGGGTCGTGTCTAATCCGCTGTAGGTAGTATTTCCGGGACTTGCACTCGAGGTTTGTATTGTTAATAAAAAATAATAATTTTGATGTTTTTAAAAGCTTCTAAGCCATTAAAGATTTTTATTTACTTTAAAAATGAAGTCTATTACACTAGTTACGAATTTACGAAGCACGCTCGAAAATGGCCTGTCGCAAGGCACGCTAATAATGATCTCCAAGACACGCTCGAAAAATGATCTGTGTGGTATCGGCGGGCGCCCTCCATTATATAGGTACACAGCCGCCGTCGGCCGCGTGGTGGGGGAGGTTTGTTCCCCGCCCCGCACGTGGTTGTCGGCCGGCGTACTATTGTATGTCGTTTTGTGAAGTTTAATATAATATTATTGCCTTCTATTTTACTAAAGTTAAGGGTGTACATACGACCTTAAACTCTAACTTATATTAACTTATGATTATTTTACATTTATCTTTTAATAATCATAATTTATTGCTATGTCCTATTTTAGGTTGAATTTACATATCTTCACCAGTTATTGGCCGATTTGGCTCGGACAAAGTCTAAAAATTAAATTATATTATTCTAAACATTTAGACATTTTTATGGCAGCAATTTTGTGGATTTTTTGTGATCCAATATTTAAGCTGGCGCTTCCCAAAATATGAGTCATTCTTTGTACCTACCTGGCTGGCGGGGAGGGTCGATTTTACAATCGGCGGCGGGGTTGCCTAATCCTTTTTGCCGGCGGTGTATTTAGGGTGAGTTTTTATTACCCTTTTTAAATGCACGTGCTGGGATATTTCCAACGTTTCCTTTGTTTGCGAGCGAGGTTTGTTTTCGGGTTGACGTGTAATTTCGAAATTTTTGGCGTTTCGCTTGTAAATATTCCACTTTTAGTTTAAAAACCATTAGCCCCCGCTTTTAGTGGAGCTAATCCGGGTGTACCGATATTGTGTGCTAAGTGCACTTACTGCCATAAATTATATTTGTTGGTTGGGGATTTTTGATGCGCTCGGAATTTTAGGCATGACGACACAATATTTGTTGTGATGTTTATCATCATCATGCCTGCCCGATATTTCATCTTTCTTCCCGCAACAATAGTATTTCATTACTCGCGACCTGGGATCTCACTTCTAATATGACAGCATGTAGTAGTATATGTGCGGTTATAGTCGGACACATGAATCATTTTGAAACCACAGCATACTGTTATTTTCGTATTGACTGGTAGGAAAATGTTGATACATATTATCGAGTAATGAAGTTTCAACAAAATTACGATTGAAACACCGTTATTCTGTATAACACCGTAATACAAAATGGTAATGTAAGGATTCATTCAATATTTTTCTCAGTGTAGGTACTTAAACCTATTTTTTTAATTTAATAAAATTATTTAATATGAGTGATAGATTTTTCCCAAAAATAAGATTATAAGTATAAATATTACCATTTTTGCATTTTTTATTTAGGCGAAGCTGATTAGATAATATTTGTGTAATCACCCTACTAGATTGTATATCGGTTCTGGGGTGATAGTATTTAAAACATGGTGACTTCACTTTTATGACTTTTTTTACGTTCAATAATTAAAAATTGCTCATTTATTGTTAAAAAACTATATGAGATTTATTTAATTAATAACTAACTGACTGACTAATTTAAAGTGTATAAATAAGTAAATAAGTAAGTATATAAGTAAGTAAACGACTAGATCTATAAATATATAAACAACTAAATTACGATAAAATAAATATGGTAAAAATGTTCCTTATTACTCGTATATAGCTCTTATTAATAGCAGCTCTTCATTTTATATCTAATTTTGTATTATTAGTCATATTAATATATTTTAAAAATAGTTAGGTAAATTATTTAATATCAAATATAGCAAATATCATAGGGTCAGGATATGAGCCTACGTCAGGAAATGAGTTATCATTTATTTGCACTGACTTCTACTTTTCGTTATGAGACTTGTTAAGTTGACGTGCTAGGTACTTGAGAAGGAGCATATCTGATAAACTTTATTTTCAAGATTTTTAAAAAATATAAGCTCTAATTAAAAAAGTTTATATAACTTATACTTTAGACCCAAAAAAGTTGTTTATTGCATTGGATGTTCAGGCTTTAAACTGATTTTAAAAAAAATCAGGCACGATTACTCATACGATGTAAGCGGGGAATGTGTTTTATTTCAACTTAATTATATTGACTGGTTAATTTTCTAGGGTCGCGCTTAGCCACAGTTTTTATTCAGGCCCCAAATTAATTACAATTGATTAAAACGTGAGAGCGCTCTGGGAGTTACGCTTTGGGAGTTACGCCGAGTTTATTAGTTCTATATGTATTGTAGGGTACCATAAAAAATTAGGTTACGAAATGGTTGACTGTAAGATATCGCTATAGTAATAAGTCCGACATTGGTGCATAAACTGCTTTTTTTAAACCGGTTATATATTCAATATGTAATTTTTAGCACAATATTTTTTTTAATTTTATTCTATCCTGGTATAATACGTCACAATATCCTTCTATACATGGAAAGTGTCGCGGTGAAGTTCATGCATCTATAAAATAAAGGATCCCAATTTTATTTGAAGTAATAAAATAATCTGCAGGGAATATTGAACGGATTTACGAAGTTATTTAGCGTGGGTCTGTAACTCGCGGTCTGGGAACGATCTTATACATTTCCTAAACAGCGGGGGTGGATGTTGTCCTAATGTCAGCTACTCTTGAAACAACTTCTTGGTTACCCGATACCGTGTGCTATTTACGGGCAAGCGGCGCCACGGTGTGCGATAAATACGACCTGAATTACCGCTACCATCAGGTATAAGGTCGCGAAAGCGACTTCGAACCGCGAATTCGGCCAAATCTGATAGTGACGGCGTGAGACTACCCGCTGGGTTAACTTCCCAATGCTTCCCAGGAAGGGGCTGGCAACTCAGAGGGATAGTGGCGTAGCTATACGGTGGACTGTCTCGTCCCCATGTCTCTGCTTTTACCCTACGTTTGAAATGTTGCGGAGAACCTATAAAATAATGGATCCCAATTTGATTTGAAGCAATAAAATAATCTCCCGGGGATATTGAACGGATTTGCGGAGTTATTCGGCGAGCGGTGAACGGGGGCAGAGGGTTACGACGCGGGCATAAATTCCGGCTGCAGATAGTCGCGCATTCGACGCCAAATATTAACGACTCTGGAAATTGGAACGGTGTCATAAAAGCGGTGCGAATTTTCTATTATTTGAATGCGGCAAGTGGCGAGGCTCTGCGGGCGCCGGGCGGCGTCGAGCCCACAAAGGATCGAACTATTCAAATCGTTGCGAGGCGGTGAATCGGGCGGCCGGTAGTGAAATTAAATCTGGAGTTTCGATCTTTGCATAATATGATAGTGCAAAAAAAGGTCGAAAATTAAATCTAGTTGGAATGGCATCATTTCTACACGGCTGCCCAAAAAAAAGTAGTATAATATTTTCAGGCTTCATGTATGTGATTTACGTCTGAAATCGAAGACTATAGCGGTGGTATTGTTGAAACTTAGAACGGGATGTCGTAATTGAATGCATATACAAAAATGACGATTGACAGAACTACGCTGGACAACGCCGGTTGCAACATATCCGTAACGTCGAGTGTTACAAACTTCACGCGGTAA
This sequence comes from Micropterix aruncella, assembly GCA_944548615.1. Taxonomy (NCBI): domain Eukaryota; kingdom Metazoa; phylum Arthropoda; class Insecta; order Lepidoptera; family Micropterigidae; genus Micropterix; species Micropterix aruncella. The sequence continues at coordinate 5,843,409 of OX155972.1, read as the reverse complement.
ATTATTTTTTAACTTATTTATTATGTGTGGCTGTTTATTCCAGTATAACTTTTAAATGCTTAAACCGATTTAGAAGTATGTGGCAATGTTAGGATCGTTATGTTATTCCGAGTGTCATGGGTTACCTAAACTGACCAAATGTCAAATAAGTTAAAAATAAGATTAATACATCGTGTTTCGTATAAAATGAAAGGCCGATTGAGTACATTCCGCAAATATATACATGGGTATTATATGGATAAATACATTAACCACAAATATTTGATAAAAATCTGTTTTATTACTTCTGCACCAAGGGCACCCGACTGCCGGCGCCGGAGGCTTTATGGAGCGTGACGAGCAGCGCGCTGTCGCCACGAGATACCTTCCGCTGGGCGACCGCCCTGCGACGCCATACTCAGAAAGCCTGATCAATGGGCCCGGCTCACGAAAAGCCCCGCTAAAGGGCATTTTCCCAGCGGAAGGGCTCACGAAGCTTGGGCCAGGCCCTATCGACTGACTCACAAACTGCGCGACACTAGATGTTTATAGCGATAACACGCGTCGACGGGGCGGGTACGTAACGGTGCATACGTAATTTGAATTTCGCTTCAACGAAGATCTTTATTGTTTAATAAGTTAATAGTAAAAAAACATTTTTAATAACCAACTTATATTAAAATGCATTGTCCCGAGCCGATACGGAGTCCCTGGGTTCAGCAACCATGTCATCAATTAAGATATCCCGTTCTAGTGGAACTTAGCACGGGTTATCCTAATTGAATGCTCTACAGAATTTCGTGTTACGGAGTCCCTTCGTTAGAATCTAACCCTGGGTGCAGCATCGTTGTCGCAGTGAAACAGAACGGGCTATCATCATTTAATCCGTATACAAAATATCGTTTCTGTGCTGATGACCGTTGAGAAGTCCCTTCGTTGGAAGCCAACCCTGGGTGCAGCAGCCCTGTCACAGTGAAACTTAGAACGGGCTATCATAAATGAATGCGTACACAAAATTTGGTTTGTGTACTGTTTACCGTTAAGGAGTCCTCTCGTCGGGAGCCAACCTTGGGTCGATCAGCCCTGTCGCGGTAGAACTTAGAACGGGGTATCATAATTGAATGCGAATACAAAATTGTGTGTCTGTGCTGTTGACCGTAGAAGAATATCCTCGTCGGGAGCCGATCCTGGGTGTAGAATCAGGCCATGCTCACCATAACAATGCATTGTCATCGGAACTGAACCAATACGTAAAAATTCAATTTCATATTATAAGAGGAAGTGGTTCAAATTCAGCTTGCAATATTTGACCTAAACAAACTAGCAAACATTGCAAGGTATAATAGAATAACTTTATTGTTCTATAAAAACATAACTTAATGAATATTACAGTGGTTATATAACAAAGACAATTTATGCACAAATGTATGTAAGGTAAATGCAAGATTGCCAAAAATATTGTTTGTAATATTGGGTCCCTATCTATGTAATTGCTGTTTTTGTACACTGGCCATTTTGAAATTAGATAACTTGGGTTTGAGTTGTTGAGATAACTTGGGCTTGGGTTTAACTTGGGTTTGAATGTCAAATTCAAATAAATTTTTATTCAAGGCCATGTTTTTTATAAAGATTAGCTGTTTATTTGTCTTTTAGACGTTTGTTTTTGCTCAAATAATTTCGTTTATGCAACCATGGTGAAGTTGAAATTTTGGATTATTTTCAAATATGAGATCCTGTGCCGGTGCTTTCTATTTTCGGGTCCTACAAATTTCACGCGGTAAATTCGTTTTCTATCCTATTTATAATGTCAAACAACCGCGATAGTCTTCGATTTTATATTTTTTACTGACTCTTTTAAAGTATAAATTTTTTTTGGGGCGATGAAATACAGCTGCCTTTGGGCAAAGGTTGTATGTACGTGAGGAATTACATAGTTCGTCCTTTCAGCCATTCTAGTTGGTCTTTGCTGCTGGCTTCGGGAACGTTTCTCTAAAGTCTTGTAAAAATGTACTAGGCATTGTTTCACGAACAACTGACGAATATCCAAAACACTTGCTTCGCTAAACAGCAGGTCAGAGTCATGGCGGGGGAAGTAATGACCAAATAATTATAAATACAATAAATCACTTTTTGTAAAGGCAGTCGTGTTTTGTAATGTATTAAATTATTGTTCTTGTTTGGAACTCCGTAACTGTATGATATTCCGTTAGCACATTGCCACAACACATTGGTTCGTCGGTTAGACAGTATTCCCTCGAAACGAAATCAATCCGAGTGCAGCGTTAAGTGTAGACAGAATCAATTTGCAGATTGGAAAGCAGTGTAAATTAATTCAGCTTCCGTCCGTCTGAGGGCGCTGCGCTCTCGCCTCCGTTTCCGTTCCGCCTGCATTAATGGCGCGAACCGGAAGTCCCCAGGATTATCAATCAGCGGATTCGTTTGATCCGGTACTCGGGGGAACTTCGCAGATGACTTATGACAGCCGCCGCACCCGCCAATATTATTCCTCTGCACTTACGGATTCAAATACTTTTGCGAAAGTTGAAAGGCATTATTCAGAGCGATTTATTCCGGCGTTAAGTCGATGTAACACGCCGCGCTGGATGTTAGCTGATGTTAAGGGATGGGTCAGATTATGATCTGATCACTAATGAAAGACAGACGCTAATGCGCCTGTTGCAGTTTGGCCACTATGACCCACGTGTATGTATAAGGGTGAGCCAAACTCATGGGTCAACCCCCATCCGGCAGCCTCGACGCAAAAGTACGAGTCGTACATAGATGAATCCTGAACACATAATATTCCTTTTGGGCAGTCGTATAAGCATAAGCGATAAGCTTGTTTTTGGAGAAGCAAATCTACTTTTAAATAATGCTCATTATGTTATTTGAATACAAGATTCGATAGAGAATAAAATCGCTTGAGAATGCTCCATCGAAATATTTGCCATTGCGGGATTATTTTGGTTTTGATAAATAATTCAGCATCAAGAAATAGCTGTTCCTTAATGTGTGCGGCAAAATTCTCAACTCGAGCGGCAAGGTACTCTCTTGAGGTGACTTTCCAGTGACTGCTACCGTCCTCGTTTATGGAATGCCCGTACTAAACCAACTGAAGTGATGAAAGAATGACCTTTCGTCTGCAGGATCTCGACTCCATTCCTTTACGCTTGATCTTTCAGGAATGAGTGGAGAACTACACTGAAAAAAATATTGGATTGCTTTGTAACGCCTAGCTACATGCATAATTTAGCGACTACTTTTAATATAACACGTGTAATATTTTTTCTCACGAATTTTGCCTGACCTCATTAACAACATAATTAACCACAATTCGTGTTGTGTCTTTTGGCGCTAACGTTTTTGGCGGCGCTAAGAGCTAATAGGCCCTTGATGAGTTGGCCACGAAGACCCATTTTGTTCAGGGTTGGTCACACTCACGGATCGACACCCATCCGGCGGCCTCCACACATGAAGTGCAAGCCCGGGTAGGACTCTGGCCTTAGGGCTAGTTTTTCCCAGGAATCAACCTTCTGGCGCTCCTGGACGGTCTGCGCACCGTGCGATCCAAGCCAATCGACTGTGCACTCTGACTAACAACTAGAGTTGTCGACTACAATGGGCGAGCCCGTCACCTCAGGAAGTTTTAACGATTGGTCGTTCTATGTCCCTGAAGTGAGCGCAGAAGACTTAGTAAGGGCAATTGGAAGTAAGGGCGTGAGTGTAAGCCCGCTGGGTAACACTCCTGGCTATCTCGCGGTTGGCCTCTTACGGGCATGTGGCGGAGCTTGACGGTGGGCTGTTTTTTGTCCAAGTCTTCTGCGCTCACTTCAGGGAGACAGAACAAATAATCGTTAAAACTTCCTGAGGTGACGGGCTCGCCCGTTGTAGTTGACAACTCTAGTTGTGTCTTTCGGAATCAGCAATAAATTATTTGCGTCTTTCAATACCACGAATGTGATTATGACGCCATTTTAGACATTTCAACGTCAAAATGTTGGCTATACAAACAACGATTTTGCCTGTATTAACCACTCTCTTCATTCAAGTCAACTCGATCGATGGTAAGCGTCTCTGTGTAGTTACATTAATAGATAATAAATTGTTTAAATTCTAAAATGTGTATTTATCTAATCTCTGTCCTGCTGAAGTACAACCGACTTAAGATTGGGAACCTGGTCTTCGCACAGCATCAGAAAAAACCGACCAGGCACCTACCAACAGCTTCTGATATTGCCATTTTGTTATTACGGTTTTATATAGAATAACACGTGTTTCAATCGTAATTCTGTTAAATTACAAGGATTTTTGTTAAAACTATTACTTGATTACATTGGAACCTCTCATAACGAGAATAGTTCGATGCTGACTTTTAGTCGTTAGGCGAAACACTCGTTAAGCGAAACAATTTTTCTCATACTGGTTATGAGAGGTGTTATTTACTCATTATGATGAATTACTGCGACTTACTCATTATGAGAGATTTCACTGTATATTTATTAACATTTTCCTTACGGTTTTCATACGGAAATAAGAGTTTACTGTAGTTTCAACATGATTCATGTAAATAACTGTATAAAATAATAACTATAACTGTAGGTATAATACTACATGCTGTCATTTTAGATGCGAGGTCCCAAGGTCGTGACGTAATAAAATAACTATGTTTTAACATTACGACACGGTAACTACCGTCACGCGAACACCGTCCTGTTAATTCATACGTGTGGACCACAGTCTGCCCTATATAAGTAATCCTTGTTAAAACATACGTATATCCGTGAGACCTTCCATATTCACTACAGATACTTGACATATTCTTAACATATACTTTCTAATCACTCATATCAGCTATCGTACATATGTTCACTACAGATACATGTTGAAATGGACTTCATTGAGAAATGCTTCCTCCGAATTCCACAGTAATAATCCCTTTACTTTTTTAAAGTTTGCGTATACTATATCGAAAATAATTTAGCCTTTAAAATACAAAAGTAGCATTTTTTCTATCGAATACTACTACTTTATCCAAAATTTTGATCTCGCTCTCTTTACACATTCACCACAGATACTTGTTGAAAAAGGCTTCTTCTGAGAAATTCATCGCGTATCCTCCGGATTCCTTAGTAATACTTCTCTTTCGGTAGTAACAGCTCCGACACACGTAAACGAGTATATAATAAGCGAAGCGAGTAATTTCGACTTGTCAGCGCGACTCCTTCAGGAGGAACTTTTCCAGTTTTCAGGCTGGCGGCGCCTCCTGAATAAGTGATTAGCGATCCGACGCCGGCGACGCCTGTCACTGTACGCCTGCCGCGTCGCGACGTCTCCTCTCCCGTCCCCTCCCATCCCCACCCCTCCCCTTCGCAAATAGCTCCGCTTTTTTCTCCAATAACTTTTGGGAAGTCTGGTCCGGAAAGAAATCAGCACGTCGCAGGTTTTGTTTGGCGGATTTTTTTTCCAACGAGAACTCCATTGTAGCTTCAGTGTCGGAGACACTCTCTGAAAATGATGTTGGCGAATTACGTATAATAATTTAATACTAATAATTTATTCATCTCAAATAAAAACCCTTTAAATTGTTTTCATTGCAGAATCTGCCCAACTAGGCCGTAGCCCGTACTAAGATAGGCTCATGTATGGCGATGATTTTTTCATGCAAAATTTGGCACACAAATGCTATGTTGAGACAAAATCAAGTTGAATTTTCGCCATCCAGTACATTTGCGCAAACGGATGAAACGAGAGTGTTTAACGCTTGTGTTGCCCGGGTATCCGGGTACCCCACCTACGAAATTCTTGGTAAAGATCCATTGTAACTAAAAATAATTATATGCATTCAATCAATATTTAATTATTCACACTCTGGGCTAATAGGCCCTTGCTGAGTTGGTCACGAAGACCCATTTTATTCAGAGTTGGTCACACTCATGGGTCAACACCCATCCGGCGGCCTCCACGCATGAAGTGCGAACCCGGGCAAGACTCTGGCCTTAGGGCTAGTTTCCCCTAGGATTCAACCTTCTGGCGCTGTTGGACGGTCTGCGCACCGTGCGGCGTAAGCCAATCGATTGTGCATTCTGACTAACAGTCGGGGGACTACCCTAACTGTTTCCTATAGAGCGGGGTTGGTTGTGGACCTTACGTCGACTGCTCTTGAAACGACCGTCGGCTACCCGATCCTGGGTGGAGCCAAGCAAAGGACGCCGTGGTCCACGATAGATCGGTTTACACCGTTTCACCGCTTCGTAAGGGAGAGGACCGCGCAAGCGACCTCGAACTCTTAACCACTCGAGAGACCGTAGTAATCTGGTCGCAATTGTAAGTAAGGGCGTGAGTGAAAACCCGCTGGGTAACATACCTGGTTATCTCGCGAAGAAGACGTTGGCCTCTACGGGCATGTGGCGGAGCTTGACGGTGGACTGTTTTGTCCATGTCTTCTGCGTTCACTTCACGGGAGATAGAACGACCAATCGTTAAAACTTCCTGAAGTGACGGGTTCGCCCGTTGTAGTTGACAACTCTATTATTACATTCTAGGAAGTTATTCTTACCTGAATATAACAATTAAATTATGTACAGTGACCTTGAGAGCCCTAAATCATGTATAAAACGTGCGCAGCTGCACCGTACATTTCTCGTTCCTGGGAAAGCTAGATATGTATATATATTTGATGCAGTCAAGCCGTATATCTCAGTTGTCATCGTCCGCTTGAAGAATCAAGACGTTCAGTCTTTACTGAGAGAGTTTGGAACGTGCAGATGGCCGCTAGATTTCGTTTGCAATATTTTGGATATCGCTGGTGATGCTGCGTACATTACTTGCTATGAAAATAATTATATGCGTGAAAAAAAAACTAACAGACGCAGATTTTTTCTACGCCAGCTCTCAGAAGAACTAGCCGTGCTAATGGCAGAAGAGCGATTTTCTAACGAGCAAGTCATGCGAAATAATGCAAAGAAAATCGCTATCGAAGGTTACTATGAAAGGCCAGTAACAGAAGTGATAACTTTAAACAATGATCAACCAGACGCTAGTGGTAGAAGAGTTGTACTTGGATCATGCTGCATTTGCAACGAGCAGCATATTCGAAAGAGAAAAAAGACAAAGAAGTCTTGCGTTGTCTGTAATAAGCCCGTCTGTGATCAGCACACAGCAAAAATCACAAAATGTAATCATTGATTCCTAGTATAACTAGTAAAAGATTGAAATTTAATTATTTTTTGTAATTTTTCATACAGTAGTTGAAAAATAAGATCCATATTTTTTTTTCCAACAATCATATTGCAAAATGTGGTAGGTATAATTATTATATAGAGTACATTCAATATAAACAATTTAAAATAAATATATATTGGTAATATTTATACGTACGGGGTGTTATTACTGCACGGGTATTTTTTTCTGTGAGTGAATCAATACAACGTGGTAAGCAACTTTTGTTTAAAAAAAATGGAAAAACAAAAAAAAAATTTTTTTTTGAAAAAAATATTTCTTGTTTTCTTTTTTAAGTTGTAACGTTGAGGAAGTTGACTGTTAAAAAAAGGGTGGAGAAGCGTTTGAGCGCGCTATGCTATCTAACGGTAGGCAACAAGTTGTAAATAAACAATATCAGCGACATTTTAGCAACCGCTAGATAGCGCATCGTGATCATAGATTTTCATACTATTTAAAAATAAAATTTAAAAAAATCAAATTTTCGTAAAACAAAATAACAAAAAAAAATGTTCTTTTAATTTGTAAATTTGAAGAAGTTAACTGTTAAATAAAGGGTTGAGAAGCGTTTGAGCGCGCCATCTAGCGGTAGGCAATATGTTGTAAATAAACAATATCAGCGACATTTCACCAACCGGTAGATAGCGCGCCGTGATCATAGCTTTTCATACTAGTTAAAAAAAAAGAAAAAAAAACAAATTTTCAAAAAAAATATATTTTTTAGTTTTTTTAATTTTTTTTTTTATTAAAAGTTGTTTAATTCGTTGCATTAATTCACCAATAAAAAATGCCCGTGCAGTAATAATACCCTGTATATTATTCCATACTTACTTATTATACTCTTACATTTTTTAAACTATGTTATACTATACGAAACCCGGGTGGCTCATACGTGTTTTTTTTCAAATGCAATTTTTTTAGGTTATTATTTTTTTTAATATGTAGAATGCAAATTTTGATATGGAATCGGTCAAATCATGGGGATTCAAAAAGATTTTGGCCAATCTTTTTTGAAAAAAAAATCAACAAAACGTATGTATATGGGTACCCAGGTACCCGGGTGGCAACACAAGGGTTAATGCGTTGTATTCTTCCTAACCGCGCGCGTCACCAGGACAACCTCCTTCCTAAAGGGACTTCACGCTCAAAATTCTTTCATAAGTCCTTGGCTACTTGCCGGGTCAGTTTTAGGGTGACAAAACCGATTATTAAAAAAAAGATCATTTAATTACTTTTCATAAAATTTCCAAATATCCCATATTCATTTTAGCTACAAATCCATATCCCACCACTTGAGTTGCCAGAAAAGCATTTTTAATAATTTAAGAAATCCAACTTTTTGACGTGACAACGTCTTATTAATCGATGGAGCCTGCTGCACGCACGAAAAAACATGACTCATGCGGCGTTACCTCGCTCTGAGGCGTTCCATTTAATATATTTATTATTCAATATAAATGCTGCCATCTACCGGTTGCGACAACAATTATCTACTAACCTCAGTCTAAAATAGTACGAATGAAAATCACTAGATTGATTTAAATTCTTGACATAATTTTATATGTATTCTTGATATACGGAATGTTATTACTGAACGGACAATTTTCTTGTGGGTACAACGAAGTGCAACGAAGTAAGCAACTTTTATTAAAAAAAAAAAAAAAGTATAAAAAGCTATCATTACGATGCGCTATCTAGCGGTTGGTGAAATGTCGCTGATATTGTTTATTTACGACGTATTACCTACCGCTAGATGGCGCAGCGTGCTCAAACGCTTCTCAAACCGTTATTTAACAGTTTGAGATTTCAAACTTTCAAATTAAAAAAAAACAATAAACCTTAAACAATAAACAATTATACAATTATACTGCTATACAATAATACATTTACGTATTGTAGTCAAATCGGTGAGTATAAAATCATATATTTTTGGGTGTTTGTAATAAACAATATCAGAATCTTAAATGAAACTGCTTCAAATGCAACCATTCCATCAGTATTTTCTTATGACGTTGTCACGTTCAACTATCGTCAGTAAACCGACTTTAACCATCTTCCAAGGATCTAGCGTCATGAAAATTGGCAGCTGTATGTAGTTCTGATGACAATACAATAATATGGAACTGTCGAACTGATCTGATGATGGAGTCGGAAGATATGAACTGGAACTTCATGATGGAACATCGTATCATAGCTGTGTTTGGACTTGTTAGAAAAGTCTTGGAATGAACTTTGACCACGATTAGGTTTCAAGGTCTGAAGATGAAGCCGGAAAATAGGCACTGGCATTCCATGATGGAATATCGTATCATAGCCGTGTGTATGTGAATATCGTATCATAGCCCAAAAGCGTGTTTTTAGTGTTTTTTTAAAACTAATAATTATAAATTATTTATGATGAACATGTCTTGATTCTACACCCAGAATCAGCACCCGACGACGCTCTTCTTACACGGTCAACAGCACAGACACACAATTTTTATACGCATTCAAATATTATAGCCGTTTCTAAATTTTACCATGACAGTGCTGCTTCCAACGAAGAGACTCCTCAACTGTCAACAGCACAGAAACGAAATTTTGTATACGCACTTAATTATGATAGCCCGTTCTATGTTTCATTGTGACAAGGCTGCTGCGCCTTGGACTGTCTTCTATCGAGGGGACTCCTTAACGGCCAAAATCACAAACACGAAAACTTATTTTAAATAAATGATAAGTACAAGAAACGCATGATAGTACTTGTAGTTATCCCCCCCCCCCCCTCGCATAACTTCAATCACTCCAATGAGCAAGATCTTACCCACCCCGGTTACCCTCCCCCTCATCCCCTCCCTTCACCTCCTTTGAGGCCATATTATTAACAAAGCGGGTAGTACTTAAGCCCCAAAGTATTGTGTTAAACTTTTCATTCTGCGGGCGCGGCGCCTCGCGACTCAGCCGCGGTTTAATCTGAAAACTTGGACTGGTAAAAAAGTTTGGAGTGCTTTCTCTGGGCATACTCGGGCGGGGTTTGATGGCGTACGAACTCGCCCCGCCGCCGACGAGGTTTCGATATTCTCAAGTATTCCAAGCCGACTCGAATGCGAATATGCAGCGTTATAAAAACGTTTAAAACTCCACGTGCCTCATTTCTTAAAACATCAACTAAAATAAGGGAAAACAAGATCCCCTAAACCAGTATAAAATACATCTTTATCATCATCATTTACTGGTAGACGTCCACTGTTGGATATAGGCCTCCCCTCATGCCATAAAGCCATAACGAGCGTTCGTGTGCCACCTCCATCCACCTAGTTTCTGCCACCGTGGCAATGTCATCGGTCCATATTTTAGGGGGGCGTCACACACATTCTTACACACAATATGATATTATATAAAATAATATTATAATATAAGAATACTCATATTTATGAATGTCATGCTTTCAGGCACATAAATTATTTAGGAGACTAAACAATTCAGAATGCTAGTTTTTAATATAATATAGAAGTATAGTTATTAATGATTAAGAATGACCAAATGAAGAAATCAGGTTAAAAGAAGGATCTAATCTTGTTATAACTTCCTGGGGTGGTGGGTCAACCCGTTATGATCGACGACTCTAAAGTGAACTTCGTTTAAGGAATAAAACAGAAGAAAATCACCTATATACACTTAGTTAAATGGTAGAAGAAAGATTGACAGTTCTATGCGTTTTCTCCCATCCGATATCGAAACACGAATGTATATTTATCGCTATACAGAAAAAACATGACAGTTTAACAAGGCCGCTTTTGGTGGGGCTGCTCGCTTGGCCTAGGAGATTTCGCAGGCCTCGTTTCGCGTAATGCGAAAGGGCGAATTTCTCGTTTCCTACCATATCCATTGTAATGCCATTCTTCTTCCGCCGCCGAACATCCTCTACCCCCCCCCCCCCCCTTCCATATAACTCCCCCCCTGTTCTCGATTGCGCCCCCACATCCGCTTTTATCATACAAACACTCCAATATTACCCGCCTTGTGCGATTCTCACCAGCGGGAATTGACCCTGGGCGCATTATACTTGCTCTTTTACGCAGGATATTTTTGCTATTATTCGTTTTAAGAATAACGCTATAAGTCGATAATATAAGTCGACGCTATAAGTAATAATAATAATAATAATATTAATAATAATAATAATAAACTCTTTATTTGCACTTAATTAGTATACAAAAAGGCGAGCTTATTGCCACATGGCAATGTCTTACAACTAACCTAAGTACAGAGGTACATGCGCGCATTGTGAAAATAAAGATTATTGCATAACATACACACAAGTGGAAGAATTTAAAACTAATAATGCCCGAGGAGAGGAAATTGGGAGAGGAAGAGGAGAGAAAGGGAAGAACTGGTTACTTCTTAGAAAGATAGTAATCCTTAAGGGGAGTCTTAAACGATGGTGAAGGAGGCGAGTTTCGTATATTTGCTGGGAGATCGTTCCAGAGTCTTGCACCATGGACACAGAAAGAATAGGAATAGAAATCACTATTATAACTCGGTATTTTTAATAAACTGTCAGAGGCTGACCGAAGTACGAGACCGTGGGAACTTAGTGGTTCAAAAAGCTCGTGGAGATAGGATGGTGTTAATTGGGAGAGTACTACACGAAGTCGACAACTTTGAAAATTACTTATTTTCATCGATGTAATTATACATTTTTAAAATTTGCATGAATATCTAGACCTACTAAAATACATTGTAAATAGGATATAAACGAATTTACAGCGCGAAGTATGTAGTATCTGGCGTTTCGGCGACGTTGCAGCCGCCGCCGTTATCTAGAGTAGACTGACAACAGTCTTTCCAGTCTACCATAGACAACGGCAGCTGCAACGTCGACAAAACATACTTCACGCGGTAAATTCGTTTCTATCCTATTTATAATTTCAAACAACCGCGATAGTCTTCGATTTTATACTACTAAAATACAATTTTGATACATACATATTGGGCTCGATTGCTTTTCTCTTGAACTAGAATCGGAAATTAGGTTATGTGAACGAGGCAGAGCAGTACGCCAGAGCGGAATGTGAAATGAACGGTTGTCACTTTTCCGCAATAAAACTACCCACCTAAGCAACTAAATCTTACACCGCTCGAAATGTGTTCAAACTTATTCGGGCGTCTTATAACTTCGGCAGGTAGTTTTGGTACGGTAAAAATCGACGAAGTTTCATTATATATTCAGTTCTAACGTATCGCTCTGTTTCGTTTGGTTGAAACTATTTTTTTGTATTTTATTTTATTTATTTAGTTAAGGTAACAACATGAACTTATAATAAGATACAAAATTCTTTAAAAAATATGTTTTTATGCGGATTATAACTTACGCTGTTCGAAATGATTTGAAAAATATTTTACAAACTAAATTATGAAACAAAATACATCCGTAAATATTTATTAGTTGAGAGAATACGGATTTACACCGCGCGGAAACAGATGACAGTCCCACCGACGCGTTTGTAGACGGCAAATGTAACTTTGCCGAAAATGTAACTTTTCCGGGAAAAACTCATCGTCCAAGTGCGAACGGCAAGAACTCGTCCCCACAACCCAAAAAATGTTAAATAACCGCAAAAGTTGTATAGACCACATACATAATAATATATAAATCATACTTTTACAACATAAATTCAAAATATGTAAATATACATACAAATATAAATGATATTATATTTATACATGTATATTACAATCAATAATTACTTGCAGTTGTCGCTGCTGATTTAGGGACGGATCGCACTGACGATTTGAAACTCATTTTGTTTCTACTATAAATGTCGAGCTCTGTGAATTTATCATTATACGCCTTGGCAATCGGTTAAGCATTAAATTGCGCGTGTAGTTAGAATTCGTCTCGGGGGTTCGAATAACTGTATAAATCGGGTCTTACGTTGCGGCACCTTCAGAGCGATGCTTGAAACTAGGTATGGGCTATATCCAGCGTCCCATTGACGATGCCATATAGTTCCTATTTCACTAAGTTCCTATTTTAGTTTACGAAGAAACGCAATCGGGCTCATTTTCTATAAATCTCTAAGGAAACACTTTGCAATAGTAGTTTTATAACAGTGTTATGATTGCACCTACGATGGTTGACAATTATAACGGGCGACCCAACTGCCCGAGGGAGTTTCCCATGTCTCCCATGAAGTAAACGTAAAGTACTTTGCGGAAAATAAAATCCACAGTCAAGCTACGCCAACTTTCCGCGCAGCTTGGGGCTGATGCCCTATCTGTGTTTACCTAAATCGGCTCAAGTCACGGTTTAGTTCCCACCCAGTGGCCCCCTCAAAGACGGACTAGCCTGGAAAGACTCTGTGAACCCTGCCTTCCGCTGTAACTTAGTAGTGAACAGGTGACAACGTTGTTCCGATCTGGGGAAACACCTCCGGTGATACTGGGCGTTTGTGCATCGTGCGGCATTCGGCAATGTGATTAGACCGGTGGATAGAGAAATCCGTTCAAGTCTGGCAGTAAGGGAGCGAGATCGGATCTTTGTTCCTCTTGCCACTGCCTGGCGGTAAGACGTTGAACTCCTACGGCTTTGTCGGTCTAGTTAGGCAGTGGGCCCGATTGCGTTTCTTCGCGAACTAAAATAGGAACTTAGTTCAACCCATCGAAACAGAGCAATAAGTTACAACGGAATATTAAATGAAGTATGGTCGATTTTCCGGCATCAAAACTACCCGTCGAACTTACAGACGCCCGAATAAGTTTGAATACATTTCGTGCGGTGTTAGATTTAGCTGCTCCATCTTCGGTGGGTAGTTTAATGATAAAAAGTGACAACCATTCACTGCTTTGTCTCATTTCCGAATTTAGTTCGAGAGAAATGCAATCGAGCCCAGTGTATTGTCGTTTGTCTGCAGAGACTTTCAGGTCCTGATGCCATTTATTGATTTATTTATTTTATTTATTTATTTATTCATTATATATACATTCAAACGCAATAGCACAAAAAAAATATAATGTACAAACCATAAAATACCGCAATATGCTCCTAAATTTAGGCATACATCTGTTTGTGCCCAGGAAAAATTGTGCATAAATTATAAGTTAAAGTTTGTATTCCTTATGTGCCAAGTAAAGTGAAACCGAGCCCGCCTTGCTAGGCACTCCCGTGACAAAGCTCACTTCCTGAGTCTTATTGGAGTGCTACGGTTGTGTCAGAAAAAAAAACAAATAAAATTTTATATGTATTTCCTAATAATTTTAACCGCAGATCATATCAAACATATCCGATAACGCCCTTTTGCCGTTCCGACGGCTGCTGATTCCTACGAACTTCGTTTATATTATTTTAATATTGCCCAGCATAATGAAGGTAGGCAAATACGTAATTATTTACCTACCTCTGGGGTTTATTATACCTCTGAGGTTTATAATGAACATTTGAATTATCGTTTCTTTTTGTCCTTTCCCAATTACAGCGAAGCAGCTAGCTTTCATGGTCTTCAATCACTACAATCAAGAAGAAAATGTGCAGATGTGGTGTTTTTCCATAAATTGTTGACAGGTTACATTGATTGTTCGGATCTTCTTGGAATGGTATCTTTTCGTGTACCATCGCGACTCACTCGCCAAATGGAGTTGTTCCACCTACCGCAGGTTGGCACTAATTATGCACAAAACTGTTTTCTTTATTGAGTATGTAAAATTTATAATACGCAGCTCGGCCATATTGACGTATTCAATTCATCATCTATCGCTCTCAAAAAAGCAATAATTAATGACGGTGTTGACGTATCATTGTAATCGCACTATATAATATAATTTTAATAATATGTATTCAAGAATATTTTTAAATAATATATATGACAATAATATGTATACATCACATAAAATTGTATTTACTTATAGGACTCCCCCTTTCCCAATTCCCACCTCCTTTCATGTGAGTGTATTCTTCATAGAAAACTGTTAAGTGTTTAAATTATTAATATTTAAGTGGAAACATGTTATTAGCATTATCTTTGAAACTTAATAATTTTGTACCCAATGTTTTGTAATAGCTGTTTGTTTCCTTAACAATAATAAAATAAAATAAAGTAAAAATAAAAAGTTATAACTATAATTATAACTCTCTGGGGTGACGGGTTCGCTGGTTGCGTTTGACACTCCTAGTAAATACTTCTAATATATTCTACTGATTATTGCATAAACAACCCGTGGTATCTGCGGTGAAAAACATACACAATTCCTTCCGGTCAATACAGGAAAGTACTAGTGTAATAAGTGCTTTAAGCTTATTTGCTTATAACGGTTGTTCGGTTCCGTTTTTTCTCCCAACCTTGACACTAACTTTATCCGAGTATCATTTCTCTTATTTACAACCGGCCTACTTTCGGGGTGATTTATTTTCCTTCGAATACTTTTTCAGACGTAAATTTCAGAACTTAAATGGACATAAACATTACATTACAGCCATGCGTACAGGAAAACGTACCGAAGAATTCTCTCACAAGGTTTTTTCGCAGAGGAGCCAAAAGGCGCGTTGAACACTTGTATTTTGATTACCGTAGACGCGTATTTCATTGGAATCAAGTTCCTATATAGGTTATAATAATAATATTTTTTTTATTGTGAGCTGTAAGTAGGTCGTACAAAATGGATAGGTACTATTTTATGCGCTATACAGTTTACCAATCAGGCGTACAATATTTATTTTTCTATATTTAAATATATATTCACTTCGCAAGTTGAAGGAAAACAAATCCGATAAGTATTACATTTTAGTCATATTAACAAAAATAATTATTAGAACCTAATTATAGAAGACATATCAACAAAAATAATTATTATCTACAAATTTAGTAAATTCCCATTACTATATATGTAGTAAATGTCAGTTTGTTTTTAAATTAAAATCTCAAACTGGAATTATTAGGCTATCTAGGGTTTGTCAGATTTAGAGCTAGAATGAAATATAAATGTTTAAAGTTTAAAAAGTTTGAGAATGACAATAAGAAAATTTTATATAATTTATTTGTCATTATCGTTTAAAAAGTCATTCACGCTATAATACATAGCATTTATTTTTGAGCCAGTGCTTTAATGTATGTTTGAATCCTGGTTCTTGCATTGATTTGATATTTTGTGAAATAGCGTTAAAATATTTAACACAACAGAACTCAGGTCCCTTCTTACACATTTCCGTCCTCACTGAGGGACAGTTTATGAGGTTTCTATTCCTTGTAGCCCTTGAATGTACATCTCTTCGTAAGAAGTAGATATCGGGATTATTTTTAATAAATTCACAACATTCCAGTATATAAAGGATGGCACAGTCAACATAGACATGCTGGTGAAGAGTGTCTGGCGCTACTCCGTTTAGAAATCGAATACAGGACTTCTGTATTTTAAATATTCGTTGGACTTCTGTTGAGTTGCCTCACATTATAATGCCGTATTTTAGATGCGGATATACGTAGCCTTAATATGTTGTTAGGCGAGTCTCTACTGATGTTATGTATATGTTTGAAAATTTTGAGAATGTATATACATTTATTTAATTTTGAACATAAGTGTTGGACGTGCTGTTTCCAGTTAAGGTTTTCATCGGTGATGATCCCAAGAAATTTAGTCTCGCTCGCAGTTTTTACTATTTTTCCATTAAATCGATATCAAGGCCTTGTTAGTTCGTGTCTGTTAAAATATACAAAAGAGAATGGGCATTTTGGACCCACTTTTCCAATAGCAGTGAATCATGTATACATGGACACATCTCTTTATGTAGAACTAATAAACAAATGACTAAACGAATACGATCCGTCTCGGAGTTATTTTCTATTAAAATTGGCTAATTACCAGGTAACCCCTAGGTCACCTATCACTTTCAGGCATTGTATTTTCAATAACTATTTAAATAAAAACCGTCGCACGATACCCGAAAATATAAAGTACATACGCTGTGTGAGTACAAATTATATATTCCTAAGAATGGTCGAGTTTGTCAGCAGTTTATAGAGGGAAAATACTCGGATATGTTGCTTGAACTCTGTAATGTGTCGCATGATTTCATTGCCGCTCTGTTTACTGACGTATGTAATAGGCTAAGGTCAGCTGTCCAAAATGGTGGGCCCAGTGACCGGACAGTAGTAGTAGTAGTATTAGAAAACGGAGTAGGGGGCTTGTTTCCAGCCCTTGATGTGACCTGGATCTATAAGATATATTGTAACCACACCTTAGGTATGTTTTGTGATTTAAGTAAGGCATTTGATTGCGTTAGGCATGATATATTACTAAACAAACTAAATCATTATGGAGTCAGGGGGGACTGCTTAAAATGGTTTGATTCATATTTAAAAAATAAGATGCAAATCGTGGAAATTACACACTGTCAAAATCAAAACATTACAAAACACTGTTCGATCCCTTTAACTAATAAACTTGGAGTCCCGCAGGGTTCCATTTTGGGCCCTATTCTATTTTTAGTATATGTAAATGATTTACCAATGTATTTCAATGACATAAATGTAACGATGTTTGCCGACGACACTAGTTTAATTGTTGCCGGTAAAGATATGGAAGAATTAATGATTAACGTTAAAATTAATCTATTTAAACTTAATAGTTGGTTTGAGAGCAACAACCTCACACTAAATGCATCTAAAATTAACTTCATACATTTTACAAATCATCGAAATCGGAATAAAGGTTCGCCAATAATACTTTCAATAAATAACACTGCCATTCCTCAAACACCTTGTACTAGATTTTTAGGTGTTCATGTCGACGAACTTTTAAAATGGAACTTTCACTGTGAAAACCTCGAAAGTAGGTTAAGTCGGGCATGTTATGCTTTAAGTATTGTAAGAAGGTCGTTGGATGAATTGCAAACAAGAAATGTTTATTTCAGCTATATTGAAGCTATCCTAAGTTATGCCATTACAATCTGGGGAAATTGTTATGCTTGTCATAGGGAATCCATCTTTATACTCCAAAAGAGAGCAGTGCGAATAATTGCAAAGGTGAAAAGGGAAGAGTCGTGTCGACCCATTTTTAAAAGGCTAAGAATCCTCACCTTAACCTCACTCTATCTCTTTAAGTTACTGACTGATTTTTTTAAGAATAAAGAAACACATTATAAAAAGTTTTCAGATACACATACTTAAAATACGAAAAATAAATTAAACATTTTTATACCGTGTACTAAACTAAGCACAGCAAGGCAAGACACAAAATACTCCGGGTCATATTACTTTAACAGGCTACCGGAAAGTTTAAAAACAATTCAAGTACCTAGAAAGCTTATTCAAAAAACTACTTAAAGAATTCTTATTAGACGAAGCTTTTTTTTCGATCGATGAGTTTGTTGATTTTAAATATATATATTTTTTATTTTTTGGCCATCTTTTGTCAATTTTAAGTAGAATTTTTTAGTTATTCTGACTCTGATTTTAATTTCTTGATTATTTTTATTGATTATTTTAATTTGTGGTTTTAGTATATGCATCCTAAAAATGATTTTGATGTCCTAAAAGCAATAATGAAGTAACTGTATGTAGTACGTGGTGATAAATTTAGATATAGCAAAAACGGACTAATAGACTGTAATTTAAATGTACCTAGATATTAGGTTTCTAAAATCTGTTAAGATTTTTTTTGGAAATAAATTGAAATTGAAAAATTGAAAATAACTACCCACCTTGTGGTTAGGTCAGTGGTCTCTTAGTAGCCCGGTACTGCTTACCAGTCCATTCAGATCACTGACCTTCAAGTTGGGCAGATCGCTGGGTTCGAGAAAGGCTCGTCTCAGTAAACTGTGTCTTTTTGCGGAGAGGCATGGGCAGCGACCAGATATCATAATATGATATCGTGACCGGATATCATAATATTTTATACTATATTTTAAGGATTTTCTCGGCAAATAATATATTTTAAATAAATTAATGGCATTGGAGTTTGCAATTCGATTTTACTTTCCCGGTCCACCAACCGACGAGAAGGGAAAATATTGTGAACGTGCTAAAAATCACGACGATTAGACTGAAGTCAGTCTGTGTGTCTATCTGCCTGTGTCTGGGTATTCCTCCACGATAGCGATTTATGAGATTATTATTCAGATGTAATCACTCCTTGTTTACTTGCCGGGAATATCTTGAGGTGACACAACCGTTTTTTTTAAACGAAATCGATTATTTTTAAATATATGCACGTGTGATTTACTTTATCTAGGTATATAAATAGGCATAAATAGTCGCGATCAAACCATGAAATCGCTGATCGAATTACGTATTTTCTGTGATCGGTCTTAAAACTCCGATGGTCATGGACCGATCAGTCACCTGAAGCTATTATTTGAATTAATCTGAAGCTGAAGTAGAGCATGTTAACTGCATTGCCTTCTGATGCTGAATAATTGATGCCAATGCGATGTGTAAAATCACTTGATTCCAATTAGTATGAAAAACAAAAAAGAAAAGACTCACTCGCCAAGTCAAGAAAAATAACTATTTACTTACATAATAAGATACGTGGAACAACAAAATATATAAGTTCATTGAAATCTTCGTGTCGCTTTATGCGGTTAAACGAACAATGGATATTATGAATTTACTGTGATATTGGTTGGTATCAAATATGCACCGTAATTATTGTATATTTTAGTTTGCAGTACAATTTAGATCGTCGCTGCACTGAGACGCTTTACTCAATTTACATAATTCGAAAGCAAATTAAACGTACACCAATGTACAATAGCAGCGAATTTGATTACAATTAAGTAACGCAAACGGAAAGTGTGTGTAATGGCGAACGGAGTATGTTGAAGGCTTGCAAAATATAAATATTTTGTCAATATCAGTGAGTATGATCACTGGTCTACGTAAGTATGATCACGTGTCCGACTATAGGGCACAGTTAAAGTGGTTGCCAGTACGCCAAAGAAAAAAAGTTCATATACTTGCTCTCCTATATCGTGTACTCTCCCAATTAACTCCATCATATCTCCACGAGCTTTTTGAACCACTAAGTTCCCACCTTCTTGTACTTCGGTCAGCCTCTGACAGTTTATTAAAAATTCCGAGTCATAATAGTGATTTCTATTCCTATTCTTTCTGTGTCCATGGTGCAAGACTCTGGAACGATCTCCCAGCAAATATTCGAAACTCGCCTTCTTTACCATCGTTTAAGACTCACCTTAAGGATTACTACCTTTCTAAGAAGTAACCAGTTCTTACCTTTCTCTCCTGTTCCTCTCCAAATTTCCTCTCCTCGGGCATTATTAGTTTTAAATTCTTCCACTTGTCTGTATGTTATGTAATAATCTTTATTTTCACAATGCGCGCTTGTACCACTGTGTTTAGGTTAGTTGTAAGACATTGCCATGTGGCAATAAGCTCGCCTTTTTGTATACGAATTAAGTACAAAATATAAAGAGTTTATTAATATTATTATTATTAATAATATCAAAATATATATCACAATGATTAGTACTCATCGAATTCCCATCTCTATCAAACTCATACGCTTGAGAGGTTAACCCGCCACCCCAAAATGTTGTAAGGATATCAGATCATTCTTTTTTCCATATAATGAACGCAGATACCTAGTGACATCGCAGTCCACTGTCTCACTATACCTATGTATGATGTCCGTAACAGTATAACGTCTTACCGCGAGGCAGTGGAAAGTGAACCTAGCGGACCGACATCAAGCCCTGACTACCAGCTATTGATGGTTTTTTCTACCCTACAGTCTGGTCACGAATTTGAAGTCACTTGCACGACCTCTACCTGACAAAAACAGTAATTCATGACATTTCCAGACCCATCCAGATATACGCCGAATGGGCATTGGGCATGGTAGCTAGCAAACTGTCCTGTGCAACAATCGCTTAGTTCCGGCCGAGGTATTCCCCGGAATCCGTATTTTTAGTATGGTAAGCTCACAGTGGCCCTGATAGGTCAAGTATCTCTTCGAGGAGGCTGCCGGATAGGAGTTCAACCGTGAGTCAGCCATTCCAGATAACACAAGGATTACCAACACCACCCAAGCTGCGCGGATACATTAGGAACTCCGTACAGTCAAAACTGGTGAGAAATTATGGGTTTTAGGCAATCGATCGATTTATATTAAAGTGTCTGCTGTCAATGCGGCCAATGTTTCGTCTTTGTCATTCGCGCTGAAAATTCACCGGCAATACGTAAAGCAATCCGTATTCGTTAGCAACGCATCATAGTTAGGCTATAAATATTTCAGGAAAGCCATAGAGGTAATATAGTGCATTCACGTAGGGTGACACGATTAATTTAATGCTAACACGATGCAATGAGTGTCATTTCAGGATGAGTATTTCTCCGGTAGTCTTCTTGACAGTCGTGGAATGCGACTGGAGTTTATTATGAAATCACAAGGTAGAGCTCGAGTGCATACCCATCCAAGTATGGACCAAGTGCGATGCTGCTTAGCTTCGATGATCTAATGAAAACAGACTTTTTCTAACACTACAGTGCAGGTCGGTTGTGTTTGGGTCGGGAGCAAATGGTCCCGCCGTGTGTAGGCATTTTTTAGCTTTTTATTGTATCGTTTTTTATATGTACCTATTAATGAATGACGTAAAACTATACGTTTACTTTTTTACTTAATCATTAAGTGCAAAATTCTCGCTGTTTTCTGTCTTTTTCTTTTGACTACCTGCCGCCGGAATATTAGCAACATGCACGTTTCAGGGGCTAAGCGAGAGCCGTCTTAAGTCCTAATGATGGACGCCATACTCTAAGTTTACTCCTTTACTAAATCAAGTACGAAATTCTCGCTGTTCCCTGTTATTTGTTTGACTACCTGCCGCCGGCATAATAGCAATATGCACGTTTCAAATACTGAGCGTGGACCGTCTTAAGTCCAACGTCATACTGTAAGTTTATGAACATCATAATGGACGTCATACTGTAAGTTTACGTCTTTTCTTAATCAAGTGCGTAGTTATCGCTGATTCCTGTCTTTTTTTTTGGAATACCCGCCGCCGGTATATTAGTAACATGCACGTTGCAGATACTGAGCGTGGGTACTCTCCTATGGATGGAAGTTCTAGGGGGCCAATGGGCTCTGGCTCTCCGGCCCCATTCTGTAGGGATGCCTTGCAAAAAACCTTTCTTCCCTGCCCCTCACTAAGTTCTGATTCCATGGATTAAACTCCGTTCGTGGCCTTTGGCCTCTAATATAGGAACATCATACTCTGATAGATTTCCGTCTACATTTCAGCCTAATTAATTCCAGAGAAGGGCAACCGGACAATGTATTGTATATAAGTTCGACGCAGTTAGAAATCTCTACACCATTGCGCGTATAGTCGGCAAAACTTATCTGCGACCGTGCAGTTAATAATGTGGACACTTTTTAAAAAAATGGATTAGTACGAGTAGCGAATCAAACGCGTTCGCCTCTCTCGACTTCCTGACTGAAAGAAACATCAGGGCTTTTGTTCCTGCATACACCACTTTGTGAATGAGACTCATTAAGGGAATAGATACAGCCTTAACTGTTGAGAAAAGAGTTGATGGGTTAAATAAAATGACAATATTCATGCGCGCAAAATTCGTCGTTTAATTTCATGAACAAATCGAACGGCGTTCCGGTCTGGAAGCATTCAAGGATGATCGTGGTTCCTACCTTTGATGGAGAAAAACTTCACGAAGGAATGTTCCTATATTACAATTACCTCAGAGTTGAGCCTTCATCTCTCCCCGTAAGGCTAAGCGTATACTGAGACGCAGGCGACGCAGCTCCAGGAAGCGCAGGGCAGAGCTGATGTTGTATTGTATGAACTTACTGAGAAGTGCGTACGCTGCGGCGGAGATATGTGCAACGCAGACATGTGTCTATCCTGCTCTGCGCCTCATTGTAGTGCCGGCACAGATTTTTGTGCGACATGTGCTGGGTGAAACGTCTTTTTAGCTAGATTTCATATTTTTTCTGCAAAAATGACGAAAAATTCAATTGAAATAGTTCCTTGTGGGCCTTGTTTGTATGATACAAGTCATCTAGATTATTCAAAAAAGACATATATCGAGTTATTGTGAGCGAGATTTGCATCCTTCTTTGTGAATTTCATCACGTATAATGTTGTGATCATAATCAATTTGAGTTTTGTCTCACCGAAAGTATTTCTTGAATTGTTTGACAGATAACTCTCTCGAGAGTACAAATTCACCATTAGCAGGGCGCTTTTTCAGATAATCACTTTTCCAAATAGTTTTTCTTCGCTTTGACAAACTGTAAAATATCAACAACTCATTAATTTTATAATCAGACTGACTGAAGTCATTTTACTCGTCAACTCGAAAACTGTCTATTATTTGTACTAGCTAGGACGCGAATGTATCTGTGTCATATAGCTGCGTCGCAGCATACGCTCGTGGCCTATGTCTGCCTCAACTGGCCTGCCTTGCAAAATCTGTGTTATTCCGTCCTACGTCACCTACGTCTCAGCTTAGCCGAATGCAGTGCTTGAATTGCTGTCGGTTCGGACACAGTCACAAATCATTCTATGCAAGGTTTCCATGTTGTTTGATGTACGCCGGTGGATACTCTGGCTACGATTGTGAGGCCGAGACAATAAATTGCGCAAACTGTGAATACCTCAAACACTTCGCTAACAGTTACAGATTCGAAGATTTTGTACGACAAAAAAAAAAGATTATACAAATCATTCCAATAACATTAATATAATAGGAGCCATGATTTAAAAATTCGTTTGGAATTGTAATGTTATTTTATTTCGATATTAAGACACCGTATAGGAGTGTTTTGAGCACCATATATAGTGCGCCGCCATACTGCCGTACCCCGAAAGCCACCATATTGAACTAATAATATATATATATATATATATATATATATATATATATATATATATATATATATATATATATATATATATATATATATATATATATATATATATATATATATATATATATATATATATATATATATATATATATATATATATATATATATATATATATATATATATATATATATATATATATATATATATATATATATATATATATATATATATATATATATATATATATATATATATATATATATATATATATATATATATATATATATATATATATATTTCAATATATGAGTGCCATCTAAACGCTGCGTTTCGTAGTAGAATCTTAGCTGCCAACTCATAGTACGGCATTGAGCAATCTAATACGCTGTATAACCAATGGCAGTATGTTATGCTGACATATATGAGACTGACTGGTCTTTATATAGGTCTTTATATGGACTTTTAATTATTTAAAAAGGTCAGTTGGAATTTCCTATTTTTACGAAATCTGACGTTTGAAATGACCTATATAGGTTACAGTTCGAATACAATTACCACATCCGAAAATGCCGCAAGTTAAAACTGACCCTCATGATATATTTAAGATTGTTTTAATCTAGTTCTGACCGAGGATAAAATTCGATGAAATATTGAAAAGGTTAATTGGATTTTTAAAATATTTTTAACCAAATAGGTATTTTTTAAATTGGACGGACACTAAGGCATATAACCGTAATCTCTCTATATAACCGGAACAAGCCAAGAAGACAAATCAATTTTATGTATAATGTATCATCTACATGCCATGTGAAGTATACATTATCAAAAATTAAAAATGCCTTTGTTGGTAACTATTTTTTATTATCACTATTTAAGAAAGAAATATTATTTCAAATCTCTTTTTTCTTTAACTATTTTAAAATATCTTGTCAATATTTTAAACAAAATTGTATAAAATAGATACACATGTAATAAAGTTCAAGTTCAATTTCTTTATTGTGCGAATTATTAAAAAAACATACGATGTTTAAGTAACAAACTGCCCAGAGACCATACAACATTTCGTTTTAGAAGAAACTTCATAAAGTAGAAGGCTATAAGGCGCAATCAACAAGCAGTAAAACTAAAACCATCAACAATTAAAATAATCAATATCAGAAATGATCAAACAAAAGCAATAATCATCAATAATCAGATAATCAATCAAACAATTTTTTTTAATGTTTTGTCCAAGAAGAATCTAAATACATTGTAATTACATTTAAAATATAAAATACCATATAACTAAAACAATCAATAAAATAATTAATTCAAGCTAAAACAATCAACAAATGACATAATCAGTATACGCATTACATTAAAATAACGGCGTTGTAAAAAGAGTCACTTTGTAAAATTTATAAATTCCTCAATAGAGTAAAACGTATTTGTTGTAAAAAAATCCGTTAAAAGTTTTTGGAACGTTCTGAGATTGCTATTGTCTTTTGTATTACATGGTAGGCGGTTAAAATAATAAGGCCCTGAGAATTGGGTACTTTGCCTAGCAGCGTTTAAAACCATGCATGATAGAATGAAATTATTCTTATATCTGGTGTTTTTGTTATGTATATCTTTAAATTTTACGTGACTTTCCATTTCGGTGTAAAAATCTAATAATAGCCTATATAAGTAAAGTGATGTGAGAGTCATGATTTTCAATCTTCTAAAAATAGGTCTACAAGTTTATATATGTTTAGCGTTGACGATAATCCGTAATGCTCTTTTCTGTAGGATACATAAGGGTTCCCTGTGACAAGCGTAACAGTTTCACCAGATCGTAATGGCGTAGCTCAGTATCGATTCAAAGTAGGAAAAATAAAATTACAATATAGGTATCTCTCTAGAACAGACTGGCACGTATTTCGTTTGTCGCAGGCTTAACCTGTCGGAAGCCAGCATTAGCGCTAAAAATGAAGCCGCAACTTTTTGGTCGAATTGTATATAATAACTACCAATATCGGTTTTTCATGAATAAAAAAAAATGTTTTTTCTTTTTGCATGGTTCTTGTTACCTAATAATTAATCTTGTTCGTCATGTATATTATATATTTACACAATATATATAGGGGCCGGCCGAAACACGTACTCGCGGATTTGTCAATCGACGCAAAATGCATATTGGCATTGTTGGCGCCCGAACGGTTAAACTAAGCTGGTGCTAAAAATTAGGAACTTTGCTATTTTGTTGGTATTCGGTTTCATCAAAATTAAGAACCGAACTTAAATTTTAAAATTATCCGATTTGTCTACGACTGTTCCAAAGCGAGGTCTTAATTTTGACAGCTCGGTCACTCGCACGCCCGCCCGCCGTCGCCTCGTCACCGCAAGCTGATTGTTGCCACGTTTTCGTATGTCTTAAAATATACAAACATATCAGGCTTTTCATCATACAATATACAAGGCTAAAATAATATGCAAGGCTTTTTATTATAATCTACAAAAAATATTGACACAAGATTATAATTAACAATTACATACGATAATCGGCGCTCATCTTCTCTTTATCAATTTAGAAGCCAACGCTTTGAAATCGCGACAAAAAATCTTTGAAATCACGAGAGTAACAAGAGCTACACGGCTGTCAGATGCAGACTGCTTGATTTACACCGTTCTTAGTTAAGGCGAAATGAGACCTCAGAAAAATATCCGAAGTGGGCGGACACGCGAAAAAAATAGGCGGGATCAATTTTGTGGGGTTTGACCAATAAAAATCCAGCGTTGACGAAACGTCAATGCTCAGGTTCCACATCCGCTCGCACAGGGGGCCAGGTGCATACTAAACGGTTTATCGCAGCGCTAGCACAGAATAACTATCTTTCCGCAGTGGTGGTATAGGGGTTTTAATGGCAAAGCGTATTTAGCGTAACTCTCAGAGCGCTTTCACGTTTTAATTAATTGTAATTAATGTACGGCCTAAATAAAAAACGAGGCTAAGTGCTGCCTTAGAAAATTAACCAGTCAATATAATGAAATTATAATAAAACACACTCACCGCTTACATTCTAGGAGTAACCTCGCCTGAAAGTTTTCAAAGTCAGTTTAAAGCCTTAATGTCCAAGGCGATGAGAAACTTTTTTGAGTCCAAATTTTAAATTGGTTCCTTATCGAGGGATTCATTTTTTAAAAATTATTGTTTATATTTTTCAATAAACTCATAACACTAAAATTTTTCAGATATGTTCGTTCCCAGGTATTATGTCGCCTTAAGACCTCAAAAAAGACCCATCCGCCATGACACGTGTAGAAACGGAATACGAAAATGTGTCTAGACGATGCTTCACATCATTTTATGAGCCTGATAGCCTCTACAAAAGCCCGCGCCAGTTTGGACCCATAAAAGGGAATACCAAAACCTCATTTCAAAATTAAGCGCCTTTTTAGCCCGTTTTTAGACCCCGTGTTAGGCGTCTACGAGAAACGGAATACGGGCTACTGTGGCCTAGTAGAGTTGGTAAAATCCAACAAAGCTATACTTTATTGCTTAGCAAGCAATGATCAAAAATCTGTTGGATTTTTCATTTTAATTTAATGTAAAAATTGTAAACCTTCATCATGATTTTTTAAAATAAAAAAAAGTATATTTTACAGTGCGCAATTTTGTTTTATATATAGACTCTATTCAAGGAACAATTGCTAGTAGCGCTTCTTTCTTTCTTGGCCGCCGTGTCGGATATCGGAAACTCCAGATTAATGGAAAATGGCAGAGACATGTGTAAATTACAACATCATTCAATTTACTCAAAAAGGGCCAAAAAAGGAATATTATGTAAATGAAGCCATACCTGACATCTTCCATCGATACACATATCTAGGCTTCCTGGTCTGCACCTGGTTCCATCCTGAACCCTGGGAGATAGCACAGCAATAACCACCGCATCGTCTTCGTCGTTTACCATCTGGATTCCAGCCTAAAAAAAAAAACAAGACAAAATAATGTTAATAAATTAGAAGATATCCAAACGTTTCGGCGGCGTTGCAGCCGCCATTGTCTAGAGTAGACTGAAAGCGCTATCAATCCTTTGTTCAGCGGTTAGTATGCAACAATTCTACTTTCCTCGCATGATTCGGGAAGCCATTGAAATAAGAAGAATCCCGAATTTAATAGGGACGACGGTTACAAACTCTCTTCTACGTGGAACCCTCTTCTTAAAATGTTCCCACCGCCGAAAGCCGAACGCAAGGACTTAAGACAGGATACAGTGAGTGTTATGTGCATGACGTTCGCGTGCTCCGCCCCCCCCCCCCCCCCACCACCATTATAATTTATGCAGTGGCGGCAGCGGTAAGCGGCCTACCCGCGGAATAACGAATTGACAGCTCTTTCAGTCTACCCTAGACAACGACGGCTGCAACGTCGCCGAAACGTCGGGTGCTACAACATTCACGCGGAAAATTCGCTTTTTATCTTGTTTATAATGTCAAACAACCGCAATAGTCTCCGATTTTATAAGATATCCAAAATTAAAACCAAACTAAAATTATTGCCTTTTGCAAATAATAGCATGTAAACGAAAAGAATTACAAAATAATTTCATCTCTTCATGAACATAAAAATATATAATAAATAGTAGGGCATTACAAGTAGAATATAAAAAATATGAGCATATACAATTGAAGACTATTGCAGTGTGGTAGTCATTATAAGTAAAACAAAATCGGATTTTACAGTGTGAGTTTTGAAGCGCCTGACGCTTCGGAGATATTACAACGGCTGTTGTCCAGGGTAAAGTGATGTGGAGTGTCACCTACAACGGGCGAGCCCGCCACCCCAGAAGGGTATAACGTAAGGTAAGAACGTAGAGACTTGTCGACGAAAAAATCCACCGTCTAGGTACACTAACATGTCCGTAAAGTCGCATCCTCAATATGTTGATCGGCAGAGCCGCTCGGCAAAGTGCTGTTGTTTACTATAGAGTGGACCAACTCGCAAACTACAACATTAATTGAAATTTATCGTGATCGCCCTCTCCTATGGGATTGTAGGCTTCAGGACTATAAAAACCGTAATAAGCGTCACGATGCCCTGATGGAAATTGCAATTTCATTTGGTATGGAGTAAGAAGAGATTGATCGGAAAATTAAAAATCTGCTCAGTCATTTTGCAAGAGAGTTCAAAGAGGAAAAAAAAGGCAATAAATCTGATAACTGCTACAAAAGTAAATGGTTTGCCTTTAATACTTTGACGAATGCTACGAATAATATGTGGAATTCCAAAGACTGACAGCTGCAAACCACTATTTAAAAAGGAGTTTGTGCTAACGTTTATATCGATATACATCTTGGAAACCTGCAAATTTATAAGGGACCATGATCAGTATTTCAAAACAAACAATGTTGAACACGGCTATAACATACGAAATAAACATGAGCTACAAGCACCCAAGCCAAATTTAACTCTATTTAAAAAGGGAATGTTATACAATGCAATAAAAATCTATAACCACCTACCTGCAAATATCAAAGAAATAAAAGGAAAAGGGTTTACCGCAGCGTTGAAAAAATGGCTTATCGATAAAAGCTTTTACACATTAAACGAATATTTCTCATAATATTGTATTGTAGGTATGCGATTTCATTTTGTTTTTACAATAATTCAATTAGGGAGATTACAAATTTTCAATTATATACATTTCGTATTTATAGGCGGATTTTTGATTATTCCTTGATTTTGATTTTTTTTCATTATTTTTTATATTATTGGTGAATTATTTTTTATTAATTGTTTTCTACTGTTACATTTTAAATTATATACATTTCGTATTTATAGGCGGAATTTTGATTATTCCTTGTGGTTCAGAATATCCGAAAGAGCGGACGCCAGGGTCGATAAATCTTCCCTAAAAGTGAGACCCTCTTACAAAGGGTAGGAAACATAATTAGTCACGGACGCCGAGGATATGAGATTCCTTGAAAAATAGCTGATAACTCAAAGGAAAGGACAGAAAGGGGCTATAAAATATAAAATAAACGAGCGGTCGACCCTGAAACACGAGAATCCAGGGACCGACAACGTTCCCATTCAAAATAAATCGTGAAAAGGACCCCTTAGTAACACATGGTAACGATAAATTCCCTGGCGAGGCGACTGGCAAAAGACTACGAAATAAAAACCGTGGACGTTACAAAAAATCATACATACTCCAAATCCCACAATTCACCCTAGAAATAATATAGGTTAAAATGTAAAGAAAATTGCATGATTACTTAATTTAAGCATAACATATAGTATTTCGTTTAATGTAAAGTAAAGCGCTAGGAGAGACAACTTAATTAGCCTAATTAACGATCTAACATTAATATTAACTTGTTACTAATGATCTGAGACTAACCTATGTTTAAGACAATGTGTACTCGGAAAAGGTGGCGTTTTGCGACGAGAATAATAATAATAATAATAATAATAATAATGCTTTATTTAAGAGAAAGTAGTACAAAAATTATGTCTTAAAAACTACCCAACTAGGTTAATGCCTGTACTAGGGTAGATTCTTTTCTTTTAAATTAAGCAAATAATATGTCTATAAAATGTTTAAATGTAAGACAGAGACAACTAGTGTATTCGCTTCTCGCTCTAGCGTGCAAGCGAGGAAGCATGATCGCGATGTCTCTCTCAAACGGGGTTGCATCTGTTATGCGCCCTGTTTCGTGATTGGACAAAACGTGTGCGGCGCAGTAATAGGGGTGTGTTTAGAAATTTCTGGAAGGATCTAGACCAATGAGAGGTAAGGGCGGTCGCTATCTTAAAAAAAATGTAATGGCGATCGACGACAGAAAAGAGCGAAAGCTTCAGTTGTAAATTGGCAAAGGATCAGCGTGAACGCGCCGCGATCCAAGCACCGGGACTTAGTAGTAAATTATAAGTACTCGGAACTCAATGTAAAAGTAAAGATAAGTGACCGAATAAAAGAAAGTCTCGCGAATAAAAAGTGTTTATTTTCGACGGAAGCTTATCCTGCGTGACCTGAGGAAAGTGAGGTTCTATCACGGAAGCCTCTCGCCGAACTAATTTCCTTGTGAGGTTGGAATCCACCAATCGTTCGAGACAACCACCCCTGAGAGAAAAACCAACCTAGCTGGTGAGTGATTACCATTTGAATACAGTCCAAGGTGAAAACCATTGAAGATAATCGAAGGGGTAATTACCCAGCACAAAGGGGGTCGCGTAAATTCACAAGTAAAGTGGGTTTATGCAAACCGGGTAAAAATCCCAACCATCGTGGTCCTCCGTCAAGCCGAATAAAGAAAATCGGAAAGAAAAGTGACTTTGGATCAAGAACGAGAAAAGAAAAATAAAAATATGGATTCGAAAAGCACGCAATCCGAAAATCCAAGATCTTCATCGCGCGCCTGGTCAGAGAGCAGCAGAAGAAGCGAGCACGTTCAGGAACTGCGAGCAGCATCTGAAGAACTTCGAAGAGTGAACCTCCAAAAAGCCAAGAAAAAAGCTGATAAAAATAAATTGGATGCGGAACTGAAAAAAGTGGCTGCGCGGCGCACGGCGCGCAGAGCGGCTGAAGAAATCGAAGAAGAGGCTGACATGGACCTTCAACGAGCAGCGATGCAGGAAGAACTGGATGCAGCGGAAGAAGACTCGCGGCATGCTATGAGGATGCTGGAAATTGTCTCCGAAACCTTCGGGACAGAAACGAGCAGTCAGGAAAATGATCGCGACGTCGCGGGGGACAACACGGCAGCCAGCAGAGTGTCGAGATGGGCCGAGTATCAAACTCCAGCTGCTGAGACGTCCCCAGAACCCTGGGGGGGAACATTCGCAGAAGAAAATGGAGAAGCGGCACGGCGGCGTGAAGACGGCGGGCGATCGGAACCGGGCAACGCGGCGGCGTCCGGCGCGACGGTGGCGGACGGCGCGGCGAATGCGGGCGGCGCGGCGAATGCGAGCGGCGCGGCAGCTGCGGACAACGCTAGGGCAGAGACCAAGGCGGTGTCGGCGGCGGCGGTAAAGGCCGCCGCTGATACGGACCTGGGTACGAGCAGCGATGGAATTAGCAGCTCGAGCGAAAAAATGATAAAAGAGGTATGTAGGATTTTTTCTGTAGCGTCCACAAAACCGCATTTTGCAAAAGAGTTACCTTCATTTCACGGGAATCCTTTAGAATTCGTAGCCTTCAAAGCTATTTTCAAACAGTCGACAGACGTAATGCATTTAAATGATGCACAAAACTTATTGCGTTTGCAGACAGCATTAAAAGGTAGAGCACGCGAGGCAGTGACGGGTTTGCTTTTAAGTCCTGACAACGTGACAAATATCATGACCACGTTAGAGGCGCTATTCGGTAATACGAATTTAATTATTCAGAGAACGATAGCGGATTTGAGGAAAGAAAAAGGGTTATCTGATAGTCTAGATGCAGACGGTTTAATGCGATTTGCGTGCCAGATAAAAAATCTGGTCGCGACCGTAAAATCGGTAAATAAATTAGAACATCTTTATAATCCAGACTTATTGGCTTCACTTGTGGCAAAATTGCCAAAGAACTTATTAACTCTGTGGCTAGCTGACAGGGGAAGGGTTGGTTTAAACGATCCGGTATTAGTTTATTTCGCATTATGGTTAGAGAAATTAGCGATCAGCGCACAAGACGCCGGTCTGTGTACCGCAGAGCTCCCTAGGAAAAGTTATGATAACCCGCGAGACAAGAGACAGAAAGAAACGGGCTCTAAAAGATATATTTTACATACCCAGGGCAAAGAAGACCCTAAGTGCCCTCGGTGTGAGAAATCCCATTATTTAAATAAATGTGAAGAATTTAAAAATCTAACTTTAGCAAGCCGCTGGGATGAGATAAAAAAAATGCGTAGGTGTTTTAAATGTTTAGGGCACAACCACGGCCGAAAATCGTGTTCGGCATATAAACGGTTTCCAAAGGGCAAATATCATTATCTGCTGACCGCCCCGCCGCCTGCGAACGAGGCGGACATCGCGGCGGCGCCGCGCGCGAGCTCCGAGGTAGTGGCGAACGCAGTATCTGGAAATCAGGTCATTCTGCAAGTATTACCGATAACCGTAGTTGGAACCCGGGGTAGAAAAACATTATATGCGTTGTTAGACGCAGGCGCGACTGTTTCACTCATTGATCAGAGCGTGGCAATAGAACTAGGAATTCGAGGCCCGACGCAGGGATTACAGCTCTCTGGAATCGGGAATATGAGAGAGAGTAATAGCAGTGCCGAAGCGGTGTCCTTCAAAGTAAGGGGAGATTTAGGTAAGAAGGAATACGTAGTACGAGCTTACAGCGTAGCCTCGTTAAATCTACCGGAGGTCAAAAGCGTGATAAGTGCGCAGAGGCCGATCGGAGGGATGGTGCGTTCGACTCAGGCGACGACCTTAAAACCTGACCTGCTCCTGGGAGCTAATTGTTGGGAACTGATAGTCTCTAGAGGATTAAAAATGGTAGACGGGGGCCTATCGGTATCTAAAACACTCCTGGGGTGGGTGGCTATCGGCGGCAATAACGCTCTCGAACGAGACATTAGGTACCCGGCGCTATGCTTAAATCAGGAAAATGAACCTTCTTTAGATAAATTACTTGAAGAAAATCTGAAGCTAGAGTACGATTGGCCACAGAAAAAGCGAAAGCTTCAGGCCGATGTTAGGGCTGAAAAAATCTTAGAAGATACTACTTCTTTTAAAAATGGAGTATGGGAGACAGGTCTGTTATGGAAAGAGGTGAACTTTTCCGTACCAGATAACCGAGACATGGCAATGACTCGGCTGAGGTCAGTGGAACGGAAAATGGACTCCGACCGTCTTTATGGAGAAAAATACTGCCAGCAGATAGAGAGATATCTAGCTGAGGGGTATGCTTCGGAAGTCGAGGAAAAACAATTAAAAAACCGCCCTCGAGTGTTATTTCTTCCGCACCTGGGGGTTATTCACCCCGCGAAGAAAGACAAAATTCGTGTCGTTCACGACGCTGCGTCCTCGGGCGCAGGCGGGTCGCTGAATAGCATGTTATTAGGTGGACCAGACTATTTAAATAGCATATTAGGAATTTTATTACGATTCCGTGAAAATGCAATCGCTTTCACGGCCGACATACGAGATATGTATCTTCGGATAAAAGTGAGAGAGGAAGATAGCTTCAGTCAGCTGTTTCTCTGGCGAGGTTTCCAGCGTGAAAGTCCTCCAAAAATCTTAAAAATGGACTGTCTAATATTCGGTAGTTGTTGCTCCCCGGCCTCCGCGATCTACGTAAAAAATAAAAACGCAGCTCGGTTTAAGGACCAGTACCCAGCGGCTGTAAAAATAATAGAGCGCGATTCGTACGTTGATGATTTGCTGGCGGGAGTAGACACGTTAGAGGAAGCAAAACAAGTCATCAGGGAAATTAATTTGATTCATAAAGCTGGGAATTTCACTATGACCGGTTGGGCTTCAAATAAAAACGAGGCTTTAACCGGGATACCAGAAGAAAACCGCGCGCTCGCGCAAGTATCTCTGGAAAAGGGTGAGTTGACGTCACAACGTATATTAGGCTTGACGTGGCTACCTGCCTCTGATCAGTTAGCATTTAATGTGAGCATGGACCGCCTCAGCGAAGATCTGACGACGGGAAATAAGATTCCGTCGAAGCGGGAAGCGCTAAAATTAATAATGCAGCTATGGGACCCAATGGGTGCGCTTTCACCGCTAACTATAAGGGCTAAACTGATCATGCAGCAGGTATGGAGTAGCCGAGTGGCCTGGGACGACGAGATCCCGAGCGATGTAGTTAAATATTGGCTCCGGTGGTTGCAAGAACTGAGATTAGCGCAAGGTGTGCGAATCTCACGTTATAATGGCGCTACCAAACAAGCAGGTGAGAAAAGGCAATTGCACGTATTCTGCGATTCGTCCGAAAAGGCGATGTGCGCCGTTGCATATGTTAGGATTACAGGCTGTAGCGGCGAGCACAAGGTATCCTTTATGGCTAGCAAAACTCGAGTGGCACCTTTGAAAGGCAAACTGACAATCCCCAGGTTAGAACTGACTGCGGCGCTGTTAGGTGCTGAACTGGCCTCAAAAATAAAACAAGAGAGCGCATTAAGTTTCGATGACGTCTTTATGTGGACAGACTCAAAAAATGTGTGGTGGTGGATTTTGTCACAAAAGGAATGTCACCTCCAGTTTGTAGCAAATAGACTAGGTGTGATCGATGAGCTCACGTCTCCAAGACAGTGGCATTGGTTAGCAGGGAGCGACAACCCCGCTGATGATGGCACACGGAATACCACCAAGATAGATTTAAGCCCGGAAGGTAGATGGTTCGCGGGACCTGCTTTCTTGCGTGGCAGTAGAGAACACTGGCCGCTCCAGGAGCCAACCGATCCGAAACCGGAAGAGAGAGCATTGTTAGAATTTAAGACAAAACTTGTACTAACAACGACAGAAAAAAATGAAAGCGTAATTGACATAGATAGATTTTCCCGGTACATGCGGGCGAGTCGAACCATGGCATATGTGAAAAAATTTATAGATCTGTGTAGAAAAAAAACCACGTCAAAAGTACTCGAAAGCGACGATATCGCAACCGGGAAAAAATTTCTGATCAAGGAGTCACAACATCGAATTTTCGCACACGAGATAGACCTGATACGTCATCAGAAAATATTGCCGAAAGACAGCCGTCTGTTCGGATTGAACGCGTATATCGACGCGGAAGGGTTAATACGGTTAGGAGGCCGGATCGAAAATGCGAACGACACACCTTTCGACACAAAAAGGCCATATATATTACACGGTAAGGATAGATTCACGGTGTTGCTCGTGAAACATTTACACGAGATTAATGCTCACGGCGGCGCTGAATTAATTTTATCAGTGCTGAGAGAACAGTTTTGGGTCATTGGGGCGCGACAAACGGTGAAAAAGATCTCACGAGAATGTGTCTATTGCACTATCCGCCGCGCGAAGCCTATGACCGCACAAATGGGCCAACTCCCACCCGCGCGAATAACCACCCGAAGGCGCTGTTTCCACACTGTAGGTTTGGACGCTTTTGGGCCGTTCTTCGTCACTAATCGAAAGAAAGTGGAAAAACGATATGGATTACTCTTCACTTGTTTTAACACGAGAGCGACCCATATCGAACTAGCTGGAGATTTGTCAACCAGCTCGGCCTTGTTAGCTATAAGACGTTTTATAGCAGCCAGGGGGAAGCCGCGGGAAATTATGAGCGACAATGCCACTGGGTTCCGCGGTGCGGACGCTGAATTAAGAAAAGTTTTGTCAGCTATCGACAACCATGAAGTGAGGGATCGTCTAAGTGCCGACGAGATAAAATGGAGTTTCTCCCCTCCTTCAGGACCCCATTTCGGTGGAGTTTGGGAGAGTCAGATAAAAACGGCAAAAAAATCGTTATATGCCATATTAAAGGAGCGAGCACCAAACGAAGATGTGCTGAGAACATTATTATGCGAAGTCTCAGCGATGATGAACCACAGGCCGCTCACGTATATATCTCTAGATACTCGGGATGAGAGACCCCTCACACCCGCAGATTTCCTATTAGGCCATGCAGATGATAGTACAGCGGTAGGTCAGAATAATACAACTGAGTTATCTAACAAAAATCACTGGAAACAATCGCAAATACTTGCTGATGCTTTCTGGTACCGCTGGTCTAAAGAAGTACTTCCATTGTTGGTTAAAAGACCTAAGTGGGCGACAAAGGGAACTCCGTTAAAAATCGGAGACTTAGTAGTCCTGTTAGATCCTTCCCTAGAACGAGGAAGGTGGGCCAGAGGTCAGGTAACTCAAGTTTTCCCTGACAAAACAGGCCAAGTGCGAATAGTAGACCTATTAGTGGACGGGAAAGTGTATAGGCGCCCTGTCAGTAAACTTGTAAAAATACATACAACAGCTGATCAGGCAGAAACAACTGTCACTAATGTCTAAGTGGAAAAAGCGAAAGTCTATTCGTCACAGTAGAAAATAAAAATAGTCTAGCTAGAATTTAAAAGTGAAAACGCAAGTTGACGTTTGTCTCGTAAGAAATGAAAAACGAAAGTTAACGGAAAGCGGTACATATTCTAAGTAGATTAATGAGAAATTCTCATAGGTTGAATAAGAAAGATCCGTCACCTCACTAGACCAATAAGGAAAATTGAATATGACAGTTAGATAAGTAGAATCCCATAGGTGAATGAGTAAAAAATAAGACTGGATTATGTAAATAAGATGTAAATTAGGTAAACCAAATAGATGGAGACAGGAGCCAATGAGGCTCAGAGCCCATTGGGGGGGGGGAATGGTTCAGAATATCCGAAAGAGCGGACGCCAGGGTCGATAAATCTTCCCTAAAAGTGAGACCCTCTTACAAAGGGTAGGAAACATAATTAGTCACGGACGCCGAGGATATGAGATTCCTTGAAAAATAGCTGATAACTCAAAGGAAAGGACAGAAAGGGGCTATAAAATATAAAATAAACGAGCGGTCGACCCTGAAACACGAGAATCCAGGGACCGACAACGTTCCCATTCAAAATAAATCGTGAAAAGGACCCCTTAGTAACACATGGTAACGATAAATTCCCTGGCGAGGCGACTGGCAAAAGACTACGAAATAAAAACCGTGGACGTTACAAAAAATCATACATACTCCAAATCCCACAATTCACCCTAGAAATAATATAGGTTAAAATGTAAAGAAAATTGCATGATTACTTAATTTAAGCATAACATATAGTATTTCGTTTAATGTAAAGTAAAGCGCTAGGAGAGACAACTTAATTAGCCTAATTAACGATCTAACATTAATATTAACTTGTTACTAATGATCTGAGACTAACCTATGTTTAAGACAATGTGTACTCGGAAAAGGTGGCGTTTTGCGACGAGAATAATAATAATAATAATAATAATAATAATGCTTTATTTAAGAGAAAGTAGTACAAAAATTATGTCTTAAAAACTACCCAACTAGGTTAATGCCTGTACTAGGGTAGATTCTTTTCTTTTAAATTAAGCAAATAATATGTCTATAAAATGTTTAAATGTAAGACAGAGACAACTAGTGTATTCGCTTCTCGCTCTAGCGTGCAAGCGAGGAAGCATGATCGCGATGTCTCTCTCAAACGGGGTTGCATCTGTTATGCGCCCTGTTTCGTGATTGGACAAAACGTGTGCGGCGCAGTAATAGGGGTGTGTTTAGAAATTTCTGGAAGGATCTAGACCAATGAGAGGTAAGGGCGGTCGCTATCTTAAAAAAAATGTAATGGCGATCGACGACAGAAAAGAGCGAAAGCTTCAGTTGTAAATTGGCAAAGGATCAGCGTGAACGCGCCGCGATCCAAGCACCGGGACTTAGTAGTAAATTATAAGTACTCGGAACTCAATGTAAAAGTAAAGATAAGTGACCGAATAAAAGAAAGTCTCGCGAATAAAAAGTGTTTATTTTCGACGGAAGCTTATCCTGCGTGACCTGAGGAAAGTGAGGTTCTATCACGGAAGCCTCTCGCCGAACTAATTTCCTTGTGAGGTTGGAATCCACCAATCGTTCGAGACAACCACCCCTGAGAGAAAAACCAACCTAGCTGGTGAGTGATTACCATTTGAATACAGTCCAAGGTGAAAACCATTGAAGATAATCGAAGGGGTAATTACCCAGCACAAAGGGGGTCGCGTAAATTCACAAGTAAAGTGGGTTTATGCAAACCGGGTAAAAATCCCAACCACCTTGATTTTTGACTTATTTTTTATATTATTGATTTTTTCTTTATTTTTTATATAATTGGTGAATTATTTTTTCTAATTGTCTTCTACTGTTAGTTCTACTTATCCGGTCTGTTTAGATTTTTTCAAAACAGTGAAATAATTACATTTTTAATACGATATTATAATTAGCAGATAAGTCAATTTAGCAGATAAGTAAATTTGTCAATCTGTTTTAATAACAGGTCATTGTGAGATACATAGTTTTACGCATTATCACCATAAATGTACCACCACAATTTCGGACAATAAAAATATTTCTATTTCTATTTCTATTTCATTCCTGAGGGACAGGAATAAACCAAAAAGAACGACGGTCTCAACTGATAATTTTCGGTCCAATCATATTTAGCAAAGCTTCAAAGTCAGTACTCGTCATACAGAAAAAGTTTCGGAACCCAGCATCACATCGATATTCGAGATCGAGGCCCACGTCATCCAATATTAAATCTTTTATTAAATCACTTACACTATAGTCCATATCTACCACGACTAGCGAGACTAGGGCGAACCCAAAATCTAAGCTTTTTGCGATTCTTGATTGTACTTAAAAAACCAATAATGCAATGGTAGCGACGAGGAAGTCGTCTTCGTCGCACATTTTCACCGCGCAGTCTGCACGCCGTCACGTCTGAACAGGTACTGGTGTGGAGACGTGCATTGGCTTCGGCTTTACCGGGCGGTAATGCTGCTCGGTATAGTGGGGATGCGGCTTAAGAGGCCGTATACGAAATTTTGCGCATTTCGTGAATTTACGTAATTTTGCAGACGTGAATTTAAGGTTAAAATACTGTATTTCTATAAGTTTTATTGCACAACATAAAAGATCATTTATATTATTGTCTAATGAGTGAGTAACTTTTTTGAAAATTATTATAGAATTTTGATTAATTGACCTTAATCCGGCGACTGTTTGTGAATTTTTGCTGTAAGAGGTTTAGAATATAACATATTTACGAATCGTTTTGACATCTAAACGGTATGAAAAAATTACAATGTATTGTTGTGAAAGTACTCTATATAATAAGTGAATCACTTTTTACTACTTTCATACAAAATTGTTGATAAAAAAAAATATTTAACTTTGTCAAATTTTTTAGAAAATGGGCGAAGAAATGCTTTTGATTTTGGCCTTTTAGAACTCTCGTTCATAAAATAAAAACAACAGAAATAAACTTTAGTTCAGTATCAATCCATTTCCTCTAAAAAAAATGCAAAACATTAATTAAAATTGGCAATAAAGTCTTTTAAAACAATCTAATTCTCGCGTTATGATACTCGCCTATGATACGATTCACGCCTCAAGTCAGCTAGTCCCCGCCGAGCGCTTCCAAAGGGTGGACATATCTCCTTGGCTCCGAAAATCCTACCTACCTATAGTTATATTATACTATAGATTATAGAGGTATCACGGCCCACATTGATTTCGTACACGGCCTCTTAAGACACCGGAATACCGTTTTTTAATTATAATAAGATGCACCAAAATGAAACACAACGTTAATATTATTTAACTAGAGTGCCGAAGAGAAGGCCTTATTAAAAATTGACCTCCTTAATTCAGTTAAAAGCTACACAATATTTACCAGGTCTTACAGCGACTTAACATTTAATATAACTGCTGAAATGTCCCTGATTCCAATCCCACTTTAAAGTCCATTATATCACGGCAAGATATTGCCGACGTGGCCAATAATATCTTGAGACTTACAAAGTGTTTACAGGCTGAAAATTTGCAGACGCGGAAGGCAATCAACAGTCGCCGCGCCGGCTTTGCCGCCCGGCCGACAGCCAAGACGTCCGACACCGGCCGCATACCAATGCGGTCTTTTCCGGCTGTTTTAAGCCAGGCCCACACTTGCCGACAGATCTATCTGATGAAACGATTGATTGGACAGATACGTATAACAATCCCTAAGTTGCATCAAAATATTATTCAATGTTCTTCACAACACAATATTAATTTATTTACCGTTTATTCTAACCGAGAAATAATAAAAACCGATGTGTCACCCCAAGACTTGCCCGGCAAGTAACCAACGCTTTATAGAATGATTTTGAACGTCCCGTTTTGAAAGTCCCTTCGAGAGGAAGGTGGACCTGATTGAAAGGAATATCTGGCGACGAGCGCGGATAATGAGCAGCGCATTAAACACGTTGGATGCAATCGCTTACGCAAATATAACTGACCAGACCGCAAAAAAAAAGTGATTTCGGAGGTTATCAATTCGGCTGCATTTTTTAAAAAGTTTGTTACCTCAGAACTCCGTCATTTATGAACCGATTTCAATAATTCTTTTTTTTGAAAGGATATTTTGTTTTATTGTTTTATAGAATTATCAAGAAAAAAAATAACAAAAGTATAAATAATAATATTTTAACATTTTTTTTTGCGAAGCAGATAACATTACATTTGTGTGGATTTTATCACCCCACTAGATTGTAGGTATATCTGTTCTGGGGTGATGATAGTATTTAAGACATAGTGACTTCACTTTTTTTTTCATTCATTCATTCCGATCGCTCATTCATTCTTAAAAAAAATAAGGTTAATATAATATATAAATGTGTATATAAATAAAGAACTAATATTAAATAAAGAAAATGCAAATATATAAGTTTATAGATAAGTAAAATAAATAAATATATGGATAAATAAATAACTAAATTGACCAATAAATTAGGTAGCCCAAAAAGGTTTACTATGCACATATAAAGCTGTAAATCTAATTAATTAATATAATATTATCAATTTATTTTAAACATAATCAAGCGAAACATATTTCTTATCAAATATCAGGTGACAGATATGTCAAATATGGCTTAAGTCACGATGTGAGTGTGGCTTCGCAATGTACTTTTCTTCATGAGCCACCTGAAAATATATTTCTTCAGAGTCAATCTGCTAATTGAACTCTGCCTTCCCCAAGGGAGAGCAGAAGGAATCATAAAGACGTGGTGCCAGATATACTTTCAGATAGCTCTTATTTCTATAAAAATCCTGTTCTGATGATGGGATCCATGAGGAGTTGAGGGAAGTCCTCAAATATTATCATATGATGTTGAAAATTTACATATCGATTCAGCTGCGATAACAATGCATTTTTCTCGGAATGTCGGGGAATGCGTTTGGCGGGATTTAGAAGTTAGACAAAAATACAAACTCATCACAGCTTTAAAACTCTTCTACAGAATAATTTATTCTATATTTCCACGAAAAAACATATCTGGCTAACGTTTATGAGAGTGGCCACCCTTCACTAGACTCCAATTGATTGAGAGCGAAGGGTGGTTCTCATCAAGAAGTTTTCTTCGTTATTGAAAGTCGTCGTAGTTGAAGTTGAAGTATTTAATCAGAAGGTATGTAGTAGGTTGCCAGTTCGTAACGCCTTGTTTGGTATTTCGCCGGTGTGTAGGTAGTGTGGGCACGAGGTGAAGTCGTGCGTGTGTGTCTGAAGTGTGAAGCGGCGCGATAGATTCGAAGGTAATAATGACCGCGTATACTATGCGTAGTTTGGTTGACTCAAAGGCAATGACGAGCGCGAGTACTTGCAGATGAGCGGTTACTGTCCGTCAGGGAATGATAAAATATGTGTCGAATGTACTGCTTTTTAAATGGTGTGTAATGATGCAATAGTTATAAGTGGGGTGAGAAATAAGTGTGTCAATTCGTATCGATCAGAAGAAATGACATTAGTCATCGTTTGACTGTGCATAAAATGCCAAATTTAGTTGGAAATCAATTGCAGCTGACTCGTGTATATTCGAGCGTGTTTGCGATTTCGATTCTATAGAAATTACTTTTTTGGTGTGGGTATGTTGGACCGAGTCTCCAACACGTTCATAAAATTTAAAGCCTTGCCAGACTTTACTGAAGTTTGTGGCATTGCGCAGTGTTTTATGAGCGTAATTTGTTTAATGCTCGTCAGAATCGTTTAATACGTGTCACTTTGACAAAAAATAAACGAATCTGGCGAGGCTTTGGCGATCGCAAATCACAGTTATTGTTATAATGTTAAGTATCATCTGAGCAAGTTTCATGTGTCTGGAAAAAGGAACGATTTGATTAGGTTTTTCTAGTGCCAGACGCCTTTTTCATACATATAGATCACTTTATTATTTTATTTTATTTTATTTTCATTTCTTAGGAAAACTTACAGCTAGTTAAAAATATATAGGTACACATTGAGAAATAAGTACTGAAGGCCAATTAAAAGTTTTCACATATAATAAAAAGATACAAAGTGAATAAATAAACAAATATAACTAGATAGATGCTAATATTGCTAAGAAGAAAAAAACGTATTGTTTAGTATAAGTTTCACTTTTTGGGAAGAGGTGTTGAATAGGTCAATATCAACTACTCGCGCCAATACATTAAAACATCTACTCGCTCGTATGACATATGCATTATTCTTATAATTCGTTTTTGCAGTGGGCACGTAAAGCAGGTTGGGATGCCTGAGACCCGCAGAAGGGGTACGTAAGCCCAAACATCCAAGCAACTCGAGACAGTCAATCTTTCCATTTGCAATGTTAGAAGATAGGATAGGTCCACTATGCTCCTTCTTTTGGATAGTGGGGGAATATGGAATTTACAACGCGTTAAATAGCTAGGAATGTATGATTTAATTCTGAATTGCAAGTACCTGAGAAACCGATTTTGAATGCCCTCTATGCGAGTTATATAGGTATTGTAAGATGGGTTCCAAATCTGAGACGCATATTCGAGATGACTTCGAACAAATGCACAGTATAGTATTTTGAAGGTTTTAACTATTTCAAATTCTGCTGACATTCTAATAACAAAACTTAGTGCTTCTAATAACATAATCAGCCAGATTATTCTGTTCAATTTTACATTGACAGTAAAACGTAACTTGACAGTAAAACGATTTTCACTTGTGCTAAAAAAG
This sequence comes from Micropterix aruncella, assembly GCA_944548615.1. Taxonomy (NCBI): domain Eukaryota; kingdom Metazoa; phylum Arthropoda; class Insecta; order Lepidoptera; family Micropterigidae; genus Micropterix; species Micropterix aruncella. The sequence continues at coordinate 5,799,722 of OX155972.1, read as the reverse complement.
TGCAGTACATTTGTATATTCAAAAGCATTTTCCAGCTCAACGCTCCAGAAAACCTCCTACGAGCTACTTAGCAGCTACTTACTGCAGCTAGAATCACTCACTGATCAATCAAAAATGCTATCGACGTTTGGTGACTGGGAAATCAGTATAGAAAAAAATAACTAGTTCCCCAACTATGTGGTTTATTGTTATTGGATGGTGAGCCCAAAGAGTGGCATCTATCAGTTTTATCTTTCAGATAAATCGCAACAGTATAAGTGCGCTTCCTCCCGCAGCCGCTGCTGTGTGAATGTAACGCACGGAGCATTTGGCGTGCAGATGAATGGTTTTTCGAATTAGTGGCAGTTTTCTCCGGCTTTTCCGACGCGGAAACTGTGCGAAAGTGTTCACTTAAACAGCAATTAGTCCATGTACACACGGATGGAATATTAAAGCCAAAGCAGGGCAAACTTTAATTAAAAACTAAGACTTCGACGGCCCGCTTTTATTTTAAACTGCCATGTTTTATCACAAAATATTATGTTTATATATTTTTAAAAACGTTGACATCATGACGAGTAGTTACCTTGCTGTAATGTTAAAATATAATGTTATTTCATTACGTCGGAACCTTGGGATCTAGCATCTAACATGCCAGCATATAGTAGGATAGGTACGGATACTTGATCATTTTGAAACTACAGTATACTGTTATTTCTGCATTGACCGTACGGAAAATGTTGATACATATAATTGAAAAATAGTTTCAACAAATTTCCTTGTAATTCAACAAAATTCCGATTAAAATATCGTTATTCTGTATAAAACCGTAATAACAAAATGGTTATACAGTGGAACCTATAAAACGAGGACCTCTTATAACCAGTTCTCATACTATTCGCTGTGATTCCTCAAACAAGTATTCGAACCTCTCATGACGAGTATGGGAAAAAATGTTGAATTATGCTCGGTTCCACTGTATAAGAATCAATCCAATATTTTTCGAGCCTTTCTATGGTAAAAAGTCAAAGTGATATGTATATCAGTGAAACGGGCATTTAGTACTCTATAATGTATATATTAGAGGACACATACTTGTAACCATTTGCGTACAGTAAAAAAAACTTCAAATACATTTAATAATAATAATAATAATAAACTCTTTATTTGCACTTAAAAAGTATACAAAAAAGGCGAGCTTATTGCCACATGGCAATGTCTTACAGCTAACCTAAACATAGTGGTACATGCGCGCATTGTGAAAATAAAGATTATTACATAACATACAGACAAGTGGAAGAATTTAAGACGAATAGTGCCCGAGGAGAGGAAATTGGGGGAGGAACAGGAGAGAAAGGGAAGAACTGGTTACTTCTTAGAAAGGTAGTAATCCTTAAGGTGAGTCTTAAACGATGGTAAAGAAGGCGAGTTTCGTATATTTGCTGGGAGATCGTTCCAGAGTCTTGCACCATGGACACAGAAAGAATAGGAATAGAAATCACTATTATGACTCGGAATTTTCAATAAACTGTCAGAGGCTGACCGAAGTACGAGACCGTGGGAACTTAGTGGTTCAAAAAGCTCCTGGAGATAGGATGGTGTTAGTTGGGTGAGTACACGATATAGGAGAGCCAGTATATGAACATTTCTTCTTTGGCGTATTGGCAACCACTTTAACTGTGCCCTATAGTCGGACACGTGATCATACTTACGTAGACCGAAGATGAATCGTATGCATACATTTTGCAAACGTTCAAGTTTGTTGAGCAGTTCCTCTGATAAATCGAGATAAGCCACATCTGCATAGTCAAGGAGAGGCAAGAGGAGAGACTGATAGAGAGATTTAACAGCTTCTTTTTAGAATTAAATCAAGAAAAACCTAAAAAACCGTCAAATCACAGCGTATGGTAATCACGTTTGGTGTTGGAAACTGGCGTGAGCTTTTGTGATTCCAGGCGATTTCTTATGAACCTATCTTTTTATGGTCCGCAGACACCTGCAGATATTTTCGAGACTATTTTGAGCATTCGTTATGTTGTTTAATGTGGTAGGGAAACCCCTTGATGGTAAGTATTATTGCTGCCGGGTGATCGGGTTTTCCCACGTGGTCTGTTCGTATCACTCAGGAAAAGACTTCAGACGTGTCGCTACCGTCTTTTGTAGGAGTAGCAGGATAAAACGGGGGTTCGAAAAACTGGAATTGCCTCATTAACTACATAGTAGTATTACTGTTCTAAACGACTAATAATAACCTAACGACTAATAATATTATCAATGAAAGCCAATACGGGTTCCAAAAAAATAAGAATACCGATCAACTCCTATCTAATTTTACAAACCACGTAAATAAGTGCCTGAATGACAAAAAACACGTCATAATTGTCCTTGTGGATTTTAGCAAGGCTTTCGACACAATTAATCATGATCGACTCATAAGGACCCTTGACGATGTAGGTATAAGAGGCAGATACAAAGAGTTACTGCGCAGTTACCTAAGTGATAGAGAAATGGCGGTAAAACTAGGGGACTCGATTGGTAAAAGTGTTAGGATAACAGAGGGTACACCACAGGGCTCCGTATTGGGACCTATGTTTTATTTGATATATTGCAACACTATATCGAATATATTTTTTAAATCAAAAGTGTACCAATTCGCTGATGACACAGCGATAGTGGTTGAGCACGATGACGTAAATACTGCAAACACAATCATGAACCAACAATTCCTACAACTGTTGCGCTGGTCCCATGACAACGGCCTCGTTATCAACCATACGAAGGCAAAGGTATTGTACGTCACCTCTCCCTATAAAAAAAGGGGCGAGATAGCTATTAAAGCACACTCGTATACGTGCATTCACGATAACGTATCACATCTAAACTGCTCCTGCAATAGTCTAGAGGTTGTGAGTACACATAAATACCTGGGTATAATACTTGACAAAAACTTTAATTGGGAAAGTCACATACTTCTACTGTGTGGAAAACTCAGGTATTTTTTAAAACTATTCTTTCACCTGAAATCCGTAGTACCTCATAATATTATGAAAATCATATACTTTTCACTTGTAAATTCTATACTAGGATATGGCATTCAGGTATGGGGACTTACATTTCCCACGTACGTTAGGAAAGTGGAAAATATTCAAATTCGAATACTGAAACAAATGGCACCAAAAGGCTCAATACAAATTAAGCAAAATAATTACACAGAACTCTACTCCTCAATTGATGTCTTGCCTATAAGTTTCTTCGTATGGTATAAAATTCTGCTTGACAACAACGAAAACGGTTCGTTACGAATACCTGCCGATCATGTACACAGAACTCGGCTACGTGAAAAGGGGTATTTGAAATATAACAAGCAAAACAATTATTACGGCGATAGAACTCTTGAATTCATTGTTCCAAAATTATTCAATCACTTTTCTATAAAATTAGACAACTCAATCAGCAAATACTTACTAAATAAAACATTGAAACTTATACTACTAAGCAACCTAAATAATGACTTACCCAGGTGAGCTAATTGAAATAATTTAAATATTATGTAATATAAATACTATAATAGAGAAATTAAAAACTATATTAGTGTAAATTAGCATAAATATGTAAAAGCAGTAGCATAACTGTAACAAGTAAAAATTATATTAGACTAAATTAGCATTAACATCAAGTAGAATAATTATGGTAAACCAAGCTAATTAAGATAAGTTAGGTTAGGTTAGGGCATAAGTATAGATATCTGGTATGAATCATTTTATTAGTGTAATCATTTGTTATTGTAATTGTAAACAAAGTAAGTATACCAGGATAATTAGTATAGGTTAGGTTAGATTAGTAAGTAGGCATATTAATTTAGTGGAAAAGCATATTTATAAGTGTATATTAAGCTAGTTATGATAGGAGATATAGGATAGATTAGGTTAGGTTAGGAAGTCAATGCATCTACTTAACGTAAATGTTATAATAGTTAATAAAAGTATAATAGGTAATGGATAATATAAGTCAGAATTATAAACACATTATTGTTAGTTACCCACTGAAAAGGCACTAGCCTTAGTGGGGAACTGTGACATGTAATTTGTATCTTTTTTTATGAATAAAGACTACTACCAAAAAAAAAGTTTTACCGGACTGCTCCGACCGAGAATGGAGAGGGTGCTGCAATGCACTTACATTGTATTATTCGCTACTCACTATTCAGTAATAATCACTTTTGGTCATTTATTAATATTTATATCGGAGAAAAACAAATATTTAGAATCTAAAATCATGTAAAAAAAAAGATTTTTCCCCATTTTTTCCGAAACTTCAACCCTCTTGCGGCAGTATTAAATTTTGGAATTGTTTTTTTAAATTATTTTTCTTATAATCTCCATACAATATACCAACTTTTTCATATAGGGAGGCTTCGAATATATAAGTTTTGTGTTCTAATATATGTATGTAAACTTTTGTGTTCGTATATACCCTAAACCTGTTCTCCTAGGCATAATAAGCTCCCTCGTGTTTTAAACTCCAAATAATTTCATGAATGGATTTTATCCGTCAGATTCGATTCGGCATCAAACTTATAACGGCTTTTACAAAATGAAACATTTTCCTCGCCGATATAATGAAATTGGACTCCATTTGGAGCGTGCCGAGGCGGGGGCAGATCGATTGTGTAATGAAGACAAATCTGCCACGATGAGGAGGAGCCCTCCTCCCCACGAGGAATAATGGCGGCCGAGCCGTCAATGCCAAACACAGCCATTTTCAAATTACGACCTTTTTAATTACTTCGTAAAAAGTTCCTAGGCAACTCGCCCGGCAGTCGAGGGCCGAACTTCGTACTATATATTGGAAGGCGAGTCTGCGGTTTCATTACGGGGCCAACGACCGTCGTCGATTTTGTCAGTTAAAATAACTAACAACCCCGCGCGTTGTTTTTGAAAATTGACGACACGTCAACTAGAGCTGTCAACTACAACGGGCGAACCCGTCACCTCAGGAAGTTTGCAACGAAATTTGATCGTTCTGTCTCCCGTGAGGTGAGCGCAGAAGACTTAAGACAAAACAGTCCACCTCCGTCACATCCTCGTAAGAGGCCAACGCCTTATCCTCGAGATAACCAGGTATGTTACCCAGCGGGCCGACACTCGCGCCCATTACTTCCAGTTGCGACCAGATTACTCCAGCCTCTCGACTGGTTACGGACCACGGCATCCTTTGCCCGGCTGTTCACCCGGAATCGGGTAGCCGATGGTCGTTTCAAGAGCAATCGCCGTAAGGTCAGCAACCACCCCCACTATGTAGGAAATACTACTGTGTCCAGACTCCCCGGGAGCTAATGGGCCCTTGCTGAGTTGGCCACGAAGACCCATTCTGTTTCAGGGTCGGTCACACTCACGGGTCAACACCCATCCGATGGCCTTCACGCATGGGGTGCGAGCCTGGGTAGGACACTGGGTCAACCAGTCTCCCCTGGGAACAATCCTCTGGCGCTCCTGGACGGTCTGCGCACCGAGCGGCGCAAGCCAATCGATTGTGCTCTCCGACTAACACTCGGGGGAGTCTGGGAACTGTATTGTTTCCTATAGAGCGGGGGTAGTTGTCTACCTTACGGCGACTGCTCTTGAAATGACCATTGGCCATCCGATCCCGGTTCAGAGTCGGGCAAAGGACGCCTTGGTCCGCGACAGATTCGGTGCACTCCGTTTCACCGCTTCGTAAGGGAGAGGACCGCGCAAGCGACCTCGAACTCGGAACCAATCGAGAGACCGGAGAAATCTGGTCACAATTGGTAGTTAGGGCGCGAGTGCCGCCCGCCAGGTAACATACCTGGCTACTCGCGGTAAGGCGTTGGTCTCTAACGGGTTGTGGCGTAGCTAGACGTCGGATTCGTTATGTCCAAAGTCTTCTACGCTCACTGCACGGTCGATAGAACGAACAATCGTTAAAACGTCCTGCGGTGACGGGTTCGCCCGTTGTGGTTGACAACTCAATATGTTAGTCAGAATGCACAATCGATTGGCTTACGCCGCACGGTGTGCACACTGTCCAGGAGGGCCAGAAGATTGACTCCTGAGGGAATCTAGCTCTCAGGCCAGAGTCCTACCTGGGATCGCGCTTCATGCGTGGAGGCCGCCAGATGGGTGTTGACCCGTGAGTGTAACCGACCCTGAACAAATGGGTCTTCGTGGCCAACTCAGCTAGCTCCCTGACGAAACACCAGTCTTGACGAAACCTCGTCTTCGAAAGTCCTTGGTCGTCCGACGAAACGCCAGTCTTGGCTTCGTCAAAAAACTTCTTACATTCTTGTCTTCGTCAAAAAGCTTTAACGGCTATTAATTTTCCATCTTTCCACACACTCTAACCAACTAAGCTTGCATATTTTCAAGAATTTTTCAACATGCACATCCATTGTAGCGATTATACAGTCTCACTCATACTATCATTCACTTTCATCATCCCGCGGTAGCTCCCTTTAATGCGTACCCCGAATAGGACTGGCAAAAATACAGAAAGCTATTTATACCTTGGGATTAAATTATGTAATCTAGTCCATTTCACTATTAAACAGCTGGAGGACGTAAAGTTACAAAAAAAAACATTAAGGAGATTTTGACATTCTGACATGGCCTTTTCAATAATCTGATTGAATTCGAGGGCCATGACTTTTCAAACATTGCATCCATTTAAATGTTTATATAAGTATTCATGGTTTCATGTTGATTTCATCTATACTAATATTATAAAGAAGTAATGCAAATTCAGCAAAATTCCTTGTAATTCAACAAAATTGCAATTGAAACATCGGTCTTCTGTATAAAATCGCAATAACAAAAAAAATCCCAGTGTAGCTGTCACCAGTTGTAAAAGGTTAATAAATTCAGTAAATAAAATAAAATATTCACTAACCTCTGTGTCGTCAATGTTTCCAGAATGCTGCGGAGTTCCCCTACAGGTCAAGGAGCAGGGTTCAGCGTCGTCCCTATGCGGCCTCCAGGAATAGAGCACTCCACCGTATGGTATGTGGTCGTACGTGGCACACTGGGTCGCTCTCCACATATCCTCCTCTGAGGACATGTCTCCTGATGAGTTCAACGGGGAGGTGCGACAAGGCTAGAACAAAAGAAATGAAATATATATTAAACAGCTACAGCAGAATGAAAGCAGTTAAATGTATTCAAGATGTGGACCTGTAAAGTTTAATATAACCCTACAAGAAATATCAACCAAAGCCTGGGACGAGTAGGTTCAATAAATCAATAGCGAATAATAAAATTAATGAACCAAAGAATCATAATAATAATAAAATTACTTTGAAGGCAATACAATTCATTGAAAAAGAAAATCGCATTTAAGTTAATGATAACATTGAAAGATAATATGATATCAACGATGTACGTCATCACGACAATCAAAATCATCATAAATTAAAACTTTCAAATAACAAAATAATGTTTTAGGGACACTAAAATACAATGTTATCCACAAACGAATAATACAATAAATGATCGAATTCAGAAAAATAACTATACCATTAACTATTTAGATATCATAAAAGCATTAAAATAAGATTATACTATTGACCTAACCATTGTGGAATCGAAAGAACCTACTAAAGTAGCCGAACTATAGAGAACACTCGAAGAAAAAGAGGAAGAATGTAGAATTTTGCAGATTACTAGCGAATGGAAGGACATACGATTCGAAAAGCTTGAATACACATAGAACTAATAGGAAGAAAGATGCACAAAAAAAAATCTGAAAAGATTTTGACTCTTCGTTTTTATATTTTTACTATCTGCAGTATTTTATCAGCTCCAATTATTTTTAAAAGATTTTAAGTCTTTATTATAAATGTTAATATTAATTGTTTACACAAAAAAAAAATATATTTAATAAAATAAATATACCGCATAAGGTATAATACCACATAATTCGAATTGACTATACCAAGAGTATGGGATCCCTACCAACTGGATAATTTGAAAAAAAAATACTTATTAGAAAGATATAATTTTAAAGTAAAATTGAATATGAATTTTGAGAAAAGAAAGAGTAAAAAAGGAATAGAAAATGAGATGATATTTTACGATAACATATGATATTTTTATAATAAGCGTTGGATTTATAAGATATTATTGCATTCATTATCTGTGTGTTACTTGTTGCTTGATGATTTCCGAGCAGCGATCAATACTGCGCTTCGAATTCAACTCTGTTTCTACGTTGATGAAATGTTAGGGCCCCTTTGCACTAGGCGGTCGGAACGAGGCGGTTCAACAGAGGCGGTCAGTTACAATGATACAGTTACTATGAAAATCACTCGTGTTGTACACATTAGAGGCGACACTGCCCGCATCGAGCTCCACGGGAGTGATTTTCATAGTAACTGTATCATTGTGTCCGACCGCCTCGGTGCGTCCGCCTAGTACGAAGGGGCCCTTAAGTTTTTTCTTGTTTTTTTTTTTACTGACAACCTCTCGTCAAATGCGACACTAACGACTTATCTCTCCCTCTCTCTCTCTTGCGATTTGAATAAGAAAGCAGCAACAGCAAACATGTCGGTCGGAGTGGATGGATAGGGGAAGGGGGGTTAGGGAAGGTGGGGGGAGGGTGGGTTGTGTCGAGGATGTGACAGACGCACTCGACTCGGCGAAAAGGGCAAAGTCAAGGAACGATGTAATTGAGTTAAAAAGGCACCGAGGCTGAGAAATATGGTATTTTCCCATCGACAACTGTGCCACTTTGACATACTTACGTTTCATCTTCGTTGTATGCTTATAATTTTAACAGGAGGGGGGGGGGGGGAATTTTCTAGATAAACTCGACTTTTCATTTGCGCGAGCGTTGATTTGGGCAACGAGGCATATAAAAGATGAAAACATATCTGATATGTCATCAGGCCAATTAAAAATTTCTAAAGGACTCCTTAGACTTGGGCTATCCAACATGAGGCCCGCGGGCCGCATGCGGCCCGCGACCTCACTTTTTGCGGCCCGCGGAGCATTTTGAAGAAATAATGGGTTTTGAGGAAGTTTCAAATGTACCTCACATAAAATACATTAACCCAATTGCAGAAGAATTGTAAAATATATTAAGCGACTTTAAAAAACTCTAAAGAGAGATTTCAGTTTTTACTCAGACCCTTATCATTTCATTTGAGAATGTAAGCGGAGCAGACCTTCAACTGGAATTGTGAGATTTGCAATCAGATTCTATTTACCAAGGAAGAACTAAAACTGGATTGGCTTTTCAAGTTGCTGCCCGAAGAACGATGCGAAACTTAGGGCTTAATCTGGGCTCAATGCTGGAAGGCACGTATCTTTGCGAAAGCACCATTTCCAACATGAAATTTATAAAGTCAAAATATAGATGTTCCCTCTCTGATGTCACTTACTCAGTTTCTTCCAACATTTTGAAATTTCGCACATTTTTTTTGTAATTTAATATTTTTAAATAAATTGAAATAATTATACAAACGCGTATTTTGTTTGTACACAAATCTCACTGATAAAGTTGCATACAAAGTATTTTATAATGCGGCATTCCAAACCGCATTTTTTCTAAGCCGCCCTTGCAGTTGGACAGACTATTTTATGAATAAATTCAATAAAAAAATTACATTGAAATTATTTTCATTGCAGAATCAGCCTAACTAGGCCGCAGTCCTTATTAAAATAGGCGTTATGTAAGGCAAGGGTTGATTTATACGCGCGCTCATATAGAATCAAAATAGAATAGTTACATCAAATAAAGTATTAAACAGCTAATTGAAACATAATTATGTTTCAAAATATCGAAATAGCATGATCATAAAATTATATTAATATAAAATACCAGAATATAAAGTTTGAAGGCAAGTAAATAAATAATTACATATATTACAATGTTCGACAATAATAATGTAAAGAAGTTTACTTTAAAATTTAGCCTATTGGTTTTTCCTCCTCATTTCTCGCAAGGCTAAGGAAGGTTAACGAAGCCTTTCAAGGATTTCCGCGTTGTTATGCTCCTGTTTACATCGCTTGTCCGGAGTAGATTGGAGTTTGGCAGCGTGATTTGGAATCCATGTTATGAACAATATGTTTCGGACATTGAAAGAGTTCAAAAAACGGTTCTGAGGTGGATGCGTTTTAAATTCTTTCACGAAATAGAATTCGCCGATTACAACGCCCAAACTCACTTTTTTAAATGTCAATCTCTGAAGACGAGACGTACTCTTACAGATCTTCTACTCATTAATTCACTCTTTACCCATAAACTCGACTGCCCTGATCTGCTCAGTTGTTTCCCGCTGAACGTTCCGTCGACCCACAGAACTCGTCGTTGTGATGTCTTCCGCCCGCCGCATTGTTCAACCAATAACGCTCTATTCTCGCCGGTGCCCCGTATAATGCACTCATATGTGAAAATTGTTAATTGCTTTGATGGTATGCTTCTTAGTAAATCACAATTCAAGCAACTCGCCTCTGCAAAAATAACGGACTAAAAAAAAAAAAAACACCAAACTGAAATTAAAATAAAATATTTAAGGTATTAGAAGAGTATAACAAAATAGGTAAATTATCAATAAGTAGAAAACGTTTTTAGATTTATATCAAATAACTTAATGTAATATTATCTCTAGTACGTAAGACTGATGTAAATCTGTTGTTTTTTCAAATAAAGAGAGAAAAAAAAACAAAAAAAAAACTATGGAGTTCCTTAATTTTAAATTTAAATTGAATTAACTTTATATTTCAGAATGTTTTATGGATTCTTTAAGTTCGTTGTAAATTTTGGATGTTTTAAGTCATAAACGTCTTAGAGCAAGAGAATTTCGATTTTTTTTCGTACAATGTGTTTAGTGGTTGGGCATTCTCTCGTTGCAATTTTACGATCAGTTTTAACTTGTACACATTTATTTTTTAGGTAGTTATGATTAACTGTATTTGAATATGTCTGTCTGATGTTTAATAACTATAGCTCTGCGAACAAGTCGTTTGAGGGAGCACCTCAGGGGTTTCTCGCAGTAACCCAAAGAAGCGACTTTTGCGTTGTCATACGTGGATTTAGAATAGTAAATGTAAATTCTCCCCAACCCAGAATACCGTATCAAATAAACTATTTGCTCGGGCAACCATCTTGTTGCAAAGGTCTGAGCTATTGAAGTCAGTAGGTGAATCCACTTCTAATTTATTATCCTATAGTTACTGTAAAATGAATACATTTCTTCCATCTTATTAGAATTTATTTTTTTTATATGCTGCGAAAGTGTCACGAAAGCAGATGAAAACCAGAATATAATGAATAAAACAATGTTGGTTAAAACAATGTTGGTTGGTTTTAGTGGAAGATATTGTTATGTAGCAATAAGTCCGCTATTGTAGCATGATTGCGCGGTTAAGAGATTTTCATTCATTTATTCATTCATAAAATAGACAGGTAATAAATATTCTGCAATACGCTATAAGGCATCGTGTATGCAGAACTTAGAACACATCCTTTCTTTACATTAAAATATCCTGAATAAGTTAAATTGCCCTCTTGATTTGAGCAAATATCGACCATAGACTATTACCAGAAAATTTAAATCTAGCAATCATTTTTAAGCATGAACGATGCCTCGGGTAAATTATATCATAAATAACTCAATCAAAATAAACGTCATAGTGGCCAATTCCCACCGCATCGACTTCAACGTCCACACGAATCGGCCATTTGGGCCCTCGCCTAATATGTTCGAGGGGTCATATTTGTTTATTCAATAGAGTGGTCGTTACGATCTACCCACTTGCGCTTTTATGCCTACCCGAAAGGTCGCTTTAACGATACCCAGCGTAATACAACACTATTTGCCAAACATGACCAGTATACCAAGGAGAATTTCCACCGAAATGTATGGTAAAATAGACCGAAAACTTTGTTTAATAGGTTGATTAAAATAGAACGAGGGGTTGAATAAGGCGATAACCTATCTCCTACGCTTTTCACGCCAGATATTACGACTATTTTCCTATATTGGACTAGATGTTGCTCGCGGCTTCGCCTACGTTATAAAAGGAAACCTTGTGGTAAAATACAATTTCCTAGTCCCAGTGGATTAGGATGTGCGCTGATACGTATGTTAGCCAGACAGTGAGTAAATAAATCAATTTCTCCTTTTATATATTAAAGTCGCAATTATATTAGAGCCACGCCGCGTGTCGCAACGCTGTCCCACGCAACGGGCAGGTGATTATACTACGGTGTCGTGTCGCCACGCGCGCTGACTTAAGCATGAACGATGCCTCGGGTAAATTATATCATAAATAACTCAATCAAAATAAACGTCATAGTGGCCAATTCCCACCGCATCGACTTCAACGTCCACACGAATCGGCCATTTGGGCCCTCGCCTAATATGTTCGAGGGGTCATATTTGTTTATTCAATAGAGTGGTCGTTACGATCTACCCACTTGCGCTTTTATGCCTACCCGAAAGGTCGCTTTAACGATACCCAGCGTAATACAACACTATTTGCCAAACATGACCAGTATACCAAGGAGAATTTCCACCGAAATGTATGGTAAAATAGACCGAAAACTTTGTTTAATAGGTTGATTAAAATAGAACGAGGGGTTGAATAAGGCGATAACCTATCTCCTACGCTTTTCACGCCAGATATTACGACTATTTTCCTATATTGGACTAGATGTTGCTCGCGGCTTCGCCTACGTTATAAAAGGAAACCTTGTGGTAAAATACAATTTCCTAGTCCCAGTGGATTAGGATGTGCGCTGATACGTATGTTAGCCAGACAGTGAGTAAATAAATCAATTTCTCCTTTTATATATTAAAGTCGCAATTATATTAGAGCCACGCCGCGTGTCGCAACGCTGTCCCACGCAACGGGCAGGTGATTATACTACGGTGTCGTGTCGCCACGCGCGCTGACGAATTGTCGTGTCAGTTCAGTGGTGGCCGTGAAATACGTAGGACACAACTGCTCACTTGCTCGGCCACGCGCGCAAATGCGAGTGCCCACGGCTGATTATACTAAAGTACGGGCCAAAGGAACGTTCTGATAGGGTAATAAACCGATCTGTCAACAAGGATGCGGCTAACGTCGTTATTGCTTATCGATGAATTGCGCTTGCTCGATGAAACACTGCATTTAATATGGTACCGATTGCTATATTTATCAATATTTTCGGTTTAAGTGTTATTTTAGAATTATAGTAATTAAATAATAACCTAATTAAGTGATGTGAGTTATTAAATGAGTACTTAATAGATAACTGATTATCATATCATGGCATATCATAGGTCATTATTAATTTCTAAACAATCATTAGTAAAATGTTATCGTGGCATTTTGTAATAATTAGTCCCACATATGTATATCATAAAATGCTGCGTGGATAAAACATCATTACTTGCCTATCAGTTGAGCAATAGAGACCATATTTTCTAACCTGGAGCTATTGAAGTTGAAGGGTGATATTAACATGCAGACTCGGTGCTTTATACATAACATTTTGTAATTTTTTGACGAACTGAAAAGTGACCCGACAAAAGTTTAGGTACTCAATTTCAATAATATAATAATCTGATAGATAATCTGCGAAGGTTATGAGACGCATCCCTACAAGCAGGTATTAAAAGGGACGTGCCTCACCGAACGTTCATTTGGCCCGTACTATAGCGAGAAGCGAGCCAACACGTAGCTTCCCCCACCACTGATCCCACGCCGATCGAAATCGAGTGATCTGCGTGGCGTCAGTTAGGGCGGCAACACGCGGGCCATGTCTAATATAATCATTCTCATACTAAATATATCTATCTATCTATCTATCTATGAAACCGAATTCGATCCCACGCGTTGCGACACGCGGCGTGGCCTTAGTATAATTGCGGCTTTAGATTCGCGCTACGAGCATGAGGATAATAGACCTAAAATATACCCTATATTGCTTTAATTTATTTCATTTATAAAAATATCCATATAAGAACTATTTAAATACTGCGTCACTCCTAACTAATCAGCGCCTGTTCCAAGGAAAAAAAATTATGTGATAGTAATTTAAAATGTATTTCTGTCAAAGATATGTTTTCTAATATATTGGTTTCATAAGCTAAGATTAAAATGGCTATAAAATTATTACAGCAAAAAAAACTCAACAATAATTATTGAATAATAAAATAGTAAAAAATAATTACAATATTAACCAAATACAAAGTATTATGTAATCAAAACAAAAATCTAAATTCAGTCTATTTATGATAATAATAATAAAGTCTTTATTTGTACTTAAAAACTGAAATACAAACATGCTAGCTTATTTCTACACGGCAACATATTACAACTAACCTAATCCCAGTGGTACATATACGCATTGTGGAAATAAATATTAGAGATATTTAAGACATTTATAAGAGACTTATATTGTCAGAGATCTGTAAATTAGCTGTGTATAAATGCGTTGCTATTTTTTAAATGTCATGAGGATACATTCAGTTTTCCTTCCTCTTTTACTAATCAACCACTGAATGAGGCACTTTTTAAGAATCATCTATGTCTAAAATATCGAAGCATTTTGCTAAAATATTCAATAATGTCGGAGCAACTGTTGTCCAAGCGATGTACATCTCATAAGAACTATATATTGCGGTAACTGTACCAATCTTGTTGTTTTAGCCAATTTCTTTATTTTTTATCAATGTCTTTATTTGCGCGCTATTAAAATTTAAAGCAGTTTTTAAATAATGCATTTGTCTAAAACCCAGTATTTTCGCTTCGAGAAACGAATTTTTGGCATTTTAAATATAACATGAATTTAAAAGCAAGTTGCTTTAAAGAAATTGTGTTCTAGATGAGCTTTCGAAAGTTTCATTAAAATTTTTGGGTGGGCCGTAAATTGCAATGAAATCCCCCTAACTGCATTAGAGACTTAGGATGGAACCCAATTGTCACGGATCGCCGGGGCGGGCGGTTAGTTAAACCATCGCTAATCCGCGGTTTAGCTATCGGCCCGGTCCTTGGCGTTTCTGCGGGTACTTTATTAAGCCCTGGATAAATTTGAAACTAACATAATAAGACCTGAATGAGGATTTACAATTGTAATGATATTGCTTTTAGATGAATAATACATTATAAAATACTTGATTACGTTGACGTGGACTATATATCAATTAAGTTGCTGAATATGCGGCTCGAAAAAAAAATTTTATTTATTTATTTATTTATCTTTAATGCAGCTTTGTCTGCATTAAATATATTTTTTGCCAGAGGTTTAATATTTTCGATCCGAACCGTAAAATATATAGCTTAAAGAGTTAAATCAAGAGATAATTTAAGGTAAAACGAGAGTTAAACTCTAAGTTACATTTCAAGGTCAAACTGTATTAATTTATTGTTGTTTTACTAAGACATTAATAAAAACTTAAGCGGAAAAGGTGTATGGCTCGAGTCACAGTTAGTAATTTCCGAATGGAACGCATCGCAGAATATCGTGACATACTGTCACATTAGGAATACAAAATTTAACATATATTTTATGCACAATTTGGCCAGGGCACACACAGACTGATGTATGCCTAAATTTAGAAGCATATAGCGGTATTTTCTGGGTTGAACATTATATTTATTTTGTGCTATTGCGTTTGAATATATATGTAACGAATACATAAATAAAATAAATAAATAAATAAATAAATCTCCTATGTTGGTCTCAAATTTCTAGTGTTCTATAAAACTATGATCATTTGATTTCAAGAGCAAGAATCATATCTGAGAGAAACGTCGATGAAAGTATAGTTATCTAAACTAATATTATAAAAAGTAATGTTTGAAGGTTTGTATGTTTGTAAGTTTGTAACTTTGTATGTAGGGGATAATCTCCGAAACTACACATCCGATTTCAAAAATTCTTTCACTAATGAAAAGCTCGTTTATTAGTCAGTGCACTATTATACTCTATTGCGATAAATATTGGTTTTCGATACGAAATTACGATATTTTTTAATAAAGTCGGAGAAAAATAAGCTGGTGAGTTGTTTTATCGGCGTGCGCTGGCTAAACGGTTTGATGTATGTGAAAATGAATGTAATATAAAAATGTCGGCCTCAAAAAGATCTATAAAATAGGCATTTATCAAAAATTTTCGGGAGCTAATGGGCCCTAAGCTCCGCCACATGCCCGTAAGAGGCCAACGCCTTAACCGCGAGATAGCCAGGAGTGTTACCCTGCGGGCTTACACTCACGCCCTTACTTCCGATTGCGACCAGATTACTAAAGTCTCTCGATTGGTTACGAGTTCGAGGTCGCTTGCGCGGTCCTGGATCGGGTAGCCGATGGTCGTTTCAAGAGCAGTCACCATAAGGTCCGCAACCACCCCCGCTCTGTATTAAAAAGTACTACTTCCAGACTCCCCCGACTGTTAGTCAGAGTGCACAGTCGATTGGCTTACGCCGCACGGTGCGCAGACCGTCCAGGAGCGCCAGAAGGTTGAATCCCAGGGGAAACTAACTAAGGCCAGAGTCCTACCCAGGCTCACACTTCATGCGTGGAGGCCGTCGGATAGGTGTTGATCCGTGAGTGTGACCAACCCTGAACAGAATGGGTCTACGTGGCCAACTCAGCAAGACAACTCGGTGGAGACAGTTTAAAATAGTTTAAATATACAAAACCGATCGTCAACCAATTGATACCATTGACAAACTGTTTGACAGAACGGCTAAAGCCATGGCATAGTGTTTCATCGACAAAAATCATAATTTCACTTATTTAAAAACCTGCTAAAAAATAATAATAATGCGCGATGGCTTTTGTAAGTTTATGTTCAGTTAACTAAACTAAATGCCATGGGTCATGTGGCAAGACAGCTGTCCTAAACCTACCACAGCCGGTCGTTAGTCTGGAATCTACTGTTGATCCCCCAGAAGTGTAATAATAGTATATGATGAGCACGCTTCGGTCGGTGAATTCCATGGCAGCTCCGTTTGTATTTTATTTTATTTCTTTTATTCCATTTTGTTTTTGTGCATTATAATTAAAGTTTTACTGTTTGCGCCATACGTCATATCTCTATCACTTGTCCTATCATGATTTTTGTTTTTCGTAAAAATAAAATTAGAATTAAGTTTCATTTGCAGTTTATTTATTAATGTTCGGTGTATGAGTTTTTAAGACATAACATCAATATTATTTTCTGGTAAATTCTGTTTTATGATTTCAAATCATTATTTTAAATCTATTTATTGTTTTCTTTTTAATCCGTGCAGAAATGCTGGAGTTATGATTTTTGTCCCATCAATTTTCAATTTTTCAATTTCAATTTCAATTTATTTCCAAAAAATCTTAACAGATTGTAGAAACTTAATATTTAGGTACATTTAAATTACAGTATATTAGTTCGTTATTACAATATTTAAATTTATCACCACGTACATACAGTTACTTCTTTATTGCTTTTAGTTTATTAGTTCAGTAATTAATACAGTATATTAGTTCGTTTTTACAATATTTAAATTTATCACCACGTACATACAGTTACTTCTTTATTGCTTTTAGGGCATCCAAATCATTTTTAAGATTTATTTACTAAAACCACAAATTAAAATAATTGATAAAAATAATGAAGAAATTAAAATCAGAAAGTCAGAATAATTAAAAAATACTACTTAAAATTGTCAAAAAAATGACCAAAAAATTTGAAAAATTATTTAAAATTAACAAACTCATCGATCGAGTAAAAAGCTTTGTCTAATAAGAATTCTTTAAGTAACTTTTTGAATAAGCTTTCCACTTGAATAGTTTTTAAACTTTCTGGTAGCCTGTTAAAGTAATATGGTCCTGAGTATTTTGTGTCTTGCCTTGCTGTGTTTAGTTTAATACATGGTATAAAAATGTTTAATTTATTTCTCGTATTTTTAGTATGTGTATCTGAAAACTTTTTATAATGTGTTTCTTTATTTTTAAAAAACTCAGTTAGTAACTTAAAGAGATAGAGTGAGGTTAAGGTGAGGATTCTTAGCCTTTTAAAAATGGGTCGACACGACTCTTCCCTTTTCACCTTTGCAATTATTCGCACTGCTCTCTTTTGGAGTATAAATATGGGTTCCCTATGACAAGCATAACAATTTCCCCAGATCGTAATGGCATAACTTAGGATAGCTTCAATATAGCTGAAATAAACATTTCTTGTTTGCAATTCATCCAACGACCTTCTTACAATACTTAAAGCATAACATGCCCGACTTAACCTACTTTCGAGGTTTTCACAGTGAAAGTTCCATTTTAAAAGTTCGTCGACATGAACACCTAAAAATCTAGTACAATGAGTTTGAGGAATGGCAGTGTTATTTATTGAAAGTATTATTGGCGAACCTTTATTTCGATTTCGATGATTTGTAAAATGTATGAAGTTACTTTTAGACGCATTTAGTGTGAGGTTGTTGCTCTCAAACCAACTATTTAGTTTGAATAGATTAATTTTAACGTTAATCAATAATTCGTCCATATCTTTACCGGCAACAATTAAACTAGTGTCATCAGCAAACATAGTTGTTGAAATATATCGTTGAAATACATTGGTAAATCATTTACATATACTAAAAATAGAATAGGGCCCAAAATGGAACCCTGCGGGACTCCAAGTTTATTAGTTAAAGGAATCGAACAGTGTTTTGTAATGTTTTGATTTTGACATTTACTACATTCAAAGCACTGTGCATTGGCTTATGAGATTACGTCATATCTCTATCACTTCTGCATTCCATGTTCGAATTTAAATGAAAAGCGATAGATAATGACGTCATCGTGACGTCATTTCGTATATGATATTTTATCTATCGTGTCCTAAAAAATCAAGCTCCAGGACTCTGATACTACAAAATAGGAAAAGGTGTTTCTTCTCTAATTGTAAACTCAGACTTTTTTTGAATGACAAGAATGGAACGAGAGAAGAGAAAGCCAGATACCACATGTTCTTAAAACATAAAGCTAATTGGGTCTAGTGCAGTTGGGCCACTCGGACCAAGGTGTTGGGGTCGGCCCAACTCACAGGTCAACACCCATCCGGTAGCCTTCACGGAGAAGTGCGAGCCCGGATAGAACGTTTTGCCTGCGAGCCAGTTTCCTAAAAATCGCTCTTTGGGTGCTCCTGGGCGGTTTGCGCACCTTGCGGCGTCAGCCAATCGACTGTTCATTCCGACTGATAGCCGGGGGAGTCTGGAAACGGATTCGTTTTCTATAGAGCGAGGGTATTTGTTAATATTACGACAACTGCTCTTGAAACGACCGATCAGCTACCCGATACCGGGTGAAGAGCCTGGTAAAGAATGCCCTGGTCCGTGATAGACACCGAATCTATCATGGACGACGAGACGACCGCGCAAGCGACCTCGAACCCATAACCAGTCGGGAAGCCGGAGAAATTTGGCCGAAACTGTTAGTAGGTACTTTTCTAGTGCCTCGCCGTAAGGCGTTGATCTCTGTTGGTCCGCGTTGGTTTTTGCTGGACGGTAGATTTGTATCATACACAAAGTCTTCTACGCTAACCTCACGGGAGATAGAACGATCATTATCGTTATAACTTCCTGGGGTGACGGGTTCACCCGTTGTGGTCGACAAACCACAAATGGTCGGTTAGTAGGCCGGTAAAGTAAAATTCGTTACATCGAGGAATTCGTCATACAGATGTTCGTTATCCAATCCATATTGGTCAATCATTACAATCGATATTGTTTGAGCTCATAAAAGAGAATTATATCGTAAGACCTGCGTATTTACCCTACTCCACCAGATCATTTACACGGTTAGTGAAGTGTGAAAACGTGTGATCCATTAGCGAATAAATGCGGAGGACACGTTTGGGCCGTTTGCGGCTATCGATCTCGGCTCAGGCGGACTGGGCTAATTAAATATTTAGCACACCGGCGGTCGGCGGACGGGTTTCAGGGCAGACTGAGGGGGAAAAAGGGACAAGAGGGACGGCCCGACGTCGTCCGGCAGATGTCAAGTGGAAGAGGGTTGTCGCTAGAGAGGCTCACGTGCCCGCCTCGCCGTTTGCACTTATTAAACCGAGCCCTGAACACGTAGCCGACACCGATTCAAACGACAACCTATTGCCCGCTGGAAAGAATCAATCGTTTCGGGTCGAAATGACCACGAATGTGCAAACGGCGAAAACGCGGCTATGAATGAAAATCCTAAATGTATTATTTTGTAACTAGGAAAAAAATCGGTTGTGTTACCCCAAGACATTCTCGGCAAGTATCCAAGGACTGATATCAACTGAAATTTAATTTTATAAATATAATCGATGAACGCCCTCTCTCGGCTGGCTGGCAAACTAGTTAGGTTTTCGATTAAAAGCGGGATTGGGCCAAGCGCCCAACAGATGACGTTAATATTTATTTTTAATACTTGGCGGAAACTAAATATTATTAGTGTAGCTTGTATATAAGATATTCCAATCAAAATTTCACAATGTGATGTGAGGACTCCTTGGGTGGCAGCCTGCCATGGCGCGTCCCTCGGCCGTAAACGTGCGCGGGGGCCGATCGTCTCGTCTTGGGCCCACGGTCATGCGCTTGCGGTTAGGATGCGCACCGTCTTCGCGCCTCTTCGAGAATGCGTCTCTTCGACTTCGGACCATCGACCATCGTTTCTCGTCGGGACTTCTACCCCCGAGCTTTGACAACCCCCGTCAAGACGTTCCCCGAATTGGCCGAGCCTGTACGGTCATCACCCTCATTTATGTTGTCGCCATCCCAATTTCCCCGCATCGTCTCCCTAACGGCCAAACTCGAGGCCATGACCCCGACCTGATTAGTCTCTCATTCAAAATTCTCTTAGAACTACCTTATAGTAGCTTATCTCTTTCGGTCGTCCTCCCTCCCTACTAAGACCGCTGGAACGTCAAAAATACGCGTATTATCTTCGCTCCAACTTGGGCATCACCCTGCCGCCATGAGGAACGGAAAACTCCAAAAAGATTTCGTAAAACGGAAAGAATATTAAACCGATCCGGCAACGAACACTTATTCACATTGACCACTCCTCATGTCACGTCCTCACATTGACCGTAAGTCCTAGCTTATACCTAATATAATAATATAATAAATACATTTACCCTATTTCATCAGGGCATATCACACGGGTATTGCACTGTGAAACGAAGGATCCATTAGCCAATAAATACGAAGGACACGATTGGGCCATTCGCGATTATCGATCTGGGCTCAAGTGAGCTAAGCTAATTAAATATTTAGCGCACCGGCGGTCGGCGGACTGGTTTCAGGGCAGACTGAGGGGAAAAAGGGACAAGGGGGTCGGCCCGACGTCGACCGGCAGATGTCAAGTGGAAGAGGGTTCTTTCTAAAGAGGCTTACGTGCGGGCGCCTTGCCGTTTGCACTTATTAAACCAAGCCTGAGCACGTAGCCGACACCGATTTAAACGACAACCTGTCACCCACCGGAAAGAATCAATCGGAACGGGTCAAAATGACCACGAATAATCGGATGCTAGAAAAAAATTGAATCTATGAACGCAGTCACCCCAAGTGTCGGATTTCATCTGAATATTAACTTCATAAATAAAATCGATGAGCGCCCTCTCTCAGCCGGTGGAAAAACCAGGTTGGGTTCACTTTCTAAGTGTTGGGAGAAATCACTCAATTTTGTTTTCACTAGGTTTCACCGTAGCATAGACGGTTCGCGGATCGAAGGAAAAATATGTTCACCCCTGTAATTGAAGGTAAGTACTAGGTTATACCTAATATAATAATATAATAAATGCATAATTACGTATAACTGGCGTATTTACCATACTCGATCAGGGCATATCGCACGGTTAGTGATGTGTGAAACGTGGGATCCATTAGCCAATAAATGCGGAGGACACGTTTGGGCCGTTTGCGGCTATCGATCTCGGCTCAGGCGGACTGGGCTAATTAAATATTTAGCACACCGGCGGTCGGCGGACGGGTTTCAGGGCAGATTGAGGGGGAAAAAGGGACAAGAGGGACGGCCCGACGTCGTCCGGCAGATGTCAAGTGGAAGAGGTTTGTCGGTAGACAGGCTCAAGTGCCCGCCTCACAGTTTGCACTTATTAAACCAAGCTCCGAGCACGTAGCCGACACCGATTCAAACGACAACCTATAGCCCACCGGAATAATCTATCGGATCAGGTCGAAATGACCACGAATAATCGGTAATTTAGGTAAGAAGTTAAAAACGTAATTGGTCGACATGAGTATAGCTATAAAGTTTCACGAAGAATACCGAAACATTAGCATGAAATAATGAAATATTTTTAATGCTTCTCTTAGTTTAAAATATTTTTTTCATAGCCCATATATGTGTTTCATAAACGTATAAATTAAAAGCAGACGTGTAGCATTTTCTAGAAATGACGAGTCGAATAACGAGTTGAATACTACACTGGTTACAAGAAAACAAATAATTGCACAAATGACGGACTTAACATTATAGCGATATCTCAAAGTTGACCATTTGGTAACCTAATTTTTAATTGGCATCTTACAGTACAAAGACAAGTAATACAGTTAAATTAAGGGTAAACTAATACAAATATATACCAATACATTATGTTAATTTTGACATAT
The DNA here is from genome assembly GCA_944548615.1 of Micropterix aruncella. Classification (NCBI taxonomy): domain Eukaryota; kingdom Metazoa; phylum Arthropoda; class Insecta; order Lepidoptera; family Micropterigidae; genus Micropterix; species Micropterix aruncella. The sequence continues at coordinate 5,777,152 of OX155972.1, read as the reverse complement.
AATATTTTTTACTGTATTTACTTAGAGAAGGATAAAGGAGACAATTAGGCATTGGGTATTTGATTAGTGTGAAAATAAATGTTATGATATATTTGACATTTCGTCGCTGTACGGATGTCAGTTCCTCATGTAAAAAAATGACATCACGCTCAAATCATTCTATAAGGCCTTGGCTACTTACCGGGAAAAAATCGGGCTGAAACAACCAATTTTCTTAAAATAAAATACGCTAGTATTTCATGCGTTTAAAAAGTTGTGTGTCTGTGCTGTTGACCGTGTAAGAAGAGCATCGTCGGGTGCCGATTCTGGGTGTAGAATCAAGACATGTTCATCATAAATAATTTATAATTAATAGTTTTAAAAAAAACACTAAAAACACGCTTTTGTGCTATGATACGATATTCACATACACACGGCTATGATACGATATTCCATCTTGGAATGCCAGCGCCTATCTTCCAGCTTCACCATCAGACCTTGAAACCTAATCGTGGTCAAAGTTCATTCCAAGAATTTTCTATCAAGTCCAAACACAGCTATGATACGATGTTCCATCATGAAGTTCCATTCGATTTTTGAATTCGATATTGAGTTGTCGAAAATTTATTTTGCCCAATTTGCGATATTATATATTTTCATATAAAACGATTGTTTTGTGTTAACATTGAGTACAATAGTGTTATTAAAACGTCTTTATCCGACATTGCGAAAAAACAAAGGTATTTACACCATATTTTTGGCAATAAACAGCTGTCAGAAAATTTACAAATTTGACAGCTACCAACACTAAGAAATTTATGTAGAATAAGGAAATATTCGTTAATTATCCTGTTGGATCATTAAATTTCGTATTTGAGTACCTACTTACCACGATGTCTATGCCGCAAATGAAGGACCTTGTTGCTTGGATGCTGAACTTTGAGCAGCGCCTCGAAGCAAACAGTGAAAAATCACCTGCTTCAAATTCACTCGATGCACTCTCGACTGATTTCAATGCATTCAAGAAACTAGTTTTTGGAGATCTTCAGAATATGGAAGCTGAGTTATCTAAACAGAGTAGTCGCATTGACCAGCTGGAATGCTATTCCAGGCGAAGCCACCTCGTCATCCACGGCATTAAAGAAGAACACGGCGAAGAACTCTCATCTGTTGTCACAAGCCTCATCAAAAATCAAGTGAAACTGCCGAACTTCTCCATAGATTATCTCGATCAAAGTCACCGGATCGGCAAAACACACGCAAACAGTGACAAATATCGACCAATTTTGGTTAAATTTGCGAAATGTCATTATCGCGAACTCGTCTGGATGAACAAATCTAATTTGAAAGGATCCAGGATATTGGTTACGGAATTTTTAACACCGCAAAGACAGAGAATCTTCACAGAACCCAGACAAAACTTTCAGGTTAGCAATTTATTCACAAGAAATGGAGCAGTAATCGTTTGTTTTCCTGACGGTTCGCGACGCACACTGACCACCGACGACCACCTTAAAAGTGCGTTGAATCATTTAAGCTCCTTTAAAGACCAGAAAATCCACAAATTACGATCGCACAATGCTAAAAAAACGAAAAAGTAGTCATCTGATGGATTCAACATTGCGCCGCGCGTTCATGCCGGTCGATTGTCATTTTAATTTTTGTAAACAAACCATATACAGTCAATCCGCGGCAAGACAATGTTGCTCGCAATTAAAAATGATGTTTTCCACTTTTGCATTTTCCCAACTTTTGGGAATTTTTAAAATAATTGAGATTTAGTAACGTGTTAATTTTAATAATTGTACTATTTAATATTAATAAGGCTGTAAGTACTGTTGACCTAAATGTTTAAAAAATTATGTTCATTCCAACAGGACCTTAGATATATTTTTTCCTTTGTTTATTGACTATTTATTATTATTCTTTTTTATTTTATTATTCATATATTTGTTTCCTTTTATTTATTATAATTCATATTTATGCCACTGCCGCCATCCCCTACAAATAGCCCCATCAATCCCCTCCCTAGCTTTTTCAATGACTCTGCTTTCAGGTGATTCTGAGCACAGTGATTCGACTGCCAATGAACCTCTGGACTCATCTATTTCACCAGAACATACACTTCACGAAACTTTGGGTTTTCTCCTGTCTCCACACAAAAACATTTTTAACGCCTGCCACATTAATGCACAGAGTATCCCAAGCCATTATTCTGACTTGTTAGACACCTTTTCAGGACTAAACCTGCACGCATTGCTTATTAGTGAAACTATGCTCAAGCCCACACTCGCATCACACCTTTACCCTTTGCCCGGATACAAACTGATACGGAATGACAGAGTTGGATGGAGGTGTGGAGGCGTGGGAATTTATATAAGTAGTGATCTCAAATACAAGGTACTTTTACAATCTCCGTCCACGTGCAGGGGTCGTCCTAAATTTATTTTCCTAGAAGTGCAATTGCAGTTCAATTCGCTCCTTCTCGCTGTAGTGTATTGTCCTCCCCAAATAAATTACTTTCAAGAACTCGAATCCAGCCTTGAAAGCCTTCTCCCCCATTATGAACATGTTGTTATTATGGGGGATTTCAACACTTGCCTTTTAAAAAATAATAGTAGGTCACAAAACCTCAATCACATGATTGAGTCCCTTAATCTTAATATTGCACCATTGCAGGCCACCCATCATGATAAAACCTCTAGTAGTCTGCTTGATTTAATTATAACGTCTACTCCTGATCGGATAAAAGTTCACGGACAATGCACAGCTTCTGGATTTTCTCACCACGATCTCCTGTACATTGGTTATAAGCTACGTTGTCCTAAACCACCTCCACAAATTCTGCGAATCCGCGATATGAAAGCATTAGACTATGCAAACCTTCTGCAGGACGCCTGGAGCACGGAGTGGACGGCCGTTGAGGGACAACTTACAATCGACGAAAAAGTTGACTGTCTCAATCGGCTCATTTTGCAGTTGTATGTCAAGCATGCTCCGCTAAAGACCATCAAAGTCAAACACCCTCCTTGCCCCTGGCTAAGCGAGGATATAAAGCAGGCAATGGGGAAACGGGAGCGAACTAAAATCAAATTTAAACGGCAAAAAACAGAAGAACTATGGAAAGCTTATAAATTGCAGAGAAATCGATGCAACCAATTGTGCAGAAGTGCCAAACGGTCCTACATATGCAGGAGTTTGCTAAACTCTACTCCCAAGAACACCTGGAAATTTCTTAAGTCCTTTGGTGTGGGAAAGTCCAAAAACAGCTCTACAAGCCTGGATGTTGATCTCAATGCTCTAAATTCCCACTTGCCATTCAACCGTCAAGCATTGACCCATTGATTAAATCAACATCCATTCATAACATTAGACAACGAGTGAGACCACCTATCACACAATTTAATTTCACGGCCACCACGCCATACGAACTACGACGCATCATCAAAAAAATACAAACTAATGCGACTGGGTGCGACAATTTAAATATTGCACTTATCAGCCCAATTATTGAGCCAATTCTTTCAGTTCTCACTCACATCATTAACTTCTCTTTCACAAATCGTAGCTTCCCTACTCTTTGGAAACGGGCCTTTATCATCGCCTTACCTAAAACATCTTCACCTCTGCTGCCCAAAGACTATAGGCCAATTTCTATATTGCCTATTTTCTCGAAGGTTATAGAACGCGTCGCATACATCCAACTAAACCACTTTCTTGTCTCTCATGGACTACTTAATTCTCTCCAATCCGGTTTTCGCCCTGGTCACAGCACTACCTCAGCTCTGGTCAAAGTCACCGATGACATTAGATGCGCTATGGACAATAGAAAACTCACAATTCTCACACTCTTAGATTTCAGTAGCGCATTTAATACGGTCGATTTTAATCTATTGCTGGAGCGGTTGCACTCTCTCAAAAACTCAGATGATGCAGTAATGTGGTTTGACTCTTATCTGAAGGGGCGCCGACAGTGTGTTAAATCAGCCGACACTTCCACCGATCTGATCGACCTTACTGCCGGCGTACCCCAGGGAGGAGTCCTTTCCCCTCTTCTCTTCTCTATATTTATCAGCCCCATAACCGAGAACCTTACCACCTCGTATCACCTTTACGCTGATGATCTACAAGTTTATATCCACACAAAACCGGACGATATTGACTCTGCCATACTTGATATGAACTCGGCTCTTGCCCATAAAAGTCATGGCATCTTCTTGGGCTAAAAGTCATGGCATTGTCTTAAATCCTTCTAAGACCCAATCAATTATAATTGGCAGTCAACAATTACTGTCTCCTATTTCTCTATCATCTTTACGTCAAGTAGAAATCGAGGGCAACGTCATTGGGTATTCTAAAGTTGTAAAGAATTTAGGCATACTCGTGGACGAGACATTTTCTTGGCAAGCACAAGTCAACGAAGTAAGCAGGCGAATATATAATGGATTTCACAGCCTTCGGAGGTTGCAGAGATTCTTCCCTGTAAGCACTAAGCAAACCATAATTCAAAGTCTGCTTCTGCCGTTACTAGACTATGCCGATGTCGCATATTTGGATCTCACCGAAAACAGACTGGATAAACTTGAGCGCCTACAGAACGTTTGCATAAGGTACATATTCAATCTGAGGAAGTATGACCATGTTTCCGAGTACCGATCAAAATTGCAATGGCTTCGTATACGGGACCGGAGAAATTTGCATATCCTTTCACTTCTATATAATGTCCTACACAACCCTACATCTCCCTCCTACCTCAACGAGGCTTTTACCGGATTAGGAAGTCATGGTCTCCCACTTCGTTCAAGTCAGAATAATATCCTACGTATCCCAAAACACAATACCACTTTTTTTTTCCTACTCCTTCTCCGTACATGCAGCTCGACTGTGGAATCAGCTTCCTTTAACTATTCGAGGCCCTAGCTCGCTGTTCACCTTTAAGCAATCATTAAAAAAGCACTTCCTTTCACAATAAATATTAATCATAAATTCTAACCTTTCCGTTATCCCCTCCCTTTCCTTACCTTATTTTGGCAGTTATTTATTTACTTATTTATTATTTACTTTATTACTTATTTATTATTTACTAATTATTTATTTACTTATTTATTTATTTATTTATTTGTTAATATATCAAAATATGTATGTATATACATATACATACATATAATATGTCAAACTCAAAAATTTATTTATATATTTACATTTTACTTTAGATACACACACAATATATATTATATGCTATACTTTCAAATTTAATTTTAGGCTATAATTTGTTGCCTACTCTACTTTTCACACCAGCATGTTGGTTGACTGGAAGATATTGCTGTATCGTAGCAATAAGTCCGCCATTGTACCTTATTTTATTGTGCAATAAAGAGATTTTCATTTCATTTCATTTCATTTCATTTCATTTTATTTCATTTCATTTCAAGTTCCAGTTCATATCTTCCGACTCTTGCATTAGATCAGTTTGACAGTACCATATTATTGTATTGTCATCAGAAATACATACAGCTGCCAATTTTCATGACGCTACGATCCTTGGAAGATGGTTAAATAAGTTACCTTAGATTCCATTACATAGTTAGTTACATACAGGTCGACCTAATAAAATCGTGGTAAAAACTGATACAACTGTTGCAAGCCACGATTATCACCCGAATTTTCTATTCTGTGTATGTATAACACGTTAGTTTATTGTATGGGCTTTATATTACCTTAAAATAAATTAATAAAAAATAAAAAATGCGCAGCTATCAAACTGTCTCGCACGAGTGTCGTATGAATGACTTATAAATATAAAGCGTTTGATTGCGATGATACGTATATAAAAGGCAATCATTACAATCCATAAATGTCAGAAATAAGAAATATATCATAAGGGCGGCGTATTTATCCTACTGTATCAGACCATATCGCACGGTTAGTGAAGTGTGAGAACGTGTGATCCGTTAGCGAATAAATGCGGAGGACACGATTGGGCCGTTTGCGGCTATCGATCGCGGCTCAAGCGGACTGGGCTAATTAAATATTTAGCACACCGACGGTTGTCAGGCGGATTTCAGGGCAGACCGAGGGGTTAAAAGGAACGAGTGGGACGGCCCGACGTCGTCCGGCAGATGTCAAGTGGAAGAGGGTTACCGGTAGACACGCTCACGTGCCCGCCTCACCGTTTGCACTTATTAAACCAAGCCTGAGCACGTAGCCGACACCGATTTAAACGACAACCTGTCACTTACCGGAAAGAATCAATCGGGTCGGGTCGAAATGACCACGAATAATCGAGTTTACGAACGAAAATGCGTCTATGGACGCAAAGTCCTGAATGCATTATTTTGTGATAAGGAAAAAGGTTGATGGCGGAAACGAGTACAGCTGAAGGTGATAAACAGAAGAGTAACGTAAGGAACGAAAGATTGAAGCATGCGATGAAGAATGATTTTGCTCTCCCTGCCTACCAGCAAACGAAGAGGGTAAGTATAGGGAAAGCACATTTATTTTCGAGGTGAAGACAGAAATTTACATTTAAGCTTCTTTGAGATGATTAGGACTATTTCCAGAATAAATTTTGTCCGTTTGTCTCTCTGTCTGTGTGTCTATGTATCTGTGTGTGTATTCATCGATGATTGCGCCCAAACTCTAAGTTCGATTATGCTGAAAATGGGTATGCAGGCATCACTTAATCATTGCAAGAGTTGAAATGATTGTACTTGAAGTAGTTCTGCTAGGGACGCACTAGTCATATATAAATCTCGAAATATTAGACTTAAAGACTTAGAAATTTGGTAAACAGATGCCTCGTTGGGCCAAAATCATTTTGTCATATACAAGTCATATACAAGCTACACTAATAATATTTCATTACCACCTAACATTTGAATGATTGTCGCGCGATGGCGTCGTTCGTCGGTGACATGATTTTTGAAGCGTTTGCGGGTCAGAGCCCGGGAGCCGGTCCCGGCCCGACGGGTACAGGGGCCGTGGAGCCGCCGTCGCCCCTTGCAACCACCGCTCAATCCGCTATATTAACGACATCTGTTGTCGCTTCGCTTGAGCCTGCCCTTCGCCGAGAAATAAACCGCGCCGCCTGAGGCGTCGCAATGGAACTCAACTGGGCTCGTCCGCCGGCCGAGAGAGGGCGCTCATCAATTTTATTTATGAAATTCATATTCAGATGAAATCAGTTTTTGGCTACTTGCCGGGGAAGTCTTGAGGTGGCACAACTGATTTTTTATTGTTTCCAATAATTTAACTCCACTGAGGGCTGCTGCCATCTTCGTTTGAAAGCGAAAAAAATTCAGGAAATAAAAGATGAGTTAGAATTTGCATACGGTGAAACATACTTCCCCTTCATTTACACGGTCAAACATTGGGTGGCCGAGCACAAACGTGGCAGTTGAAGCATTTTAGACGAGAAACGTTCCGGGCGTCCGAAAACCGTTCAATTATTATTTATGATGTTTATATTTATATCCCCAGTTACTATTATATTAGGTTCGTTCGAGTATTGCGAAAGCGAACTGTTTAGTGATTGAACGATATCATTAATTGGTTTTACTTGGTGTTTTATAAATTGCAAATATATTTATATTATACTCAATCAAATGATGTATTCATTATATTTATATTATCCATTATATTTATATTATACTATTATATTTATATAATGATCCAAATATATTTATAATATCATCAATTAATTGATGATGCCAACCAGTAAGCAGTTGGCATCATCAATTTTCTTTTCTGTAACGGAAGCTTTTAGGTCGGATTTTAGGTAAATTACAACTCCATAATACGACGAGAAATAAATTTTGTTTCGGTTTTAAATAAATATTTTTATTTAAAAGCCCGGAAACTTCTCTAGTGTTTTACTTAAATATTGTACATTATTAGATTTTTCTATAATATTTCTTATATTAAACATATATAACGAATTCATCGCACAAGAAGATAGCAAATAAAAGAATGAATGATTTCCTAAAAAGGTACCTGAGTAAATTATCAATTTTACTGATCCACGTAGTTACGACTCAGTAGCTACCACAAAATATCATTGAATATCATACACGCGCGTATAAGATGGGAATAAAACCCGTGGCGGGCGCCCGAACGTGAAATTTCAGGACTGAAAATTATCTCCCAGCTCACGCCTGAAGACGAAGTATGTACATTTTTAATGAGGAAGAAGTGAGCCCCGCTATTTGCATACTGGGACGTGTATTCTGCGGTGACATCCGACGACGAGACGTTTATCCATTTTCTTACTTGTATTACTACCTGCCTACCCACCTACGGCAGGTTTAGAATATATTTAAATATAATTATACATCATGTTCATAATTCGGATGTTACACAAGGTGGATAAAAAGTCCGTTTTCTTTATAAATAAGCTAAAAATCTGACGTTTGACTGTCGATGTTGCAACTGCCGTTGTCCATTGTAGACAAAAGCGCTGTCAATCCGTTGTTCCGCGGACAGGCGGTATACCGCTGCCGACACTGCGAAGATTATAACCGTGGTGGCTAGGGTTGGGTGCGCGCGAACCCGCCTCGTTATTTAAATATATTCTAAACCTGTCCACCTACGGCAGGTTTAGAATATATTTAAATAATTTATAATTATACATTTCATGTTCATTATTTGGATATTATACAAGTTAGATAACAAGTAAATATATTAAATGGAATAAAAACCACGACTGCCGTTATTAAAAGTGAACTACTGTAGTTATAATATATTTTTAACGGTTTTTGAATGAAATATTTGTGGTTTATATATTTACTAGCTGCGCCCAGCGGTTTCACCCGCGTGGTGATGGAAAATTGTGATAATGATGATAGAAAACCATACATCTTTATAAATTATAGCCTATATGTGTTATTCTGATGTGTAAGCTATATTATTGTAAAGTTTCATCAAAATCCATTCAGTAGTTTTTGCGGGAAAGAGTAACAAACATCCATACATACATACAAACTTTCGCGTTTATAATATTAGTAGGATAAATATAGGTAAATATATATTTTCGAAATGTACTCAATCAGACAATTCATTTGACCACGATATATGTACATTAATTTACTGACATTTGGAGATTTGTACATTTAGACAAATAATGTTGACAGTTAAAGTACCCTTTGGAATCTTATTGTTAAAAAGTAAATATGTATATTAAAAGGGATATAAAAACACGACTGCCGTTACAAAAAGTGAACTGCTGATTTATAAATATATTTAATACGGGTTTTTTTATGAAATATTAGTAGTTTTTGTGTTTATCCATATAGGTAGGCACATATGTATATTTTTGTAAGGGGCCGTCCACATATTACGTAACCACGTTTTAGGGATTTTCGACCTCCCCCTTCCCCCATGTCAACAGAAGTAATCAGCGGTCTGAGCCCCCCCCCCCCCCATCCCAGCCCAAGATTACGTAATCAAGCGAATTTGCGGAAAATGCGAAGAATCGTGAACGAGCGAGGAGGGTTAGTGGAAAAACATTTTGAATACTTTTAAAAATGTACTTTATTAATTGAAAGTAAATGACAAAATCTCAAACTCTTTGGTTTATTTTACAGATTCCAATCTTTAGACCACAGTCGACGGTATTAAAAAGAAAAAAATATATTTAAGAATACATTTAAAAATGCTCGTTTAATGTGCAGGTTAGACTAAAAAAAATGAGATGCGGTGACCAAAATTGATTACGAAATCTAGACGGGTACCTTCTCCCCCCCACGTAATCAAGCGTAAGCCTCAGCTCCAACCCCCCCCCCCTCCCCCTCGCTGATTACATAATATGTGGACGGCCCCTAATGTACTTAATCGGACCTTCCATTTGACACTAAACACGATATATTTATTTTGATTTATTGACATTTAGAGATTTGATATTTTGACAGTTACTCGAAATGACATAACGATTCTAACAATATTCAATTCAATTCAATTCAATTCTTTATTGAGAAATCCCACAGTATTACAGTAATAATATTTTTTTAAATGTATGCAGATTTACAACAAATAAAACCGGTTACGGATTTCAATAAAATTACATAAATTACGTTTTTTTTAACTACTTAATAAAACTAATGTACCTTCAATTTAATTTTTTTCAATTTTAGAAGTACATAAGAGTCGAGTATGCAGGGTGTGTGTATGTGTTTGTGGGAGTGTGTTGAGCGTGTAAGTGTGGAGTGTGAGCGGGTATGATATTAGTAATGGCGTATATAAAATATAATAATAATAATAATCAATAAAAATAGCTAAAAACCAAGTCAGCTTATTGTATCGGTTAGAGTTTGATTTACGGAGTATTTGTAAGTGATTATGGAATTATTAAACATATCAATACCATACCATACCATACCAACATACTTCTAAATCAGTTCGAGCCTTTAGAAGTTATAGTGAAATAAAGAAACGGAAAACATACATGGATGAACCCTGGACACATTACACTCCTTTTTTGTTGGACAGTCGTGTAAAAAGTTACTATACTTGGGAGATAAGTATCTCAACAGAAGTAGCCATTCACGCATAAACGAGGCCAGCACTTCCGCAATACGTGATAAACACACCAACGGACAGGGGCGGATCTATATAAGGGCTTTTTAGGCTGCAGACCAGGGCCCCGTGGATATAAAGGGCCCCAGCCTCCATTGAAAATAATGGACAATATTGAGAATAAAAAAAACAAAATCTTAAATTTTCAAAAATCCTATCATAAGGTTGGCAATCCTGAGATCAAATTCTCTCATCTATTCCGGGGGACTCCCCGCCGCTTGTTTTCAGTGTATTTTCTCGCAAACGCAGTCATTCGCAGCGAACAAGCTTCATGTATCAATTTCTCGGTACATGGGGCGGACCGCTAGCGACAAATTCTTTTGCAATACCTATTTTTTTAAATATTTATTCATAGAAATAACATCTATGTATAGCAGTTGAGTTCCTACCGAGGTTAGTGCCTTGTCAATACGTAACTAGTAATGAATTTTTGTTTAAATTTTACTGTACTTATAGTAATAGTATTTGTAATTGTAGTAGCTTTACAAATACTATTACTACGAGGAGAAGTGACAATACTCTCGGACATACGGTATAACGGAAGCCCACACATACGGACAGATATTTACATGCAAGCTCACACCATCATCCCTACCATCTACGTTCAGTGCAAACGTCGCTCGTGAATCGAGCACGCGATCTATGCGACGTTGAGCATTTTCCGAAGGAGATGGAACATGTCAATGATGTCCTTAGGAAAAATGGATACGGAAAATAGTACGAGACACGCACACGATCTAATACAGACGAAACTCAGAAACCGAGCAGATCAAGAGCATTCTTACCATACGTCAAGGGCGTGACAGATCGAATAAGTAAGATGCTAAACAGATTCGATATAAAAACGATCTTCAAACCGACCCAAAATATAGCTCGATTTTTGAGGCCTGTAAAGGATGTAATACCACTGCAAACCCCTGGTGTGTATAAAGTCGAATGCAGTTGCGGTCTAGCCTACGTTGGACAAACGAAACGGTCCATAGCCACGCGACTGTCAGAACACATCAAAGCTGTTAAAATCGTTCAGCGAGAAAAATCGGCGATCTGCGAACATATATTGGATAGCGGAAGTAACCACTGGATGCAGTTTCAAAATCCCATTGTGCTATCCAAAGAACAATTCTACTTTCCTCGCATGATCCGGAAAGCCATTGAAATAAGAAAAACCCCGAACTTTAACAGAGACGACGGTTACAAACTCTCTTCTACGTGGAACCCTCTTTTTAAAAAGTTCCCTCCGCCGAACGCCGAACGCAAAGACGTAAAACAGGATACAGTGAGTGTTGTGTGCAAGACGGATTTTCAAAATTCCCGCGCTCCAAGCCCGGCCCCTCACCACCGTTATAACCTACGCAGTGGCGGAAACGGTATGCGGCCTACCCGCAAAACAACGGATTGACAGCTCTTCAGTTTACCCTGGACAACGGCGGCTGCAACGTCACCGAAACGTCAGGTGCTACAAATTTCACGCGGTAAATTCGTTTTCTATCCTATTTATAACTATTACTACTTGCTTAATTAAGCTACTAATTTATTTATTTATTTTATTTATTTAGGTACATAGGATTATTTATACAGTTCATTCATAGGTCATGTAATCTTATAATAATTATATAAATTATTTAATAATTAATATAGGGAGGTTTAACACATCTTACATGACCTTTACTGCCAATAGCACATCTAACTAGGCGATAATTTGGCCCGTCTCTAGATGTGCATATTTTTATGCAATTTTAAGAAATGAAGTGTTTTTTTTTAAATAAATTATTTGGACCCACCACCTGTATATACATATAAATATACCAATTTTATAAAAAATATAGCTATGTAATAAATATATACATTTATAGTTGTAATTTAATAAAATTTAATTAAGAAAAATAGATAAGTGATACTAAATAAATTGTCGTGCGTTGCAAAGAAGTTGATCAGATTATTACAATTAAGATATTATTATAATTAGTATGAATGTTGTTTTGTCTATTTTAGTGAAAAGTTAAATATTTGTGTGTGTCAGTTGTGTTTGTGTGTCTGTCATATTAAACAAATAAAATATTGTATTGTCCTCTTTTTTATATATTGTGTACCTAGTGACCTAGACATCATAATCGAAAACAGTTTTTTGGCAAAATGGCAATTAGTTGATTAATTACACAGGCCCCCAAATAATATTAGCCCAGGGCCCCACAAACGCACGATCCGCCCCTGCCCACGGAAGCACTTCCGGTTCTGGTTCCGCCGATCAAGAAGCTGGAATGCGGATACAAACAGCCGGTCAAACATCAACTAGAGCTGTCAACTACAACGGGCGAAACCGTCACCTCAGAAAGTTGTAACGACATTAGATCGTTCTGTCTCCCATGAGGTGAGCGTAGAAGACTTGGTACGAAAACAATACACCGTCTAGCTACGCCACGCGCCCGTAACAGACCAACGCCTTACCGCGAGATAACCAGGTTAATCACACAGCGTTAGTTTCAGCTTTCAGTTTTAACCAGATTACTCCGATCTCCCGACTGGTTATAGGTTCGAGGTCGCTTGCGCGGTCATCTCCCTTACGTAGCGGTGATACGGTGTCTACCGAAACAAACCCGGCTGTTGGTCGTTTCAAGAGCAGTTGCCGTAAGGTTAACAACTACCCCCGCTCTGTAGGAGACAGTACATTTTCCAGATTTCCCCGGCTGTCGGTCGGAATGCATAATCGATTGGCTAGAGCGCCCGAAGGGCGATTCCTAGGGGAAACTGGCCCGCAGGCCAGAGCCAGCTTCCTCGCACTTTTGCGTGGAGGCTGCCGGATGAGTGTTGACCCGCAAGTTTAGCCGACCCTAACACATGGGTCGTAGTGGCCTAACTGCAACGGGGCCCATTAGATCCTAAGCTTGACGGACATATTAGTTGAAAGATTTCATTACACAGTAATATACATTTAATATCACAGTATCACACCCTATTATATGATTGACTAGCTGATTCGGCGAACTTCGTAGCCCCTAACAGTCAATTAATGTCGTGTTACAGATTAGCTGAACTTAATTTATGATTTCATGAAAGTAATACGATGAATACAAAATAAATATTAAGTTCACTACTTTATTAGGATAATAACACATAAAGAACTATACAAGTACCCAAACTAAGTATATCAATCGCGTGTCAGCAAGACATGATTGAATTAAACTATTTACATATTGTACAGCATGGGATGCACTCGGTTTAATTCTCTCCATTGAAGCACCTTGTGATGTACGACATTTTTTGTTTATATCAGATGCAAGAACAAATAAAGCGGATGGTTTGCCGACACGTAAACATGCAACGTACAACTGGCCATGAGAAAAACACGGATTTAAATTTTGTATGGGAAAATGTTTTTATTTCATTTTAATTTTTCGTCAATTTTCCAATTTTCGATTTTAATAGTTACTCTGCTATTCGGGTCGGAGACAAATACTACAAATAAAAAACCATGAAATACGGTCCAGCCGTTCTCGAGTTATAAGTGTTCGAACAAACCCGACTTTGTTTTAAATATATGTATATAGATTGGAAGGGATTCGTTGCACCGTTCGATTTTCCGGCTTTTAGCAAAGCCAACTTCTCCGCATGTTACACTCTTTTGTATGTAACTGCTAGTACGCCTATGTATGCACAACTATGTCGTCTACGCTCGAGGCTTTTCAGTACGTGACCCAAGTGTATACACTGGTATAAACGACGACGCCGCCGCTGGCAAACAACTTACAGATTGTTTCAGCCATTCCTTCAGCGCGGAAAAGTGTTTTGAATAATAATCTTTTATTCCTTTTAGGGTCCTACCATAAAGAAGGCGAAAAGCGCTGTGTTGAAAGAGCATATAAATCAGTTCAATTAAATTTATTTTGCTAAAATCTTTACAGATAGTTGAAACTTAGGGGCTCTCTAGATGATTAAGCATGCTTGTCAAGCATCGCGTCGCGGGCTGAAAAGGGATCGTAAACCGCAGGAACTATGCAAATATATTTTTTTTTATATTTACCAAAAATGCCTAATTGTGTAGCTTATACCGGGGAGTCACGTTAATTAAACGTAATTGATTGATGAATGACATGACTTCCTGGTATAAAACTACAAAATAAGGCATTATTGGTAAATATAAAAAAACATATTTGCATATTTCTTGCGGTTTACGATTCCCTCCCAGCTTACGATCCCCTCCCAGCCCTTTATATATGAAAATATTTCAAAGGTAACAAAGTACACTGATAGGTAATAACAATCAGGGGATAAACAACAATAGTAATAACATAAAAGCAAAATTATAGCATTCGATTTTACAGATTTCCATTTTCTACTTCACGCCAGGCTGCATCGCAAGAAGATAAATTTCTGGAAAGTGAAAAAACTGGAAACTGAATAAAAAACTGGAAAGAAAAAGATAATAAAAAAGGAAAACAAAATACTAAAATTAAATAAACACGCAGAGGAACGGAAGGAGGGTAATAAAGGTAAAGGAAGCGAAAAAGAGGGGGGGGGAGGGAGGAGGGTATGGTAATTTATGGATTTTAGGATTATATGCTCCTATGATATCAGCCGGCAATCTAAAATAGGTCGAAAATCACTCATCTAGGTAGAGTCGTAAGTCTAGTTATATGTGTGACGTGCCTAGGGTTGCATAAGATTGAGATGAATCAATTGGTCCGTATATATATTTTTTTTAGTATTTTTCTCCTAAAGTGAACTAAGTTTATATATAATAAGATTCGAAATATGATATAAATAAACTGTAGTTACTCTCTAACATTGGTGACCCCGACCTGATCTAGAGTAATTTTAGTTGATATAGAAATAAGAAATAAATAAATTTTAATCTATAACACTGGTGACCCCGACCTGATCCTGCCGTATTTTATAGTTCCATATGGGAGAATGTAGACCCGAATTTGGATTAAGTATTCAATTTCCTTGTTGCTACTGCATGGCAGGCACTCGCTCTATTTCAAGATTGCGCATTGTACAGAACCGTTTCGATTGATCTCGGCTGGCTTCCACTGGAGACAAACAGGCACTACAGAAATAGGCTACGTACCCCTCCCCCTTCCCCTTCCCTTCCTTTCGTTGCCGGTTCCCCTCCATCTCTTTCCCCTCTTTGCCCCCGCCGCGTTGTAAAGGCGCGTCGCGACGTCTCTGAAACAATATCGCGACGCCACGAAGGCACTTGCCAAAAAATGCCCCCGCGCCCGCCAAGCCATCCCCTACTAGGAACGTACGTAATCGAATCGGGAACAATCGAGTCATCGATGGATGCTGGAAGTGAACTGATCATCTCGTTGTCGTCATCGTTTTTACTTTTCCGGCCCAACGCAATTTCCTCGCCATGCGGACGAACCCGGATGAGTTTTATTGAAATATTCGGGCTGTGCGGATCCATTCTCAGCTAAAGGCGTAGTTGAAAATATCGACAACAAGTGGCGTTAATATTTGATTGAAATGTATGGCGGAATTGAAATATTTTAAGTGTAGCTTGTATTTCAGATGTCCCAACAAGGCATCTGTTTAGCAAATTTCAAGTAATCAATATTTTGAAATTAAATTATTACTGCGCCCCCTTGTGGACTGATTTCAACCTAAACCTTTTCAAGCATTTCTGTGAAAAAAATGATGCTCGCATGCCAAATTTCAGATAAATCGGATTAATCGTTCGGGCACAGGACGATTCTCAGTAAAACTGACCCCCAGGCATAAAGTCCGACCAGGGCTTACACTTTTGCATGGAGGCTACCGGATGGGTTCTGTTTATTCGGCCAAACCTAACACATGGGTCGTAATGGCCCAACTGTACTGGGCCCATTAGCTCCCTAACAACAACTAGAGCTGTCAACTACAACGGGCAAACCCGTTCCCTCAGGAAGTTTTAACGAAATTGATCGTTCTGTCCCCCGTGATCGGAATATTTTACCGATCGGCGACTCTTCAAGAAGATATTACTCCTCTGTAACACCATCAGTAGGGTGATATCGACTACAACGGGCTAACCCATCACCCCAGGCTAGCATAATGAAGTGTGATCGTTTTTTCAGCCGTGGGATAAGACGTAGAAGACCTAGATACTAGATAATCTACTATCTAGCTCCGTCAACAAGCCCGTTAGAGGCCAACGCCTTACAGGAAGGCACCGGGGAAGGTACCCAGAGGGCAGCGTCGCCCTCTAACTACGTTTTGGTAGGATATCTCCATCTGGAGTTAACCTTCAGGATACCTCCGTCCTCCCGACTGGTTACGGGTCCGAAGTCGCTTACGCGGCCTCCACCTTTTGTATTACAGCGGTAATTCAATTTGAATTTATCGCGGACCTGGGACACCTTTGTCCGTAGTGCCACTTAAGGTCGATTGGCTTCGCCGATCGGTGCGCAAACCGTCCAGTGGCGCCTGGATATAATCCTGCTGGGAGAAACCGGTCCACCAGCTCTGAGGCCTGAGACACGGGAGTCTTACCCGGGGTAGCCTTCCACTCGAGGAGGCTTCTGAATAGGAGCTGAATCGTGAGTTGAGCCAATCCGAGAACGAAGTGGATCTTGTGGCCCAAGCTGCACAAAACCGTTCACCACCACCACCTAACAACAAGTAGAGTTATCGACTACAACGGGCAAGCCCTATCACCTCAGGAAGTTTTAACGATTAGTAGTTCTATCTCTCTGAAGTGAGCGCAGAAGACTTGGACAGAACAGTCCACTGTCAAGCTCCGCCGCAAACCCGTAAGAGGCCAACGCCTTAACCGCGAGATAGCCAGGAGTGTAACTTAGAGAGCTTACACTCACGCCCTTACTTCCAATTGCGACCAGATTACTCCAGTCTCTCGATTGGTTACGAGTTCGAGGTCGCTTGCGCGGTCCTCTCCTCTCCCCTGAAACGGTGTATACCGAATCTATCGCGGACCACGGCATCCTTTGCCCGGCTGTTCACCCAGGATCGGGTATCCGATGGTCATTTCAAGAGCAGTCGCCGTAAGGTCCGCAACCACCCCCGCTCTATAGGAAACAAACTGCTTTCAGACTCCTTCGATTGTTAGTCAGAGTGCACAGTCGATTGGCTTACGCCGCACGGTGCGCGTAACGTCCAGGAGCGCCAGAAGGTTGATTCCCAGGGGAAACTAACCCTAAGGCCAGAGTCCTACCGAGGCTCGCACTTCATGCGTGGAGGCCGTCGGATGGGTGTTGACCCGTGAGTGTGACCAACCCTAAACAGAATGGGTCTTCGTGGCCAACTCATCAAGGGCCTATTAGCTTCCTAACAACAGTCGGTACTCGATGTGCCGCAATCGATTTTTGACCACCCTTGCTTGCAGAGTGCGCTCACCCCGCTCACCCCGATCGCCCCCACGCCTGCCACTCTGCGTGCAAGTTGGTTTGATTTATGTGCGGCGGCGCCTGAGCCGTTAGCCTGCGGTGACGCCCGACGCTCGCACAAAACTCTGCATTTTTACTCGAGTGTCGCCCTATTTCGCGAACAAATTCCGCCTCTCTCCGCACTACGCTACAAGAGAGCACTTCTCTTCGCCTGTGGGGCCGCCGCATATTTCAAAATTGTTACAATAGAGAGAGATGGAGAGACTTGAGATCCTGCTGTCGCGCGGACTTCGCCGACGCTTTCGATTGCGTTAAAAGGCCGGGCGGCCAAAAGCTATATGAAGCATAATTTTGTGGCCTGGTTGTGAGAACACAAAAAAGAATTTTAATACAATTTTACCGGATTTAATAACTCGGTCCTTTAGCTATCATTTCGCCGAAACCAAATTAATAAATTATTTCCATATTAATTGTAAATTATCTTTATTCTGTTACTATTTTCAAAAAAAAATAAAAACGAGCGAGATTTGTGTTCAGTTTTTGAAAAACCTAGAGATGATTCTCAATATTAAAAAATATAATTTACACCAGCGTATGGTGTATTTGTATAGTACCAAGACAGTTTTTGGAACTTCCATACAAAAAATATAAGAAAAAAATGTTTGAAATTACGTAATTTCCAGAAATGTTATGGCCAAACATTATTTATTTTTTATTTATTAAAGATACTTTTGAATGATATAAAAATTAACACAGTGATCTTAAGTTATTTTATTATTGTAATCTAATTTTTACTTTATAAATAACTTTGCATTTAATAATTTATTATATTATAATTGAAAAGCCAAATCGACTATATTAGACGACGCGCGAAGCCGAAATCGTCATTCGTAATTGACCACTGCCGACGGTGGGACGTATTCCCTAGTCGCCGCGGTATACCTATACATCTTTATGTATATATCGAAAGCGCGCGGGCGCATGGCATTGCAAAAATACCTAAATTTTTAGTCGAGTCAACTCGGAAGGGAGCCTTAACCATTGGTAGCGAATGGTCCCGCGCAGCTTGTGCCACAAGATCCATTTGTTCTGGGATCGGCCCGATTTACGATTCAGCTCCTATTCAGAAGCCTCCTTATGTGTAATACTACTTCGGGTAAGACTCTAGCGTCTCAGGCCCCACGGCTGGTGAATCGGTTTCTGCTGGAGGATTGCCTTTCGGCGCTACTGGACGGTTTGTGCACGGTTTAATGACTCCAATTGGTTGTGCACTCTGACTAATTGCTAAAGGAGTCTTGAGACTATGAAATATACTGTCTCCTGAGTTGCTGCGATGGATGTTGACCTGTTGCCATGCCACTCTTAAAGCGACCTATCGGCCACCCAATCCCGAGTTGTATGACAGGCAAAGGACTCCCAGGTCTGCGATAAATCTATGTTGAATAACCGCTGTAATACAACAGGTAGAAGCCGTTAGTCTCAGACCTCACGTCTAGTGGATTAGTTTCTCCTCGTGGGATTTCCCGCCGCCGCTACTGGACGGTTTATACACCGATCGGCGACGCCAATCGGCTTGAGTCATTGCTGAAGGAGCCTGGAGACTCCTAAGCAGCGAAGGTGGAGGTTGACCTGTCGTCAACCACTCCCTAAATGACAATTACGCTTCCTGATCATGAATTCAGAGCAGGGCAAAAGATGCGCGATAGATTCAAACTGAATCACCGCTGAATAAACGGCAGGTAGAGGTCGCGCAAGTGACTTCGCACCCGTGACCAGTCAGGAGGTTGGAGGTATCCTGATGGTTAATTCCAGACGGAGATATTCTTCCAAAACGGGTAGTCAGGGACGAGGCTGCCTCGCCGTTAGTTGTTAGCCTCTGACGGGCATGTTGGCATAGCTAGACAGTCGATTTGTATTGTCTCTTTGTCTTCTACGCTCTTCCCACGGCTGAAATAACGTTCACATATCGTTATACCAGCATGGGGTGACGAGTTCGCCCGTTGTAGTCGATACCGCCCAACTGCGTTAACCATTCGTTGCTTATCCGCAAATTTGTCAACGCAATCTGTCGTTCGAGAGTTGAACTACGCTGTTATATAGCGGCATTGTTTGCGTTTTAGCTTTTACCAGCTTCAGCTAATAGCTGCGGGATATCTCTTGCTGTAGCATATTTGATAATCTTTAAAGATTGTTTTTGTAACATTTTTTTTTACCATTTATGTTACTAAATCCAATGATTTTGATAATTGGAGATGAAATTGTATTAACTATTCTATTGCACCATTTTTATTGTTGCAATTTTATATTCCTAAATTGACTATTTTTTAAGTGATTATTGGTTTTTATATTTTGACTAAATGTAGTTTCATTTATACCTACTTAGGTATTTTATCAGCTCAATTTATTTATAAAAGATTTTATATTTTTATTATAAATTTTATTGTAATATTTATTTAATTGTTTTTAGTTTTAAAAAAATAGTCAATCTGTCAAAAAATTGTTAAACCACATAGAGTAAAGCACAAAATCAAGTAGAATAAATTTGACTATACCAAGAGTAGAGGCCCCTACAGACTGGTTTATTTTATTTAAAAAAGACGATTGAACAATTGATAACTCATAATGATTTCTATTCAAATAATCGCTAAAAAGATACTAAATATAAATACAATATTTTAAAATTGTTAGAATAGAAAAAACTACAGAGATTTGAGAATGTGATAATCCACGGACTCCGTTAATGCTTTCGATTGCGTTAACCATTAGTTGCTTATTTGAAAATCCGTCCACGCCATTTGTCGTTGAAGAGTCATGCTACGCTGTGGGCTGCGGCTGCATGGTTTGCGTCTTAGCTTTTACCAACTTCATCTGATTGTTTTTTTTTTTTTTTAAAAACAACAAATTCACATCAGTTTTACGTACTAGAGATAATATTACATTGAGTTATTTGATGTAAATCTAAAAACGTTTTCTACTTATTATTAATTTACCTACATTGTTGTACACTTCTAATACCTTAAATACTTTATTTTAATTTCAGTTTAGTTTTTTTAGTCCGTTATTTTTGCAGAGCCGAGTTGCTTGAATTGTGATTTACTTAGAAGCACACCATCAAAGCAATTTACAATTTTCCGCCGGCGAGAATAGTGCATTATTGGTTGAACTTTGCGGCGGAACACATCACAACAACGTTCAGCGGGAAACAACTGATCAAATCAGGGCAGTTGAGCTTATGGGTAAAGAGTGAATTAATGAGGAGAAGATCTATAAGAGTACGTCTCGTCTTCAGAGATTGACATTCCAAAAAGTGGGCTTGGGCGTTGTAATCGGCGAATTCTATTTCGTGAAAGGATTTTGAACGCATTCACCTCAGAACCGTTTGCATGATAATTGCAGGTAGGAATAAAATATTTATTTCTTACTTTTGCTACCCTTAATACATTAAACTCCGTCAAAATATTCTTGGCAGCGCTAGTTGCTATCAACGATGATATTAATAAAGAAAATCATAGGTTTTATGAGGCGGAAAACACTTCAAAAGGCTCGCAATTTTTTTTAACACTTGCAGAAACACTTTCAAACAGCTGAAGATTCTCACATTAATATCATAGTATCTTTTCAATTTACTAAATGGGTTCTACATGAAAAGTGATCGACAAGTTAAATCTTCAGATATTCATGAACAAAATACAAGAAACAAGTAAAGTTTCATCCCACCTAGAACAAAATTATAAGTAGCGAGACGAGGCACTGAATATTCTAGTTCATATTACTTTCCCAAGTGAGGTAAGTATTGCGAACGCACTTCTTTGTGCCTGTATGCCTGTATGTATTCCTCCACGATAGCGCCTAAAGGCTTAATCTGATTGAGCTGAAATTTGGCATGCAGGCATCATTTGGTCAAGGCCAGATTGAAGAGGAGTGCTTGAAGTCTTTTCACAAGGGGGCGAAGAAGAATGGTTGAAATCACCTGACGTGGTTGAAATCGGTCCACAAGGGAGAGCGCTAGTGATACTTCAATCTCGAAATGTTGGATTTTAAGACTTGAAATTCGGTATTTGTTTTCGGCCCAAGAACAGATACGTTCTTGGACCGAAAACACGTTGTGAAATTCGGGTTAGAATATCTCATATACAAGCGACACAAATAATTTTTAAATTTCGCCGAAAACACGATTTAATTTGCTGCATCGACAAATACTATTACGGAAATACTACTAAAATACTATGAAAATACTACTAAAAGACTTCAAAAATCTTAAAATAACACTATCAGGGAGTAAACCGGCGCGCGGAGATGGGGGTTGGCGAGTGGGACGGGGTGTTTGAGGCGGGGAGGGCTAGATAGGGGGGTGGCTATGCGGGGGAGGGATGGGGGGCTGGTCTTCTGGCCGGTAAAGTTTTGGGGTGACCCAACCGATTTTTTAAATAATATTTTACCTTCGTATTTTAAAGGCATTGCAAATGAAAGTATTTTTAATAAAACATTACAAAGTTCATTACAGAAAATACATCTTATATCTTTGTAGAGTTTATCCACTTTACAACCGGTAATATTATTATGTGGCAAAGCAGTTATTATGATATATACATAGTGATTATTATTGTGAGTTGATTTTGCCATAACTCAGTGATTGTTGAAATTATTTTATCGAAAAGTCGGTTAGTGATTACTTTAACTCTTGATTTTGAATATTTTACATCATATTACCATTTTGCATATACTATTACAATACAATAGCCTCGGCTTTGAAATCTAAAATATTACTAAATTCAGTTTTTTAAATAAACCTCATGTATATTAAAAATATAGTTTTTTTTACATACATAGATGTGATTAAATTATTCTGGATTAATATTCAATTCGCAATATGTTTTATTTAAATATTCACAAGGTTATACTTAATTATATTTAAAATATACGAGGCGATTTCATGCCCTATGGTACTTTTTTTAATATTAGGGTCGTAGTAAGGCCGAGTCGGAACTTACCGACCTAGCCTTAGCCTAATCTAACAGTGACCGAAAACAAAATATTAAAATTAAAAAACAAAAACAAGTAACCTCAATTTTGATTTAACCCAAAGCACGAGTAACCTCACTTTAAATTTAACTCAAAAACACAAGTGACTATCTTCGTCATAAAATAATAATAATCATCATTATATATTACTAAACTCAGCTGACTTTACCGAATAATGCGAGTTATGTCAATATATCCGAAATATTTACTTTTTACGTCACCCATCCTAACAGTTTTTTTAAAACATACCATTTAAAAAAAGAATATAAAAAAAGCGATTTCTAATGACTGGTATTTATTAGGCCACAAGGTAAATGGCCGAAAGTTAAATATTATTGGAAAATCAATAAATATATCATGTAAGCTATTTATTCAATTATCCATTTATTCATTTATTCATTTGTAAATTTATTATTTGTTAAATTTATTCATTTATTCATATAATCATGTATTCATTTAATCTAACGCTTGTCCAAAGTGACGCTTCTGTTTTTTTAATTAAGTGATGGTCCTAATTAAAAATAATAATAAAGTTGACAGCCTTATTGCTTTTTATTATAGGTAATACTTTTATTTTAAATTTTATTGAACTACAAGGAATTTTGCTAAAACTCCATTATTCGATTATACGTATCAACCTATTCCTCACGGTTAATAAAGGAATATCAAATTACTGCCGTTTCAACATGATTCATGTGTCCGACTATAACCGTACGTATACTACTACATGCAGTCATGTCAGAACCTAGATTCCAAAGGTCGCGATGTAATGAATTAACATTGTGTTTAAACATTAAGACACGCCAACACCGTTACGCGTCATGTTAATTCATACTAATGGACTACAGTCGGAGTTATATACGTAATCCTTAAGATTGAAGCTGTAAGATATTGCTTTTAGGCAGTAAGCTCGACTTTTTGTTAAAGCAAATAAAGCGTCTAATTATTATTATTATTATTATTAATCCTTGTTGAAACATGCGTATTTCCGTGTATTACATCGTTATATTTTTCTCAATGCACTCTCACATCTCTTGCAATATAAATTACCTCTTTGAATACGGGAGTTTTTTTAAATCTTATTTGTATTACCTAATATTTTGTTTTGACGTTTTAACGTAATAAATATTTTGAACACAAATGTGGAAACAAATCGGCGAGACGTAGCACACACACAGTGGATATTAGGACATATTTCGCGCGACCGCATTGTGAATTCCTCGATCATTAGCAAGAAATTAGGAAAAACTATTAAGTGAGTATATACAACGACAATGGAAATCATTGATGGTGTTACAGAGAATAATATCTTCTTGAAGAGTCGCTGATTGGTAAAGTATCCTGATTATAAAATGCGGAATCAAATCGGCGAGACACAGCACACACACAGTGGATATTAGGGCATATTTCGCGCGACTGCATTGTGAATTCCTCGGGCATTAGCAAGAAATGGGGAAAAACTATTAAATGAGTATATACCTACAACGAAAATGGAAATCATTGATGGTGTTACAGAGAATAATATCTTCTTGAAGAGTCGCCGATCGGTAAAATATTCCGATCACAAAATGTGGAATTAAATCGGCGAGACGCAGCACACACACAGTGGATATAAGGGCATATTTCGCGCGACCGCATTGTGAATTCCTCGGGCATTGGCAAGAAATAAGGAAAAACTATTAAATGAGTATATACAACGACATCAATTTCAATTTTCAATTTCAATTTCAATTTATTTCCAAAAAATCTTAACAGATTGTAGAAAACTTAATATTTAGGTACATTTAAATTACAGTATATTAGTTCGTTTTTACAATATTTAAATTTATCACCACTTACATACAGTTACTTCATTATTGCTTTTAGGGCAACCAAATCATTTTTAAGATTTATTTACTAAAACCACAAATTAAAATAATTGATAAAAATAATCAAGAAATTAAAATCAGAAAAAGTCAGAATAATTAAAAAATGCTACTTAAAATTGTCAAAAAAATGACCAAAAAATTTGAAAAATTATTTAAAATTAACAAACTCATCGATCGAGTAAAAAGCTTTGTCTAATAAGAATTCTTTAAGTAACTTTTTGAATAAGCTTTCCACTTGAATAGTTTTTAAACTTTCTGGTAGCCTGTTAAATATGGCCCTGAGTATTTTTTGTCTTGCCTTGCTGTGTTTAGTTTAATACATGGTATAAAAATGTTTAATTTATTTCTCGTATTTTTAGTATGTGTATCTGAAAACTTTTTATAATGTGATTCCTTATTCTTAAAAAACTCAGTTAGTAACTTAAAGAGATAGAATGAGGTTAAGGTGAGGATTCTTAGCCTTTTAAAAATGGGTCGACATGACATCTTTTTAAAGAGTCGCCGATCGGTAAAATATTCCGATCACAAAATGTGGAATTAAATCGGCGAGACGCAGCACACACACAGTAAATATTAGGGCATATTTCGCGCGACCGCTTTGTGAACTCCTCGGGCATTAGCAAGAAATGAGGAAAAACTATTAAATGAGTATATACCTACAACGAAAATGGAAATCATTGATGGTGTTACAGAGAATAATATCTTCTTGAAGAGTCGCCGATCGGTAAATTATTCCGATCACAAAATGTGGAATCAAATCGGCGAAACGCAGCACACACACAGTGGATATTAGGGCATATTCCGCGCGACCGTATTATGAATTCCTTGGGGATTAGCAAGAAATGAGGAAAAACTATTAAATGAGTATATACAACGACAATGGAAATCATTGATGGTGTTACAGAGAATAATATCTTCTTGAAGAGTCGCCGATCGGTAAATTATTCCGATCACAAAATGTGGAATCAAATCGGCGAAACGCAGCACACACACAATGGATATTAGGGCATATTCCGCGCGACCGTATTGTGAATTCCTTGGGCATTAGCAAGAAATGAGGAAAAACTATTAAATGAGTATATACAACGACAATGGAAATCATTGATGGTGTTACAGAGTATAATATCTTCTTGAAGAGTCGCCGATCGGTAAATTATTCCGATCACAAAATGTGGAATCAAATCGGCGAAACGCAGCACACACACAGTGGATATTAGGGCATATTCCGCGCGACCGTATTGTGAACTCCTTGGACATTAGCAAGAAATGAGGAAAAACTATTAAATGAGTATATACAACGACAATGGAAATCATTGATGGTGTTACAGAGTATAATATCTTCTTGAAGAGTCGCCGATCGGTAAATTATTCCGATCACAAAATGTGGAATCAAATCGGCGAAACGCAGCACACACACAGTGGATATTAGGGCATATTCCGCGCGACCGTATTGTGAATTCCTTGGACATTAGCAAGAAATGAGGAAAAACTATTAAATGAGTATATACAACGACAATGGAAATCATTGATGGTGTTACAGAGAATAATATCTTCTTGAAGAGTCGCCGATCGGTAAATTATTCCGATCACAAAATGTGGAATCAAATCGGCGAGACGCAGCACACACGCAGTGGATATTAGGGCATATTTCGCGCGACCGCATTGTGAATTCCTCGGGCATTTGGCGCGGATCTCGCTGTCGGACTTGATTTTTCCACTTAAGAGACGGCGCGCGGCGCAACGTCCTGAATAATAAATTCGACTGCGGCGAAGATTAAATACGCTTTAGGTGGCGTCTCGGGCGATTTTGGGCGCTCTGCGGCCGCGGGCTATGCGACGCCCGCCTCCGCGAATCTCCAGCCAAGAAAAAACTCGCCGCGACACTGGCAAATGCCAGCCGATGGCGTGCCCGCTTTTATTTCAGTTTTATTACTGTCCAAATGGGGCGAGTTCGAAACGGCTTTATTATTAATTGTGTTATTTTAGAAGTTAAATATCACTCTGAAATGCTCGAAAAAGTTTCTAACTAGGCGTCAGCTTCTATGCCAGGCATGCCCAACGTAACCCGATTTTCTTTGGCCCTCGAAGATTTTTTAAAATTTCAGTGAATCTGGACCGCCTCATATGTACTAAGCGTGTTTTTTCATCACAGTCCGCGTCAGTCGGGTCCAAACTCACATGAGATAAAATATCCCAAGATGGGTCTGCCAACAACACGACAGTTGAAAAATGTTACTTACAATGTGCACAGATTTTTTCTCAAACGAAACTTCGTACGAGCTGGGAATCGATTTTTTTAATTCCAATAACGTCCTAATCTTCCTCTTTTTATGTTTCATCTTCGAAAATTTATTTGTTCCTTGTGGCTTCGTATGAGCTAGGAATATAGTTTTCGACTTTAACAACTCCTTATATCTCTCCCCCTCAAGTTCAGTCTTCGAGAATTGAGTTGTGTCCATGGCTTCGTTCAGGCTACTGATCATTCTAGCTTGTATACATGCCGGGAGATCCTTGTAGGACACAACCAATTTGAATATACATGAATATCTACCTATATATTGAATGTATATCACGCATATTAATCTTTCCCGATAACTCACTTCCATAAACTATTTTCAATCCGACCATTGTAATCTCCAACCGACTCATGCAAAATGATAAGATCCTCGTTCGCCATTAGTCCAACTCTCTTTTTTTTTTATTTGTTGAGTGGGGCTTTTCTAAGGTCTTTATGAGCCTTGTAACACTGCGACCATTGCTGATCTATTGTGCTCGCCACCTACTATAGTTCTGCGCTAAGCCCCGTGTCATTCAAGAACCGCAGCAGGCTTTTGGCGCCAGATTGTTTTACCTCCTCAGGTTGGAGGTAGTGACCACCCAGGTGGTTGTATCTTTTACGCATCAGCGGGCCACACTCGCACATGAGGTGCTGGGGAGTTTCCTCTGCCCCTTGGCAGAACCTGCACATTTTTGTGTCTTTGAGCTTGAGGTTGAACATGTGTTTGTTCAGGCCACAATGCCCCGTGAGCGCCCTTACCAGTATGCGTAGATTGTTCCTATTTAGCGATAGGGCCTCACGGGCCGTCTTACGGTCGTAAGGCTTAATGAGCGCTTTGGAATGATTCAACCCTGGCGTGTTGTTCCAGTGGTTGACGGATTGTTCTAAACACATTTGTTTGAGCATTAGGTTTGCAAGGCTTTTTGGTACGCCTTAAAAGTAGCATTAAAAGCGCTCTTAAAAGTACATATTTTGGCCATAGTTGGTATTAAACATAGGTACCTACTTATATAAAATATCACGAGCCCTGGTCTTATTGTTTGGGATTCGGTAACAGATTCTGCCAACATAATAACTCTTCCAGTGGATATATTCGAACATTTTTATAACTCTATATTTAAACATTGGTTCTAAATCTTGTATTGACCTTATTAAATAATTGAAGAGTTTAAAGGCCAAATTCACAAAAGACTTACGGTATACTCAAACGGACTTTGGGGAGTCAAACTTCGTAACATCATTGTTTATGTTTTCGACCTTAAAAAGGAATTATGACGTGGTGTTCATTAAAAATAAAAACTTTATTCGTAACGAATTATCATGAAAGGTATCTTTGGCTATTTATTATACTGAGTTGAATTATCACAGAAACAATTAAATTTCTCTATTTAATTTCATTTTGTTTTTTCAGAAAAGTTAGGTTTTATATTTAATACTAACACATATTTTGCAAATGCAAGGCCAAATAAAAGGTTTTACAAGATATATTGTTATATCGCAAAATAAAATACTGTTTTTATTACATAATAAAATAAGGAGTACCTTTCGGGGAAAGGGATAGAGAAGGCATATTATAAATTCGATAGCTTTATTTAAATTGTTTCTGTGATAATTCAAGTCAGTATAATAAATAGCCATAGATACCTTTCATGATAATTCGTTACGAATGAAGTTTTTTTTTTAAATGAACACCACGTCATAATTCCTTTTTAAGGTCGAGAACATAAACCTTCTGAAAGAGACCCCGCCGCACAGTGACCTAACCAAATCATTTTCAAACTTTAAAGCAATAGCTACTATCGATTCAAGACTAGCCTAGAT
Organism: Micropterix aruncella; assembly: GCA_944548615.1. NCBI lineage: Eukaryota > Metazoa > Arthropoda > Insecta > Lepidoptera > Micropterigidae > Micropterix > Micropterix aruncella. The sequence goes on along the minus strand of OX155972.1, from coordinate 5,748,290 downwards.
TCGGCATTTATACAATTTTTTATATATTCAGAATATTATTTCTTAACCCTAGCGGCATAATTTCATGGCAGACCGCAGCAATTTATTCGAATTTCTTGCAATATCGCCGCGCTCGACAAAAAGTACTATAACTATGGAACTACTATAGCAATCATAAAAAGAATAACTGTGCAATGAACGCATTGAAATTTCGTATATAGAATATTGAAATCTCGTTTTGTAAAATAATTATATAATTATGAATACATATTAGAAAATCGAAGAAGTGAAAAATACTCGGCATTTATAACTTGTACTTATGGAAAAATACGGAATCCTATTTAAAAATTGTAAATACTATCGTTACACCTATTAGATTCTCTATCAAATGGTAGTATTTCGTTTTGCTTATTTACATACAAAAATATTTAGATATTTGGTCATAAAACCAACAAAAATTTTGATGATTTCTCAACAAAAAAAATAGATGATATTTGACAATGGAATTTTACCAGAAATATCCGCTAAATGACGCCCGAAATAATTCTAGCGGCCGTCTATGTATCTATGGTAATAATGAGATATTTGGTATGGATTTTAGGATGCGTTCGAATAATTAAATAATATTACTGTGCGCTCCGGGAGCAAGCCGCCAATATTGGTCGTTAGGGAGTCAACGGTATTTTGATGTGCAATCAAATTTGTTCTTTACATAGCCGAGTGTTAATGGAATCTACAAACTCATGTAGCCAATCAAAATAATTACTACAATAATAACGAAATTATACAATTCATCTTCATTCATTTCTAGAACTAAAACGTGCTAAAACTTCAGAAGAATAATGAAATATCATGATAATAACTGAATATAGTAATATAGGCAACCATCAGAAACACTAGGTAATAATTTAATTTATCGCAGCCGCCTGCAGGCTCCATTACGCCCAAATTAATGTCATTATTCATACTTAGTAGCTCGAAATGTCTATCGGGTGAATTCAGCAGCCAATTTTACACACACCGTAAAGCGAAGTTATGTCATTTAATTTTTATGCGAGGTTGTACGATTTTACGCGAATGCCCTTCGGTTTATCGTATGCTGGGACGAAGTTGTGAAGATTATTGTATTTTTGGCGCGCTGTATATAAATATATTTTTACTTACCCGGCTCACTAAACAACGAGGAGGGAAAGTAATGTGAAAGCGCTTTCTTTTTCGAGAAGAAGAAGGATTTATTTATAATTGGGATAGAAAACGAATTTACCGCATGAAATTTGTAGCACCCGACGTTTCGGTGACGTTGCTGCCGCCATTGTCCAGGGAAGACTGAAAGAGCTGTCAATCCGATGTTTTGCGGGTAGGCCGCATACCGCTGCCGCCACTGCGTAGGTTATAACGGTTATAACGGTGGTGGGGGGCCGGGCTCGGAGCGCGCGAATTTCGAAAATCCGTCTTGCACACAACACTCACTGTATCCTGTCTTACGTCCTTGCGTTCGGCGTTCTACGGCGGGAACATTTTAAGAAGAGCGTTCCACGTAGATAAGAATTTGTAACCGTCGTTTCTATTGAAGTTCGGGGTTCTTCTTATTTCAATGGCTTCTCGGATCGTGTGAGGAAAGTAGAATTGTTCTTTGGATAGCACAATGAGATTTTGAAACTGCATCCAGTGGTTACTTTCGCTATCCAATATATGTTCGCAGATCGCAATGTTCTCGCCGCAGAACGCAAGGACGTAAGACGAGATATATGGCCTGGCCATTGCCATCACTGGCAACACGCACTGTATATATATATATATATATATTTGTCTTGAGGCTCTGTAGTATTCGTCATGAGAAGATATGGCGTAGTTTCCTGAACGCTGCCCATCCGAGTTGGATTCGCTGACAGACCTCCTTGTCGAAGTTGAGTCGGCCTAGTTGGATCGTCTGACCCAAATAAACATACTGGTCAACAGCTTCAATAGTACCGTTCCCAACATGCACCGGTATGGGTGCGACATGGGCATTCGACATGATTTTTGTCCTACCCATGTTCATTTTTAGACCCACTGTTGGGAGACGGTATTGAGGTCTCTGAACATTGTGCATTCCATTTTCGGCATTCCAGCATCAATTTGACTGAAACGATCATATACACATTTTATAACAGTAGTAAATCGTAGTAAGTCCAGCTTTTAATAGATTTAACAACGCTTTTTGCTTTCCCTACTCACAAACCAACGAGAAAAGAAAGTATTGTGAACATGCAATTTTATTTTTGGAATGATGACGGAATTATCGACTTTGAGCCCCTTTGAGAAGACTAAGTCAATTCGAAGGTAGACATCTGTGTGTATGTCTGACTGACTGTCTGTCAGTCTTCCCCCACGATATCGCCCATCTGATTGGCTGAAATTTGGAATGCAGCCATTATTTGGCAATAGTTCAAAAGGGTTGAAGTGGTTGAAATCTGTCCACAGGGGGCGCATTTGTTATATTTCAATCTCGAAATATTCGAGTTATAGACTAGATATTTCGTACACAGATGGGCCGGAATGTCATAAAATAGTCAAGCGATTGACTATTTTATGACGTTGCAATCTCACTATCTGCGCTCCTCGCCGACTATCGCCGAAATAAGATCAAATTTTCCAAAGGGAATTACGCTCAAATCCTTCCATAAGTCCTTGGCTACTTGCCAGGAAAGATTTTTAATGAAACACACGATTTTTTCGTCCACATAAACTCTGCTTTTCATGCTATTGCGCTGAATCGCCGATTTAAGGTTCCAAAAAAAGAAACGATTCACTTTTAGAACAATAGAAAATATTAGTCACGGATAGACATTGAATTTGGCCATTACAAGAAAGTAAGAATATGTTACCCTCCTCTGTCTCCCACTATTTTTAGCGATATCCAGTTTCCTATACTACTGGTTCTAAAGAGAGAGACAAAGATAACCCATCCATTGGAATAGATAACATTCCATTTTCCATTTCCCCTTCCTGATCGACAAATAATGCATGCTCCGACCACTCAGTATCATCCATTCCGAGTAAAAAGTTCGTCCGAGAAGAATGAAGAATCTATCCCAATAAAAGGTGCATCGGAGGAGAGGTGTGCGTGCACAAAGTTTGTCCTCGCGGCGCCGAGGCGAAGTCGAACTCGGCGCGAGCGAAACTTTATCCGTCGCGGCCGCTCGCTCTGGCCGAGTAATTGGCGACAAAATGTTCACATCGATTCATTCGGCGACATTTTATTAAGTACTAGCTAAATCTAGTCATGCTTCCTTGTAGCTCAGTCGGATGAGGGAAAAGGGGGAACGCGCCGATGTCAAATCAAATCATATTTATCTAAAAAACCCGTTTAGGGTGTAGAAAATACAGACATGAAAAGAACAATTAAAATGTTTCTTACATAAAATAACGTAATAAATAACACAATAACTCAAATAAAAGAACATAAATACCTAAGTTAATTTCTCGATTTATCCGCGCTGCGCATGTGTTACTTTGAATATGTTCATTCACTGCTAACGTACGGCGCGGAGTTATGGGGGCGAGCAGCCGACAGGCAGAGAGCCTTCGTTATGCAGAAGCGTGCAGTCCGCATAATAGCGCGTGTAGCGCTTGATACACCAGCTAGGCCTCTGTTTAGAGATATCTGCATCATGACGCTGCCGTCCATTTATATAATGGAAGTAGCGCTGTTCGTTCGCAGAAATCTAGCAGATTTTAAAGTGAATGGTGTGCATCACCACTATCCAACAAGATGCCGTAGCATGCTACGTTCGGTAAGTCATGCATTATCCAGGTCGCAGAGGCTAGCCTATATCGCCGGCCCAGCGGTTTACAACCAACTCAGCGAGCACATTAGGCAGGCGCAATCTTATGACGTGTTAAAGAGACGCCTTAAGATGTACATCACACGATAAGACGTTTTACTCACTGGAGGAATATTACTTGAGTCAAGTCTAAATCTCATTGAATATTGTCTTGTATTTCCTATTTTTACATTATTCTTGTGTTTTTTTTCGTTTTTATGTTTATTTTTATTTTTTCTTCACGATAAAAAAAATGTTTGTTTGTTAATCTGTATGGATGTTTGCTAATCTGTATCTGACTTGTATACCAGTATACTAATAAAATGAATATGAATATGAATATGAATAAACCTAACTCAAATTATACAACCATTTAGATAACAAATATTGTTTTGTTTTCTAAACTCATTTCTAAACCGTTCGTTTTTTAAACTCACCATAATTATTAAAATCTTTTAAGTTTTGTGGCAGCTTGCTATAAAAAATACGCTTATATACAATGTATATGGTTGTATAGTTGTGCATTGGAACTCTGAAGTAAACCCTGAACTCTAAAGTGATGTCGAAACGCATCGACGTTTTCACCGGTGACCGAAGACTGTTCGCGCGTTTCAACGTCATATATTTTAACCCTTTGTAGCTTCATGTGACATTTCTGTAACAAACTACTAATCCCCCTAAATGAGGCACTAAATTCATTTAGTTCATTTGAATCCGTCTAGCACTACTGTACCCTACCACTCAATATCGGGTAAAAATCATAGATAGCGTAACTAAGCGACTTATGTAAGTTTAAGTGTTGTGCGTTGATGAAAGTGATAAATTAGAACTAAGGCAGGTGTTGAATGACTGATAAAAAAATATAAAAAGTGCATACAATGGTGTGGTTTTCGTGGAATCCTGTAGGTAAGAATATAATTTTATCCATTCAAAATTTCGAAGCAAAAGATATCAAGTTAGGATGTTCTAACATTTACTGGAACTGACTATGGCAAATTCTTGATTATTATACCGAAGAATAAGGAAGGCAAAATATCTCAACGGCAAACAAATGTCTTCAGCAGAATTTAGATTTGAGATAGGCGAGACCTTATGCGAGCTTGGCCTGAAGCCTAACATCAAGAGTCGAAGGTCTTTAGAAGACGAAATTCAAGCCAAAAAACATAAGGGCCCTGCGCAACATGTTCCTCCATTGGCAGTAAGGCAGGACCAGGTCGGTCATTGGCCGATTTGGGTTAAAAAAAGGATACGTTGCAAGATTCCCAAGTGCACTGGCGCTTCACAAACAATTAGCGAAGAATGCATTGTAGCATTATGCTATACAATGAATACAAGAATGCTATACAATGAATACGCATTATGCTATACAAGAATGCATTGTACAAAATAATTGTTTCAAATTTTTCCATACAACTTAAATTGTTTTTATACGTTCAACTCAATGTTACAGTAATGTCACATTCCCTTAAATGTCAAATAAATGATTATTAATAAATATTTTTGAATTTCTGAGAAATACGTGTTTTTTTATCTGCCTAAACCTATCTCATTATCAACATTATTTTTTGTTTGAAGATCTTGGGCTATAAAGGGTTAATTGTACTACTATAAACAAATTTCAATGTACTATAAACAAAAACTATGATATTCGAATGCAACATTGAGTCAAAATTTTAAGTCAATCGAAAGACTACTATTCGAATTTTGCAAGCACAAACATATGCAGGGTGAATTTTAGCATATAAGGATAGTCGTCGCATTTTGAAAATTGCCATCAACGCATTTATCACCTTTAACGGATTATGGATCTTGATCAAGGAATAATGTGTTTTTATTTAAGACTAAAAGACGCCACTTTACCAATTATGTTGCTTTTCATATGACGCTTCAGTATGGAGTGGATCAACACACGCTAACATTATCAACATTGCTGCGAACGATGCTGCGATAATTGTCTCCGGCTGCCTCAAACTTACTCCAGTCAAAAGGATGTATCCGCTCGTCGGCATCGCTGCCCCTACAATATGGTGTGGCCTGGCTAATTCTTAAAACCTACAGGTGATATTCGACCCAAGATACTCACTGCGCGGGCAAGAACCACATCACAATCGCAAAAGTTTAAATCTAAACCGCTCTAAGGCAGTAAATATTCAAACCGAGACACTCAATAGAGGGCTTTAGTTGGCGAGGACGTAAAGGAAAATATATCATCGGGTCGTATCTTACCTATACCACTTGGCATAGTTGCAACAGACTAAGGGTAGGTGTGACAAGATGCCGAGTCAATCTCGTTCGCTGGGGCTAGACAGAGAATACAGTATGCCACTGTGGAATGCTACAGGATGAAGACAATTTCCTACCCAGCCCACAGTTATCCACCCCTCAGACCTGCAAGAGGCGAAAGACAAAGCCATATTTTTAGAGAGACGTATCTGGCTCGGACACAATAACGAACAAACGAGCTTTTCATAAATAGGCTTTTAACAGCACTACTACAGTGAAAGACATTTAATTTAAATAAATAATTCTAAAGCCGATTTTTTTTTATTCTCGACATTTTCCAATCAACACTGAGAAGCATTATTTGTTTCTTTAGTGACATAAGCTGACATTGTTCTCTATAAGTGACATAAGCAACAGAAATCGAAGTTACGGCAAAACATAAGTGAAGCGAGACTAAAATCCATCGGATCAGATCAACTGGATATTAATTTGCGTTTAAAAACAGCATTTTTATGCATGAAAATGGGTAGCAATCTGGTAGCGTAACCATATTAACATTTGTAAATGTTATATCTTTCTGGTGTTTCAGCTTGAATTAACTTAATCGATCATCTATATGGAGTTTTTACATAGACTTTTTACAGGAGTATCTACATGGAGTTTTTACACAAGGTTGCGCAAGGAATCAAGAAATGTTTTGAACGTTAGAGTTGGCAACACTGTAGTGCTGAAAGTTATTCGAAACTAATGCGTAGTTATTGTGAACGCCTTGTTACTTAGTTATCTTGGTGCATGAGTGTGATGCGGAATTGCTATCGCGTGAGAGCGTTTTACATGCTGGATTCCATCTGATCATGCGGTTACAACGTGGGTTTGTCATTTTGAACATCTTGTTTAGCCCTAAAAAAAAAAAGACTCCGGATGGCGTTCGAACGTTACTTACCCCAGAGAACATACTAGCTGTTCGAGTTCCCATAGAAAGGAGTCCGCTCCGTTAGACAACATGCATCTGCGCTAGATATTGAGCGACGAAGCGTAGAAACCATACTGATCGAATAAAAGTTAATGGAAACATAATGCACGAAATAATGAAAATCTAAATGGCACACTATATCGTGCATTTTCGACAGTAAAAGCTGTTTTTTGTGTTTATTCGTGTAAATTACGTTACTTGAATTTTTTCTGTTTTTCTGCGCAACCCTGTATTATAGTTGCAACTCTCATAGATACTACGTTTGATAAAGGTAAGCTAATCTATAAAAAATCTGATAATAGGTGCTAAGTCCTGAATTGATATAATATATTACCTTCGTTCTATTTATATACTAAATAAATCGATCTGCCTGCCCACGCGATTTGATTGGTAGGAGAGAAAGGTCAAAGTTGACCTTTACTCTCTTGAAATTGTAACAGTTGCTATTTTTTGGCAATAGCTGAAAATATGAACTTTTCACTAAAGTGTTACGGCGTCAAAAGTATAGTGGTTACTACAATCACACTAGATCTATTTCACCTATCTTTGCAAGCCGCATGATTTCAACGGCAACGATTTAAAATTTCTACCCTTGGAAAGAACAAGAGACCACAAGCACTCATTAATCTGATGCACTTAGCAACTAGCTTTCACCAATTTGGGGACATATAATGAACTCTACAATTCGCCACTCAACTAGCAACTAAGAAACCTGACAACCGCGCACATCCAAGTAGGATCAACGCCCAAAAATAAACACCGAATCAGACAGACAATCATATTAAGATAATACAACAAAAAGAGGACAGCTGTGGTTTTTCAGCTGAGAACAGGTGACAGAAAACGCAAATGAAGTGACAGTACAACATAGATTACAGCCACGTAGCAGCTCAGCATATAACTTTGCATTATACACATTCCTTCTTATAATACAACAATGTTCAGCTTCTAATATATCGACATCAGGAACATTTAGCAGCGTCGTAATGTGATGACTGCACGCATTCTCACAGTAATAAAACACTTCATGTGAAATCGAAGAATATCACAGGTGTATAGCATTATTAAATTATTTGAAAAGAACTTCAACGCATATATTTGTGGCACTTGACGTTACAGCGTTGTTGAAACAACATAGTCCAGGTAGGAACTTTTTTTAAGATTTATAGCCATATGTAGGGAGTTTACTGACATTGGTATCTAACGGTTCCGTGAAGCTTGGGCCTAATAATCTATTTGTTATTTTAGGTCGCTTCAACTCCCGGGTCAACTCGAAGAGAGACTAACATGGAAAGGACTCTGTGACCCCTGCCACAGCTGTGTCTTGGACAGGTGATCAGTTATTCCAATCTGGGAGAACACCTCGGGCGATACTGGGCGGTTTCCGTAACGTGCGGCGTTTACCTGGACTGTACTCTCCGCCGAATAGACCAACTAGAGCTGTCAACTACAACGGGCGAACCCGTCACTTCAGGAAGTTTTAACGAAATATAATTGTTCTATCTCCCGTGAAGTGAGCGCAGAAGACTTAGAAAAAAACAGTCCACCGTCAAGCTCCCACAGTCAAAATCCGCGAGATAATCGGGTATGTTACCCAGCGGGCTTACACTCACGCCCTTACTTCCAGTTGCGAACAGATTACTCCGGTCTCTTGACTGGTTACGAGTTTGAGGTCGCTTGTACGGTCCTCTCCGTTACGAAGCGGTGAAACGTTATAAACTGAATTTATCGCGGACCACGGCATCCTTTGCCCGGCTGCTCGCCCAGATTTGGGTAGCCGATGGTCGTTTCTAGAGCAGTCGCCGTAAGATCAGCAACCACCCCCGCTCTATAGCAACCAGTAGGTACTCCTTCCAGACTCTCCCTACTGTTAGTCAGAATGCACAATCGATTCGCTTACCCGCACGGTGCGCAGACCGTCCAGGAGCGCCAGAAGATTGACTCCTAGAGGAAACTAGCTCTAAGGCCAGAGTCCTACCGTCGCGCTTCATGCGTGGATGCCGCCGGATGGGTGTTGACCCGTGAGTGTGACCGACCCTGAACAAATGGGTCTTCCTGGCCAACTCAGCAAGGGCCCATTAGCTCCCGCCGAATAGACCAGGGGGGAGTGCTCTGCAAAACGTACGTCTCCTAAGCAGCGGAGATGATTGTTGACCTGATGTCAGCTATATTTAAAACGATCTGTTTGCCATTCGATCCCGTGTGAAATTGATGGGCATAGAGCTCCACGGCCCTCGATAAACTCGGAGTGAATTACCGCTAACACTGGGTACAGGCCGCGCAAGCGACCTCGAATCTGTGACCAGACTGGAGGACAGGAAAATTCGTCAGCATCTGGTAGCAAAGGCACGAGGATAGTCCGCTGGGTGCAGTGGCGGAATATCGAATAGGCCAAGTTGGCCTATAGGCCCCGCGACAATGGATCTTTACAATAATATTTTTTAACGTTGCGTTTATTAGATTGAAAGTAAATCATTGAATTGACATTCTAACAACATATTTAATAAACTGTTTATCTCCCTAATGGTATAATACTTGGGTAATAACGCTGCCAGCCCTTGCGATCGAATTTCGTTTATATACGCGTCTTTGTTACGCGACATAAGCGTTGCCAGTAACGCTTAACATCTATATTTGCTAGTGCAATCGTGTTTTGTTTATATATAAGTTTATTCTACACTGTATCATCATCAGAAAGTTTGACAGCACAGAGGGGGCCCTGAAAAGTGCAAAGAGGGCTCCGAGATTTCCAGTGCCTAAGGGCCTCTACACTGTTTAATCCGGCACTGGCTGGGTGCATGCATATTCCAGTGCCTCATGGTAGGGAGTTGAGCTATTTGGGCTGTTTTTTGGCTGTGGTTCCTGTTGTCTATTATGTTTTACGGTCACTCCATGAGAGATGGAATAACACGATGTCGTTACAGCTCCCTAGGTGTAGGGAAGAGGGGTGGTGGATTTGCACAAAATAATCGACACCTGTTAATAACATTCTGGAATGGCGGGCAGGCCACCACAATCTCCAACTAGACATCAGCGTTTACTGATGCAGGAAGGTCGAGTGTTACCAAATTCACGCAGTAAAATCGGTTTTTAATCATTCTACAAAACACTTAATGTTCTTGAAACTTCTCCTCGTACGAATCGATGAACATGTTCACGTCATACAATATCAAAAACTATACTATTGTCACCCAATGCGCTCGCTCAGTCGCGCGACAATCTGTAGTAAAGTTTAGCAGTTTCGGTGGCGAAAAGTTCCAAGTGAGCGACTATAAATAAAACGTCGAAACAATGGCTCCTTTTATCCTTGTTGGCAATCTAGCGAAAAGGTTTCATATATACGCAGGGACGTCGAAGAGAAGTTTTCGCCGCTCCGCTCCGCGACGTCGTGGGCAACACAACCCGCCGATTTATACTCAGTCATCCCCTCAACATTAATATTAAGGTGATAATGTCAACCGAGATTTCCTTAGATTCCGATATCTATTACGCGGCGGTTGAAAATCACCGATTTATGAAGGTTTTCGCTAAAAGAGATATAGGTGGTCCAGATGTATTGTGGCCACTTAAACCACCTTTTACAGGCATTTTGCAGACAACAATACGCAACAAATTAACCCATAATAAGATAACCTAATAACCTAATACGAACCTAACAAGGATCGGATCGCAATGACACTTCTCTATCAGCAAGCAATATCTCTACAAATACAGTGCTATCGTCCGATACGACTCCAGAGTTTCGCAGCCTTCCGCCCTCCGGACTCGTTACGGGTTCAAGATCGCTTGCTCGGTCCTCTCCCTTACGTAGCGGTGACTCGGTGTCTACCGAATCCATCGCGGACCCCAGCGTCCTTTACCCAGCTGTTCACCCGGTATCGGGTAGTAGATTGGTCGTTTCGACAGCGATTGCCATAAGGTTAACAACCACCCCCGCTATATACGAAACAAAGGCGTCTTCATACAGTCGACTGGCTGACGACGCACGGTTCGTATGCCATCCAGGAGCACCCGAACACCGATTCCCAGGGGAAGTGACCCGCAGACACAGAGTCCTACCCGGGGTCGCAATTCTGCATGAAGGCTACCGGATGAGTGCTGACCTGTAAGTTGAGCTGGCCCTAACACATGGGTCGTCATGGACCAACTGCACTCGGCCCATTTGATCCCAAAGCAACTACACTGGGCCCATTAGTCTCGGAACAAGCCGACCCGACAGGAAACCAGATCAAGAAACACAGAAGACGAACTTGACAATAACTGCGCGCGAACAGGTTCCAAATGGGAGCGGCTGATGCATCGTCTAAGTGCCATAGTGATGCGAGAAGAAGGAAAACAATTACGTAGTGCACTGTCATCGCACAAAATACCTACACTCTATGATAACGCAAATAATATGAGTCAGTCTTCGTTGCCCCCAAAAATCGTTGATTAATCGAGAAATGAACAATATTCAGAGGAATACGATTTGCCTATTCTCTGGTGGGTCTTTACCCCCATACGTCCTGGATAGAGCACGCACCAGGAAAGTAGACGATAGACCTCTTTTTGAAGCACCTATCGTTAATAACAAGAAATCTTTTTAAAATACTCAATTTAATTGTTTAATTTTTTTTTACGTATAAAATTATTTACTTAATTATTTCATATTAGTCGGTTAGTGAGTTATAATTTGCTTTTATTTTTTGAGAATGAATGGGCAATGTAAATGAATGGAAAAGATATATAAATGAAGTCACTATATTTTAAATAATAGCATCCCTAAACAGACATTAAATATAGTGAGGTGATAAAATAAACACAAATTTCATCTAATCTGCTTGGCAGAAAAATATTTTTAAAATAAATCGCAGGAATTTACACTCTTTTTCTTGTCAAACCCTCTTATTTTAATTTAATATTTTTTTATATAAAAAAAAATAATAAAAAAAATGATTTGACTTCAGATGATTTCCAACCAGATGTTAGACCTTGTGTGAAATAGGTTCCGATGCCTTATGACAAACATGACTGCTTATATTTCTTGTCTTATATCGAAGTAGATAAGTCTATATTTATAAGAATCGTCTTTTGTATTTTTTAAATTTATTTGTTTATTGAAAAAACGAATATATAGAAATCATTTTTACAAAATGGTTTTGCGTCACTCCTAACTAGGCAATGGCTGCTCCAAGGAAAACGCCAATTTCATATGATATTATTTTATTTGATTTTTTTTAATGAAACTGATGTTATAGTAGGTATATTTTTTAAATAATAAAAAATAAACTAACATAAAATACACAAAATATCATGTAATAATAAATCATGAAATAATAAAAGTAGTGTAAAATAATAATAATAATAAAATATATTATTTTAAGTAAAAAAGGCGAGCTTATTGCCTTGCGGCGATGCCTATCAGCTAACCTATATATTAAGTTTATAATATATTTATTACGTTAGCCACACAAAATAACAATAAAAAATTAAGTGATAAAAAAGAAACCAACAGGAAACTAGAAAGAAAAAGACAATAAAGAAAAGGAAAACATAACCAAAATTAAATAAAGACGCAAAGGAAAGGAAGGGAAGGAAGGAAGAAAAAGGAAGCGAAAAGGAGGGGGATAAGAAGGGTTGGGTAATTTATGGTTTAGGATTATATGCTCCTTGAGCCTGGTCTTAAACGAGGAGATCCTGGGGACTATTCTAACATTTTTCGGTAAAGCATTCCAGAGTCGCGATATAAAAGAAATCCAAAAAAAAATTATTATTATATAAAATAAAATGCTGTATTCACTCTTGTTTACAAATAGGTATTGTTAGTGATGTGAGAGTGTGTGAAGTGTTGTATGTGTGTGTGTAATTGTGTTCCTATTAGATTTTATAGTATACATATAGATTCTCTCGTTGATATCGCAGGACGGTCCAATTGTTTTTCTGCCAGAAAGTGCACAGTTGCGTAAATAGTGGGAGTTTCTGATAGTAGGCGTTAACGGCGTCTGGCATAATTTCAAACATTTTAGTTAGTGAGCGGGTTTGCTGGGGATGGGGCTATGCAGTTATACAGTTATACAGTTAACAGTTATACACGAAGCCGTTATTGCCGAGTCGCACAATAAAATGCGCCGCTCTGCGCGCCGTTATTTTTAACGCTTTATAATGCGGCAACTTCGAGTTGAGACGGAACGGGCTAGCGGCTGAAATATGAGGACGCCGTCGCTTCGGATAATGCAAAAGCGCAATTGCGACGAGGGCCTGAAACCACTTTCCGACTGAAAGATTTATTTTCAACCACTTTTAGCCACAGACATAGAGCATACTATTAAAATCCAAGGGACGTGTAGGCCAGGATGGTGTCATAATATCTAAGAAACCCTTCAACAAAATTCTCGCTTGAGGATAATAACGGCAGGCCTCGTAAAACAGTAGAACAGATTGTCGATCCCTAATAAAACATCTATTGTCAGCCACGTTTAGCCACAGACATAGAGGAGACTATATCCAGGGTACGTGTACGTCAGGTTTATGTCATAAAATCCAAGAAACTCTTCTACAAAATTCTAGCTTGAGGATTATAACGGCAGGCTTCGTACAACAGTAGTAAAGATTGTCGGTCCCTAATAAAACATTTATTTTCAGCAACTTTTAGCCTCAGACATAGAGAAGACTATTAATATCCCGGAGACGTGTACGCCAGGTTGGTGTCATAATATCCAAGAAACCAATGTGGTCTATACCAAAGTATAAACGGCTTACTATGACCGAAATTCCTATCTGATCTCCCACAATGGTAAATACACGTCAAATGATAAGAGGTGCATTGTAAAAAAAATATTCTAAAGTAATATTTAAAGTCTTCAAGTAGCGTACAATATTTCTCAAAATATTTACATGAGAAGGTATTTCTCTTTATTGTAACCAGTAGATCTTTTACTTTATAAGGACACTTTTGTTTGCTTTGCTATGATATTAGCAGATTGCTAGGCGTGCTCCAAAGCGAGCTCGCCTAGCAATCTGCTAATATCAGCACTTGAGGGAAGAACCACTAATATCGGGCTAATATTTTTTTGAGGACCATATTTTAGGGCAATTAGTTTTTTAAGCATTTTAATAAAACTTTTACATAATTTATTGTAAAATTATAGTCCTATTCATCCTAGAATATGCTAGATCCAGTTGGGTGACGGAATCAAATAAGCAAAAGGTTAAGGTTTTTCCATTCGGTTCCTGTTATTTTCATAAGCTAAAACAATGTTTTATTGTAATTAATCTTTAAATAAATAAATGAAAATCGTTTACAAAAAGTTCCTTAGATAAAAAAAAATATATTTCCTAGGTTTGCGCAGCCTAACTTAAAACACAGCAAAACTATAAAACTTTGCTACGTAACTTTCAACGTCGTTTTTATTAAATTCCAAAGATAACAACAAATTAATATAGTTTGATCTTGAAATTTGACTCTCAATGGCTTAGATAAACTATACCTTGAATTAGTACATAGGTATAGGGTAGTTATTTAAGATTACGAATGAAAATATCACACCACTGGCGAAAATTCTCTTTGACGCGGACATAGCCCGCAACATTTATATTGCAATAAAAGCAATTATTTGAGGTAAAAATCGTGTAACCATAATTAAGTTACATACATAATTTTTTCCAAAAATTCAAACCTGTTACGACAGAATTAATTTAGTTTTATTTTTCTATAATATCCATACTATGGAACATATGTTTCACATCGGGAGGTTCTCCATTTGTAGATGTCTATTGGGCAGCATTAAATTCGTATATACCCAGATGAAAATTTGGGCAGGAAGTAGCCCAAAATCCAATTAGAGTCGAGCTGCCTTGCTAATGAAGGCTTCCATTATATCTGCGTGCACTAGCGTGCAGTGACGTCATCGACGCGTCCTGTATCCTCCCACTGCAACCTACCGCTAGCATACTGTTTGCGCGTCACGCTCGAGCGCCCCCTAAACGAACCTTGTTAACGCGTAAATTGACACGTCACTTTCAGGCGAGGGTGCTGCGTATTTTTCATATTCGACAGAATCGAGCACTTAATTGAAAATTCATTAATGACGCATACAGTCACTTGAGTTTTAAATAAAAACGGAAATAGACATCATGGCAATGTTCTTTGTTTTTTATCACACAATTTTGGGATTTTACCAGGCTAACGAATTTAAAAAAAAAGGGATTTATATAAATATATTTGTATTTGGCTGGCTATATTTCTTTCTGTCCTTAAATATTTCTAATATTCATCTCACTTAAGGGATTTTAGTCACACGAATTTACATAACACTAATAATGGGTTTGGAACTAACACTGAAATATTGTATACTCTATCTAACGGGATTACTGTATACTCTCATTAAGTTTACGAAATCGACTCGTTTCACTATACTATTTAATCATCGTTACAATGCTCTACATTTTAGCATCTTCAATAGAATAATTGTAAGGATAGAGCAGTTATTTATAACTTCTTTAGTCGCGGATTCAAAATGGATCCAATGCCATGTGCTATCTCGGTTTATACTTCCTCTTGTTCAACTTTTCTGAAATGCTGTATCCAAACAGAATAGTGTGGTGTTTTGTTTTGTGTTTCTGTTTCTGGTAATATGCCGAGACGATGGGTTCTGGCGCGTCGTTCCAGGTCCAGACTAAAATCCAGACAGTTGCAATATCCTAAGTTAGGATACAGCTGTTATAACCAACAGCTGTATATATATATAGCAGTCGAATAAATAACCATTATAGAAAAAACAAAACAAATCTACTACATTACCCTTACTCCACCAAAGGCTGTATAATGGTTACAAGACCCATTCTTATACAGCTTATAGTCATATTGTTGTCACTAGGATCTCACTTACGCAGCTTATAGTTTTATAAAGGTCATATTAAAGTTGCAGATGCCATATAAGCAAAGCGGTATTTTTTTTCGAATCTTTATAACCTAAATATTTTGCATTATCTTTTTTAAGGCATTTGAAGAAATACGTACATACGTATTATAGGTAAATCCTATTTCAAAGTATGTAAAGAATACCCAGCAAGGGTTTTTTTTACTGCGAAAAATTAAATTATTTACAAAAAGCTTTAAACAATAATTATTTATAATTATGAAATAAAATTGAGTTAAAATACTGTTGTTACACAATTTACTTAATATTGTCGATGAAATGATTTCCGCAATAGAATTTGGTGTATTAAACTACAATACAATCATTTTAAAGTCAATAACGTATATTAGTAGCCATTAGGAATTATATGTTTGCGACGGCAAATGATCACGCAGCTTCCTTTCGTTATCATTCTATATCACTTTAAGGCATTATCCGACTAGAAGTTCTAATAAAGTATTAATTGGAGACACTTTTACAGCCGCTGCCTATATAAGGGTGGTTTATTCCACCAAAGGTAGCCGTCATGACCGCTATTCGGCCACTATTCAGCTAAACGTTGTATAAAATGCGCTTAATCCGGTCATATAAACCTTTATATGACTGCTTTATAACCAGTTCTTCTGACTAAAAGCTGTAGCGATAACGTTGTCGTGACCGTTATATAACCAATTTGTGAGTCAGTGCTGAACCGGTAGAGCGCTGTCACGTCAATTTATTTATTTTATTTATTTACATTCAAATTCATTATTTACATCAATTTACATTCAAATACATACATTCAAATTCATGAGCACAACAGAAAATGAATTGACAATTTAGACAATTCCGTCGAAAGCTTTTAAAGTTATATACACATGATACATCTGTCTGAGCCTAGGTTACATAGCGCATATGATAATCTTTCTATTATGCTAAGCAAAGAGCAGCCGAGCCCGCCTTGCTAGGCACCCCTGTGTTAAGGCGAGCTCACTTCGGGAGTCACACTAGAGTGCCACGGTTGTGTCAAGGAAAGATCTAAAATATATTTTTTTTTCTTAATTATTTCTATTTTAATTTATAATAGGTAATAATAATAATAATAATTATTATTTTATTATTTTGTTATTTTTGTATTTCTTTTAATTTTTTTTTTAAATATTATATTATATGCTGACTTTAGTATTCTTGCGCTGTATTTTGTAGTCAGAACGCTACTCCCGTCACCCGCGTCAACGGTCACGATCTTGTCTACACGCCGAAGTCAGTAGTTGGTCAATCGCTGGCACTGTGTTGTAGGGTAATGTCGCATCAAGTCGACAATTTTAACTAGCGAAAAAGACGTTTATATTTGACACCTCTTATCCTAACATTTTCGCCATCTTTTCTAACAAGAAGATAGGAACATTTTCTCAACAAATGATACACACGTATCAAATTCTTCCACTTTCAGGAAGTTATTTTTACCCAATGACTTATAACGTTCGTACACCGTGGATAACTACGACTGACTGACTCTTTGTAAACAGTGTGGGTCAGTTCTCGACGTCAGCACTGACGCCTGTAACTGACTGATAACTATATTTATATATATTTGAATGCATAAATATTAAAAAATATAGGATACTTGTAGACCGAAAAAGAAATTCGCTCTGATTTCACCAGAGGTAGGCACAGTTTATTACTACCCCGTCCATCTTCGGAATTATTCAAAAGAATCCAAATTACGTTAAAATGGTGGGTAACGATAAACTGCCTGAAAATATTAAAATTATATGTAGAAACTGGACATTAGCCCAGTTTAAATCTAAATTATTATTAAAAGGCTACCTTATTGAGAGAGAATTGTAAAATATCAACGAATTATAATTAGATAACTGACGATTTCCATGACGAATTTATTTATTTTACTTGACATTTTTACCATTTTATTGACCATTTTATTATCATTATTTAAAATCGCCTCCAATAATCAATTGTATTTCTTATTTGTAGAACCATTTAATATTATATTTCATGACAACCCAAACTGTAGTTTTAAGTATCTAAAACAACTTTTATCAATTGTGGGATGAGTCTCTTAAGATATATTTCGTATCAATATTTAAAATTATTTTAACATTAAAGCGGCTATATAAAGTATTGTGTCTAAACAACTATGTAATTTTTTTTGACGACAATAAATGATTTGATTTGATTTGATTGACTGACGGGAATTTTTAATTTAAATTTAATTTAATTTAATTTAAATTTAATTTTGTGAGGCATCCAAGTGTAGGAATGCCATCCAAGTGTAGGAATATCTACTGGAGTAGTAGATTGTATTGTATTGTATTGACGCAATGTAAATCAGCCCTAATACTGACACTACAATCTATTTTATTATCATAGCAGGATAATTTGGTCAGTCTGCATTTAAGAGATTAAACGAAGTAACACATGAAGACCGCTATCCGCTACCATTTTCATGCGATTCAATCGGCTAAGTACTTAGTTTTCATTAAAGGAAAATGCATAAACATTGCTTTACTTGGATAAAATGTAAAAAAAACGGAGTTAAATCCGTGAGATTAAAATTTTGCTGCATCCATATTTCATATCAATATAATCCGCGATGTCACCCACAATACCGCTCAGTTTACTCCAACAATTTATGTTGTTTTGACACTTTGTGTTTTATTATCCTGGCAATAAATTGGCTTACCGATCATGACATTCTTATATAAAAATGTAACTGAAAACAATCGAGGATTTGATATTTAATTTTAGAAATGTGATCAAAAAACTCTTCAGGTATATTACAGAATGTGTTTAACAGATTAGTATTCTAGACGAGTATTTGTACAAATGCTCTGTAATCGAGTATGGTCCGAAGATACATGACACAAGTTCCCATGTGCTCCCAAGTTCCAATGCTCAAAATTCCCTTGATTATCCCTGCAAATTATCCATTTCAATTTATTTCGGATTTGTTATTAAAGTCTCTGCAAATTTATTTATTTATTTATGTATGTATGTATTTATTTATTACACTTATTTTTAAGCTATTGCATAGCTTTTACGCGGGCCTAGGCCAGCGCGGCGACCGAATGAAGAAATTTCTTAACGAAAATTAATGATTTTAAACTGCTAATTACGTCTAAACGAGTACTGCTTACGATTTGAAAAAAATATATGTTAAACAAGAACATTTTCCTAATATTCTTAGCTTTGAATATTTTAGATTTTGTTTATATTACATAGTGTAATTAATTTGTGAAATTAGGTCTAACCCAACACAAAAACGACTACTACGCAAATACTATCTGGCGTATTATTATGAAACCTGCACCATTTTAAAGATAATTTAATTATCTATCTTTTTATCTACGTTTTTTTTCGAATATTCCGTTTTTTTTTGCTTTATCGAATAAAAAATTCGTGCGCGGCGATTTATCGGAAGACGTTTAAATTATTCGAAAGAGACGCAAATGATTCGAAATAATTTCAACGTTTTCCGATAGAGCGCAGTTATCTGATATCAGAAAAAATAAAATAAATAAATAATTATAATTGCATAAGTTGTTGAAAATGCTATGCAATAGCTTTTCCGCGGCAGTCCCCGAGTGACACACGTTTTTTTTTAATGTTAATTTCAGACAAATCAAAATTTTCCTTAAATACTGACTTACGAAAGTAAACAAATGCTGATATAAAAAACAAGTTAAACAAAAGTTATGATATAAATGAGATAGCAGGGAGTTGCCTTTTAACTGCAAAAGAAGATAAACTAGTACAAGAGATGTATATTGTATTGGGCAAAGAATTAGGTAGAGCTATAGCCCTCCTCACTGTCCTGTATACAAAAAAAGGTATGATGATACGGCACATTAAATAATAGATGCAATATCTTCGCTATACAATCTACCGTTACGTATAATTTACAAACTTACATAGCATCTCTGGTAAATAAATAGTTCCTTGAATTACTTTACATATATGCGCATTTCGAGAAAATATAGTATCCTACCATTCCTAGAAAAAAATCGGACGGTAATAAATATACGAGTAGTTTTTTAACGATACTTTCGTAAAAAAAAATCTTTGAATACGCTCGATAATCTGAATGTATTTGTTTTTACTTATACACCAGATGAATGAGTTGAAGAATGCTACGAACTAAACAATTATATAGAAGAAATATTACATGAATATATTTAAATTGTGTGCATATGCGAATAACAAAACCGACCATTTTGCCAGCGCGATTGCAAATATTTGTAATGTGTGCACGGAAATTCGCGTATCAAATGCGTGTCGTATCAAATGTAATTCCCAGGCTATTCACATCGGCAGACCTTTTTTAAAATTGACTCCTTTATAGCGTATTGGAAAAGGCAAAGTGTTTTCTTCTTAGTGATTGTTAAAACAGAGTAGTTGTTAAAGTTGAAATTCATGTCATTGCCAGAGCCCCACCTTAGAAGTACATCTAATTAAGTAAATGTGGTAAAGGATAGCGTTCACTCTAGGCCAATTCGTTGAGTGAAAACCGACAAGTCAATTTGCTATCGTATTTTGACGCCTAGACTTACACCTGCTCATGCGACATGGCAAACTACTCCACAGTCCACAGCTAAAATGTATGTACTTAACTGTATTAAAGTAACTAAATTGTAACTTTACTATCGCGTGGAATGCTTGGGTCCGTAAAATGCGATATTATTCACTGCTCCGGTGGCAATTAAGTTAATGCCAACTTAAGTTAGGATTACTTACGCTTAATTATCTCTAGTCTAGGCGTATAAAAGTTGGCCCGCGTCGAAGTCGTTCACCCAATTGTTAATAGATGAACTATATCAGGGTGTGTGCTGCGGTGACAGTGAGAATGTTGCTAGTCTGCTAGATAGTGAAGAAACCATTTTTTTGACTAATTCGTTAGGGATATAAATAAATCAAGTAAATGATGTCCGCCGTTATAGAGCATTCTTTCTCTATCACGCATTAGTAACAAGAGAGAAGCCAATATAATCATTAATATAATACATATCTTATGTTATTTTATCATTTTCAATGGAATAATACTAAAAGTTTAGAGTTATTATATTGAATTCATACAAAAAAAGCATAAGATATGAATTTCTCGTTATAAGACATTTAATTTAGGCAGTACATTAAGACTGTTGCCCGTTATCATTTTTACATATTTTTTTATGACTAACGCTCGCATGACAAGCTCTTAACCTCTTCATGCTTTTGAACGAGATACTCTCGCGCACAGCGAACGTGTCGATTCGCGACAACCCGAGTTTATCTCGCCTGTTTCGACTTGTCTGTAATTAAAGTGATATACAGGATGAGTTTTTAATCACCGTCACTATTTAAGAGGGTGAATCAGTAGAAGCAAATAAGCAAATTTAATTAAAAAATACAAAAAAAACATTTTTTTTGTCAAGTTTGTAAATCATATCTATTGAAAAAAGTTTGAGAAGCGTTGAGCGCGCTCCGCCATCTAGCGTTAGGTTAAATATAGCAAATAAACAATATAAGCGACATTTTACCTACCGCTAGATGCTCAATGCTTTTTACACTATCGAAAAATAAATATATATATTTATATATATATAAAATTGTACACGAAAACTGGGGGTTGTATAACACATCTAAAGTTTAAAATAAAACACATATGAATGCATAGAATATGACCATTAAACAAATTTCTTTTTAAAAGATGGACGCCTAAGTAAAACTCCAGACCCAATGCGATTGACAGAACGTCAATTTTTGCAGTTAATTCCATAGACCGAAAGAAAATTTGCACCTACAAAAGATGTGTGGTCTGCTGTTCCAAGATAAATGTATCTGGACGTATTATTTTTTTTTTAATTTTATTTATTTTCTTTTATTCAGGAAAATAACAGTCCATAAAAGTAAGTAACCAAACAAGATAGATATACAAATTACACCAAAGACAATTTTCCACTAAATGATAACATCAAGATTATCTAAATGATAAGAGAAAGAAAAAAAAACGAGAAAAGAAAGAGGATAGGAAGGGAGGGACCAGGAAGGGAAGGAGGAACATAGTAAAAAATAAATACATTATGTTGATGTGTGTCCACGTATTTAACAAATTTACCAGTACGATAATTGAAGTTGAGACAGGTACGTTGGTATGAATAAGTACAAGTGTAAACAGTAGATAAATAGTAATGTATTTTAAATAACTATTAAATTACAAATATTATAAATATTAAATATTAAGTGTTAAATTCGCCCTCTTTAACAAATTTCTGAATCCAATGTTCGATTCAGCGAAGATATCTATTGATGCGTATCGATCATCGTAAACCCTACACACACACACGTATTCGAAGACAGAGTCTTTTAGTGTCAAACTCTGAAGTTGGACTTTGTTTAGAGCCATGTTTTAAAATATACCACACAAAATAATTTAAATTCCTTAATTTACCTTTATTTTTAGTAAATTCTTTTTTAAATATTTTTTTAATGATGTAAGAAAATGTTAATTTAAATCATATAACATAAAAAAGGAAGTTTTCACATCATTGGTAAAAAAAACCCGAGCATGAAGCGGGTAATTCGTATTAACATATTCGACATATTTCAGTATAATATGTATCTAAATCGTATAATTTATATTGGAATCGTTTATAACACATTCAGTCCATTAGTAAAATTAAGTATTCGAAAAGGATGCAAAACCATATCATGTCGCGATTTGTTCTAATTTTTTGAAGTTTACTCCTTAAGAATCGATTTCATTAGAAGCCCCCGGTATGAGAATTCGATGAATAACAAAATCGAACGTTAACAAAAAGCGTTACGTTTAATGTCAGTAAAGTTTGGATTTTGAAACGATGACTGCGCGACGTGGATCGAAAATTACTCAGCGAGGACTGCGCGTCTCTTTCGCGTGCACGCCAGAAAGAGACTGCTGTGTTTTTTAACCCGCTGATACCGGAGTCTAGAAAGACGAATGTAGAAATGACGTACATATAAAAATGACAGATTTAATGTGGGACAGGTAATTGTTTTACCGACGTATTTCAAGGGCTGCTCGATAGATAGCGACTCGATTAATAAAGCATGACATTAAAATATTCTAATACGTTGGTTGCAGCCATATAAAAATGACATACAATTTAAAAAATCTCTTAGAGTTAACTTCTTAAAAACTGATTTCGTTTCAAGCCCGCGGTGCGATAATTTGATGGGTAGTAAATCTAGCGTTAACACAAAGCGTTATGTTTTTATAAATGAATTAATGTTAGCGCAATCTAAGCAAAATATATCAAAATAAAATAACTTTCCGTAACATATTAATATACGTTCAATAAATCAATCAAATCAACTAGTCAATCAAAGAATCAATCATCAATCAATAAATCAATCAAGCAAGCAACAATTTTATATGAATAAAATTATATACATGCTTTCAATATTATAAGTGATGTGTTTATTTACCCGCTTTGCCTATTGTATATTCAATTCCAATGTCACTTAAAAATAGTAAACTCCAGTCGCGCGACGAGGCTGACACTAACATTTTTGTTTACTCTGTCTTGTATATTATAAGCAAAATGTAAGCAACCACGACGACGTGTTGTCGTAAGTCTTAGTGGAAAATAATGCAAAATAACATACTTATATAATCGCGTACACAAGCCGCATTACCTGTTTTCAGATAGTAACCACAACATTCGTCCACATAGGAAAACCTTTATGACAGGCTCCTCTATAAAAATAGTAATTGACGCTACGACCAACGGGAAGCACAAAAGAAAATATTGTGCCACTTAAACGACGCCATTGTGCCTTTCTTTTATGTAAGATCGGGTCGAATAAGTACTCATTCGATTTCGGCCATCATTTCTTCATGTTCTTCTTTATATGTCAAGTTTTATTTTTGCTTAGATTTGATTGGACACTGTAGATTAGCTAAAGAAAATGTATTAGTATATGTCAACACACTTAATTATATAGTAATAAGGCAAATTCAGCTACTCTTATCTCGGCCGCAAATTGTACAACAAACTACCACTGAACATAAAATGTTTTGAAAAATTCAAATAAATATAAAAAATTGATTGTCACGCCTTTAACTTTCCCGGTAAGTAGTCAGGGACTTCTTTAGCCTCAATATTCATTTCACAAATAAAGTTGATGAGCAGTTGGTGAAAATTCCTGGCGACTACCTCTCTCAAACAGTGAAAAATTGACATTGTGTAATTAATTTTAAATAACTCCCAAGTGCATTTAATTAATAATTTATATATATATATATATATATATATATATATATATATATATATATATATATATATATATATATATATATATATATATATATATATATATATATATAAAATAAAATTAGTAAAAGCTACTTAAAAAGCGTTTAACAAAACCATTAAAACGAAATAAAAATAAAAAAAACTCCATATGCTTAATGATTTATTTTGATTTTATTTTTATTTCGATTTAATGGCTCGTTAATAACAAACTCAGCCTAATTGTATCATATTTTAAATGTTGGTAGCATTCGAAATTTAAAATATTTCGATATGTCACCTTCATTTATGTCACGGCTTTGCCGAAGTGAACAATTTGTTTAATTTTTGATTTTTTCGCTTTAATTGGTCTCAATTGGAGGCATTTTGTGTTGCAAAAGGATTAGCTTGATTTTTGAGATATATGGATGAATAGTGATCGTTAGTCGACTGCAAAAGGACCTCTTACATTGCACCGTCGAAAGTCGTGCACATCCGTAAGTATATCTCATTCAAATATTAGCATTTCCCGATCCAAGCTGGGATTTCCTTCGCTGCTTTTTAAGTAGCTTTTACTAATTTTATTTTAAATAAAAACATTATCCTATAATCGGATTTCTTTACAAAACTTATCAAATATGAAAATATTATACTGTTTTCTACAATGTTTCTTTACATATTTTTTAATATTTTTTAATATTATACAATTTTATACTGGTTTACCGTATTTTGATAACATTATACAGCCTTTTTTAAAACTTCTCTGCCAGAAATTAAGATTGAAGTTTCTTCTTTCATTTCAGCAAATGGAGTTTTTTTTATTTTTATTTCGATTTAATGGCTCGTTAATAACAAACTCAGCCTAATTGTATCATATTTTAAATGTTGGTAGGATTCGAAATTTAAAATATTTCGATATGTCACCTTCATTTATGTCACGGCTTTGCCGAAGTGAACAAGTTGTTTAATTTTTGATTTTTTCGCTTTAATTCGTCTCAATTGGAGGCATTTCGTGTTGCAAAAGGATTAGCTTGATTTTTTAGATATATGGATGAATAGTGATCGTTAGTCGACTGCAAAAGGACCTTTAAACTTACATTGCACCGTCGAAAGTCGTGCACATCCGTAAGTATATCTCATTCAAATATTAGCATTTCCCGATCCAAGCTGGGATTTCCTTCGCTGCTTTTTAAGTAGCTTTTACAAATTTTATTTTAAATAAAAACATCATCCTATAAACGGATTTCTTTACAAACCTTATCATATATATATATATATATATATATATATATATATATATATATATATATATATATATATATATATATATATATATATATATATCACCTAAAGCATTCCCGAATCCGATCAAGGGAATCCTTCGTCACGATGTAAGTGGCTTTTATAATTATTTACTTTATAATCATCTTATTGATCAATTCTAAAAAGTATATATATATATATATATATATATATATATATATATATATATATATATATATATATATATATATATATATATATATATATATATATATATATATATATATATATATATATATATATTATATATATATATATATATATATATATATATATATATATATATATATATATATATATATATATATATATATATATATATATATATATATATATATATATATATATATATATATATATATATATATATATATATATATATATATATATATATATATATATATATATATATATATATATATATATATATATATATATATATATATATATATATATATATATATATATATATATATACTTCATCAAGATATCTTGTCGACGGCTGAGCCGAAATATTGATATGCATTTTATAACAATCATTAATATTTAAGAAACACTAATCGCCTATTATTTTCCAGCATTCATTCTCGTCTCGCATTGTTGTGTTGCCGCTGTAGGAGACAGTAGTAAGCCATTTTGATCAGGTTCCAATACCACAGCAGGAAACACCTAGCAAACACTGAAAGAAGAGAAGAAAAAGGCGTGGAGTCACTCCTGGTCACCACAGACCAGATAAGTGCCCTTTCATTATTTTATCATTTCATTTATTTAGTAATAAACATAATTTCAGTTTGAAAAAATAATAATTTACACATTTACAATCAAATATTTATATATATATATATATATATATATATATATATATATATATATATATATATATATATATATATATATATATATATATATATATATATATATATATATATATATATATATATATATATATATATATATATATATATATATATATATATATATATATATATATATATATATATATATATATATATATATATATATATATATATATATATATATATATATATATATATATATATATATATATATATATATATATATATATATATATATATATATATATAAAATTAGTAAAAGCTACTTGAACAGCAGCGAAGGAAATCCCAGCTTGGATTGGGAAACGCTTATGTTTGAATGAGATATACTTACGGATGTGCACGACTTTCGATTGTGCATGTTAGTTTATGGGTCCCTTTACCGTCGACGAACGATCACTCATCATCCATATATCTCAAAAATCGAGCTTTTCCTTTTGCAACACAAAATGCCTCCAATTGAGGCGAATAAAAGCGAAAAAACTAAAATAAAACACTTTGATCACATCGGCAAAGGCCGTTTCATAAATGGAGGATGACGTTTCGAAATAATTCAAAATTTCGGACGTTTCCAACATTTAAAATATGACATTATTAGGCTGCGTTAGTTATCAACGAGCCATTAAATCGAAATAAAATCCATTCATTGTGCATTGGAGGTTTTATATTTTTATTTCGATTTAATGGCTCGTTGATAACTAACGCAGCCTAATAATGTCATATTTTAAATGTTGGAAACGTCCGAAATTTTGAAATATTTCGAAACGTCATCATCCATTTATGAAACGGCCTTTGCCGATGTGATCAAAGTGTTTTATTTTAGTTTTTTCGCTTTAATTCGCCTCAATTGGAGGCATTTTGTGTTGCAAAAGGAAAAGCTCGATTTTTGAGATATATGGATGATGAGTGATCGTTCGTCGACGGTAAAGGGACCCATAAACTAACATGCACAATCGAAAGTCGTGCACATCCGTAAGTATATCTCATTCAAACATAAGCGTTTCCCAATCCAAGCTGGGATTTCCTTCGCTGCTGTTCAAGTAGCTTTTACTAATTTCAAGTAGCTTTTACTAATTTTATTTTACTGCGAATCATCATCCTATGAACGGATTATTTACAAAACCTTATCAAATATAAATATATATATATATATATATATATATATATATATATATATATATATAT
Source organism: Micropterix aruncella (assembly GCA_944548615.1). Lineage (NCBI taxonomy): Eukaryota > Metazoa > Arthropoda > Insecta > Lepidoptera > Micropterigidae > Micropterix > Micropterix aruncella. The sequence goes on along the minus strand of OX155972.1, from coordinate 5,720,798 downwards.
ATATATATATATATATATATATATATATATATATATATATATATATATATATATATATATATATATATATATATATATATATATATATATATATATATATATATATATATATATATATATATATATATATATATATATATATATATATATATATATATATATATATATATATATATATATATATATATATATATATATATATATATATATATATATATATATATATATATATATATATATATATATATATATATATATATATATATATATATATATATATATATATATATATATATATATATATATATATATATATATATATATATATATATATATATATATATATATATATATATATATATATATATATATATATATATATATATATATATATATATATATATATATATATATATATATATATATATAAATGTAATGTAATGTAAATGTAATAGGTAGAAATATAAGGCAAATAAAACCCAACAGAACATTCCCGCAAGAATTGGTTGACTTAGAGCAAGCAATTTGATGGCCGAAAGCCAAAAGCGTGCGTGATCACCCGTCGGCGCGTTAGTATGGGGAGGGAGACACATATTGCGAAAATGGTGGTGCTTTATAAATCAAGAGATGTCAATAAGTTCATTAAATAGAAAATGCGTTTTTTTTAAATACAAAGATTTATACAAAAGAAATACAAGCAAGAAAAAAGTAAACCGTATAAATAATTAGTAATAACAGAATCAATATTATTTTACTATGTTGGTATACATTGTAGAATTATTTGTGTACTATTTCGAAATTTAACATCGGAATCGTCTCTGCAAGCTGACCGACATTGAAGAACCCCATCTTGACATTGTTATCAGACCACGCCACATGTTATAACTCGATCGCCCCGTCAGAAAGAAATTTAAGAATTATTTATTTATTTAGGTAAGGTAATAGCATGATCTTATAAGTATATACCTACATAATTTCCCAACAAAAAACATGTTATTATGCTAGTCTTATGTAATGGAGTTAAGTATAATTATCACATCACTTTTACAAACAAACACCGTTGTAAACGCGAGCAGGCTTGAACGATATCCACCCGCCGCTGAAACCATTCGCCGGATAACTACGCTGTGGTTCTCTCCTCGACGCCGCCATTGAAACATTATCGGTAGGTACGTCAATTCCCTACGTCTAAACCACACGGTGCGGTAAAGGAGTAAATTAGCATCCTACAACAGTATGAATGTTTGAGAGTTTGATTTGGAAAATGAAATTAGTTTTTTTTTATCTGTTGATAATTGTCATAAAATTAATCGACATTCGTTTTACTACTAACACCTGCTTATTGACAATGTAAATAAAAAAGTCTACGATGCAGTCCATAATGTCCATAGAAATACTAGAGAAAACCATTACTACAGTTAGGAAAGTTTGTGACGCCTAAAGTTTGAAACTGAAAAGAGAATTCGGATTTTGGGCCCACTTTTCCAATAGCTGTAAATTATATAACAATGGAAGGATCTCGTTATATGGAATATTTCTTACTGGAACCACAGATCGCAATTATAAGCCGTTTTTGAGTTATATCCTTTTAAACATGGCTAATTACCTGATATCCCCTATGGCACCAAACACAACCAGACATAGTATTTCAAATACCTGTTTCAACGAAAACCATAGCTAAATACCTGAAACGATATAGTACATACGCTGTGTGAGTATAAAATATACATATACATAAATATACCTAAGAATGATCGAGTTTGTCAGCAGTACTGGGTTTTGTGTCTTGAACTCTGTAATGTGTCTCTTTTATTGCCTTTGTTTACTGGCGTATGCAATGGTCGATTGTCCAACAAGGTTTGCCCAATTACCATACATCATAATATACTATATTTTATGGATCTTCCCTGCCAATAATATATTTAAAACACATAATTGCCATTGGGGTTTTCGTATAATTAGCCATATTTAAGAAGATTCCGAACTTAAAATCTCTGAAACGGCTCATAATTGACGTAAGATATAGTGCTCCTAAATATTTTAGATAAAAAGATCTTTCCAATGGTAGATACGTTATTGTTGTTGAAGGGGTGGGCCCAGCGCCCATAAAGTTTTACCCATTGCCCTTTATAACAATAAATATAACATCTGCCAAAGACTCAAATCTATACCAGGATTGTTACGTTGTTCTTCGATAAAGTTAGACGTAGAATTTCGTTTATTTATTTAGCTTGTTGAATAGTTACGATCTCAGGTCTTTCAAAAAATAATGGATGTATTTTTGTTGACGAACGTTAGAGGCAAGACAAGCTTCATCATCATCATTAACATTACAACTCATTGTGAGTCTTGGCTTCGTCAAAAATCTTCTTTCATATAACCTTATTTTGGGTTTTGGTGTTTCAGTAATTCACTGCTAATGTATTTAGGTCTGCAGCCACTGAATAAACCCGTCACTGCTTTAGTTATCCGAATTCACAATATCATGGACGCCACAGATAATGCGTTACAACGACTGTTTTTTTTTTTTTTTGCATATCCTAAACAGCTGAGCCTCTTGATTTTCAGGTCTCAACATTCTTATTATTATACAAGTTGGTATTCTCCACAATCCATTCTCATATGACACCGAATATTTTGCGGAGTACTTGGCGTTCAATGACATCTAGAGAATTTCATTCACTTTAGTGACAGTTTATGTGTTTGGTGTGTTAGTTAAGACTGACCTAATGAGTGTCTAGTAGAGGCCTTCTTAGAATAAATAAATTTAAAGATATTATTTTAGAAAGAAGTTTTACGTACCATCAGGGAGTTCCGGTGGCAATCTTCCGGTTCTATCTTCAGACCATCGACATCATATGTAATGGAAAGTACACATGAGAACAAAACAAATGAGCGTAAACTCGACTATCTTAGCACTTTCTATCAGGGAGTTCCAGTGGCAACCTTCCAACTCCAACCTAAGACCGTCATCATCAAGTGTAATAGAAAGTACTAATCACAATAGAAGAAATGAGCTTAAACTGGACTATCTAACCATTTTTCATCGTGGAGTTCCAGTGGTAATATTCCGGCTCCATCTTTAGACTCTCGTCAAAATGTGTAATGGAAAATACTCACGATAACAAAACATACTAGCCCAATCTCGACTGCCCTACCATTTGCCGTCAGGGGGTTCTAGTCCCTACATCCCGGCTCCATCATCAAATCAGCTCTATGGTACCATAATGTATACCGAATTTCAGCTTAATCGAAATCGAAGCAAGTGGTTGAAAAATGGATTGCAAATTTTGAAACGGAAAATTTACACACGGACATTGCATGTTAAAAAAAGCTAATAAATAGTATAATTATTTGTAATAAATGTTTTGTAATAATGGGTTTTCTTCTAAGCTTGTATTAACATTGTAACGCTGCACATTTACACCTGAATACCTAAATATATATTTTTTTAAATCAGTAAGAAAATTAATAGTTATTGCCTTGACATTGACTACTTGACTAGAACCCTCTGACTAATGGACCATTATATATGTTGTTTACAGGAAAGACGTTACATTTAATAATATGTATTACTTTTACGATAGAGGAAAGTATCGTGGAAAGTATTTTCGAGACGGTTATATACATTTGGCCCCTCCCGACACGATTAAGACCGTTTCCAGACTAAAGTCTGTCTGTAAATCTATGTGTCTGTGCGTGTGTGTGTGTGTGTTTGTGTCTGTGTGTATGTCTCGACGATAGCGCCCAGGCGCTTCATCCGATTGAGATGAAACTTGATGGCAAGCAGGCATTATTCGGGCATGGCAAGAGTTGAAAAGATTGTAGTGAATTCGGTCCACCAGAGGACGCGCTAGTCATACTTCAATCTCGAAATATTGCAGTTAGAGATTTGAAATTCGATGTTGGACCGAAATCACGTTGATAAATTTGAATTGAAATAAATATCGTATACCTACAAGCGATGCTAAAAAAATAAATACCGCCCTATTTATGAAAATACTACAACATTTTTGAAAAAATACATTTTTAATACCACGGAAATAACACAAAATACTAAAACACAACCACCGCAGTATACCAAACAGTAGCATTACTCTCGAGCTACAGGGCATTGCGGGAAAAAGGGTGCGAGGAATGTGGGCAGAGGTGTACGTCTTGACGAACGCTCTTGGTTAGCGTTACGCGCAGGTAAAATTTGGAGACTTTTTCGAAAGTTTCGGGCCGAGTAGCCGACATCTGGTCGCCATATCCGTGATTTCAATTTTGTTCTAAGAGAAGCTACTGTGGGAGTGGCCACCCTTCACTAGACTTCAATTGATTGTGAGCGAAGGGTGGTTCTCATCAGGAAGTTTTCTCCGTGATTGAAAGTCGAGGATGTTGAAGTTGAAGTATTTATTCAGAAGGCCTGTAGTAGGTTGCCAGTTCGTAACGCCTTGATTGATATTTCGCCGTCGTGTAGGTAGTGTGGGCGCGAGGTGAAGCCGTGGTTATGTGTCCGAAATGTGTAGCGCCGCGATAGATTCGAAGATAAGAATAGTTGCGTATACTATGCGTGATTTGTTAACTCGAAGTGAAGTGTAGAGCGCGAGTACTTGTTAATGCGCGGATACTGCCCTCCAGAGACTGATGATGATGTGTAGCGCGATAACGGCCCAACAGGAATGATATGTAGCCGCGGTAACTGTCCACCAAGGGAATGATATCGATCGATCGAAATGTACTGCGTTTTATATCGTGTGCAGTGATGCAATAGTTGTGAGTGGGGTGAGAAATGTCAGTTAATTTGGTATCGATCAGAAGAAATGACATTAGTCATCACCTGACTGTGCGTAAAATGCCGAATTTAGTTGGAAATCAACTGCAGCTGACTCGTGTAGATTTGAGCGAGTTTGCGGTTTCGATTCTGTAGAAATTACTTTTTTGTTGTGGGTATGTTGGACTGGAGCTCCAACACTACTGTCTGGTATACTGTGCAACTGTCTGGTTTACTGTGATAGGGGGGGAGGAAGGCGGGTTGTTGATGGGTTTGGCGGTGGGGGGGGCGGGGGAGGGGGCTAGCCTGCTTGCAGGAAAAGTGTTGGGGTGACACACCGATTTTTTTCAGAGGTAAATTGTTTATTCATAATTTTTTTATCTGAAATTTAAAGAGTAATTAAAAGTTAGTGAAAGGTAGAACGCGTTGCCGTCTCTAGCTCGGTAAGGGGTGTTTTCTTTGTATCGTGGTTTAGATGGCAAAGCCATGCGTAAAGACCTCCATAGTAATACATTTTCCTTCAGAAAGCTCCGCAGCGGAATGGCCCTTAATCATGGAATGCCCTTTCAATCTTGGCTCAGCGAATTCATAAATACGCTCTCGTATTTTTAGGCATCCGTAGCATCAAAGAAAAAAATTATGTCCTTAAGATACAAGAATGCAAACTGTCGTTGCAAATACGAAAATTGAAAACCATGCCGGTATAGATACAAATCTAGCAATATTGGTAGAGGATGAGAAAATTTTAGAGAGGATGCGGCAATATTCACATTTTCAAGCAAAAACCAGAGTAAAGTATCTATAAAAAAGGTGGCTCACATTATGTTCGAAAATAATGCTGCTTAGATTTGGAGTCAAAAACGTAAAGACCTCGCTGATCGGAAATCAAAACAGAAAAAAAACTATTTGAAAAAGAAAAACGCCATAGCCTTTATGTAGCCTTCTTGCAGGATAACGCAACTTCTTGCAAGGGTTACGATTAAAAAAAAAAAATTTAGGATTTGGGCGCCGGAAAGACTATAAACTAGCCTGAGCAAATAGACAAACAAATACACGGGTCGTGAAAAGGGTAAATTAAAACCAATCAGTGTTTCCATCTGGTTTTTATTAAAAAAACTTATTTATGTGAGGCCTATTACCCATACTAAAAGACCTAAATTTACGTAAGGAAATAACGTTTCAACAAAATTACAAAATAAAAATTGCAATAAAATTACAAATTATAAATTAGAAAATCGGCAACTTCCGGAATGGTTGGTAGCAATACGTAAAAAAAAATAAGAAATACGGGTTCTACCTCCGACGGCGAAATACAGGACTTCGTCACGGAAATTCAGTTCCTTCGGGCCAAAACCTACTGCGAAAAAGCCGGGGCTGGGAAAGTCAAATGGCTGGTCGAAGGAAGAGCTCAAGGGTCATACAGCGGTTCTCCAGCCCAAGATAAATGCCCTGCGAAATCACCCAAATTTACATGAGTGACCGCACGAAATTTCGCACTACTCAAAAATATGGAAAAAACGAATAAATAACTCACAGTATTCCTGGACATTTTGATGAAGAACTGAAGAACTGGCACTAATTCCACAGAATAATTTTAAAAAGGTTTCAAACGCCGCTTTTATGCGAAAACTGATTTTTCTTAATTAAAATGCCGCAACCAGTAGGTACGTACAATCAGATGAAGCGCTCTCCCTCTCTCGAATGTACCACCAGCTGTCAGTCGACAAACGAATATTTCTCCCACTATGGAGCTCTAGCGCAATCATTAGGCATTTGTTTCAGCCAAGAAACAAACCTGGATTAACATTTTATAAAACAAAAAAGGCGCCACAGAAAGAAAATTTAAACAAAAAGATATAAATTTAACGAAATTCGTTATAATGCCACAAATAATTTAATATAACATTCACAAAATAATAACAATTCTTATCATTGTTTAAATTACTGGGTTTTTATAATCAATCAGTCATTCATAATCAATCAACTCGAGCTGGCAACTACAACGGGCGACCCCGTCACCTCAGGAAGTTTTATCGATATTAGATCGTTCTGTCTCCCGTGAGATAAGCGCAGAAGACTTATGCCGATAAACAATCCACTGTCTAGTTATGCCACCTGCCCGTCAGAGGCGAACGCCTTACGGCGAGGCACCGAAAAAGGTACTGGTTTGTCAGTTTGTTTGTTTAGGATAAATCTTACAAGCTGAATTAGAATCACTTCCTCTTATCCTATAAAGTTGAAATTTTACATGTTGGTTCAGTTAAGATGACAATGCATTTATATGGTGCATTAAGAGCATGACCTGATTCTACGCCCAGGATATGCTCCCGACGAGGATACTCTTCCACGGTCAACAGCTCAGACACACAATTCTGTATACGCATTCAATTATGATGGCTGCTGTCCCAGGGTTGGCTTTCGACGAGGGGACTCTTGAACGCTCAACAGCATAGACACGAAATTTTGTAGACGCATTTATTTATGATAACCCGTTCTAGATTTCACCGCGACAAGGCTGCTGCTGCACACAGGGTTGGCTTCCAACGAGGGGACTCCTCAACGGTCAGCAGCACAATTATTATATCCCTGTTGCAATGCCCAAGTTCATTGCATAATTTATCAATTACTAAATTTCGTTATTACGCCGTGACACGATAATGCGATATAACGCAATTAACCGTACACGGTAAATTAGACAATAATAACCCTCACTATTTTCTTAAAACAATATGCACCGCAATTGACGGGCAAAATTAAGAAACTCTCTTCTTCCGGAGACCGCCAAGCAGCACGGTCGTTCCTACGGGGGCCCGTGGCTCCGGCCGCGGGCCCCGACGCCATTATTCCGTCGACCTCCATCAGAGAAGACATTTCATTATAAAAAGTTATAAAATCGGTGTAACGGTGTAATAGCATTCAATTATTATATCCCTCTCTAAGTTTCACTATGACATGGCTGCTGCATCCACGGTGAGCTGGGGAAAGAGTGGTTTGGATTGTGAAATTCCAATCGTTGGTCGACATAACATAATATGTTATGTCGACCGCATTTTCATTGCTTCAATGCATTACCCGAATTTTCATTGGTTTTTTAGTGAATTTTTAACAGTCATCACAAAGCATTACTTTTGCTGACAAATAAATTATGCCACCCAAACAACAAGCGATTGCTTGAGCTATACCTTAAGTATGGAACAAAAAAGCACCACAAGCTTCAGAGATAGACCATCAACGCGAAGCAAGACTGTAAAGCATTCGAGTACGATTGTGTGGACTATATTTGAAAAATTCGTACTTCTCACATAAACAACCGTATGTGGCATCAAACGTGTCGGAAAACCTTTTCATTTATACGTGTATTTCTTTTCATTTATACCAGGTGGAAAAAAAATCCAAACGCACTTCAATAAACAGATTAAAAAACAAACACTTTTTTTATTTCATTGGCATTGCAACGCATACCGGGTAGGTACAGCTATATAGTCTTTTTTGGGAGTTAGTCTTTTTTTATATTTATTTTTATATTTATACCTTGAGTATAAATGCCGGGTATATCTTTAGTTTTATTGAACGACGGTGCCAAGTATAGAAAATGTCTGCGCATGGGTACTATTCAGTTTGGGCACTATGTGGTTACTATTAGTTATCGCTCGTGTTATAATTTTATGGGTTGTTTGCTGGTGCAATTCTTTATGTTTGTGATAACAGCGTATTATCGTTTTAGCAAATGTTTGCCGTACGTCAAGAACAGAGAACTCACGAAAAAGTTGCTCAGACGGGTATCGCAACGGTTTTTTGTTGACAACTCTTAACAGCGCCTTCTGAGCTTTAATAAGTGGATCGAGGTGTGATAGTGCTGCACCGCCTCAACCAAGAATCCCATATGATATAATGCTGTATGCAAGCGCGTAATATACAACTTTTAGTAACGGTTTCGACATTACGTTATGTAGAAGTTTAAATGGATGAATGAGTTTGCGAATTTTAGCCGCTGTGTTGTAGATATGGTAAGACCAGGTCAATCTATTGTCCAAAGTCAAGCCTAGGTATTTAATCGTGCTCACCTTGTCTGATCACCCAAGGAAGGAAAGAAACTGAAAGAATAATTTTCTTTATTCCTAGCTAACTTACCATTCCTAACACATTATTATTCACCCACCATAATATATTTATGATTTGCATGCTTTTTGTTCTTTATATTATTATTATCACATACTTTTAAGATTATTTGAAATGTTATTTTTTACTAAAATTTTAGTTTAATTGATTTTAGTTTTCGCGGCATTCTTCAGCGTATTATTTTTTTTATTTAGCATTAGGCAGTACTTAATTATACGAATCTGAGCCTACCTTAGGGCGGACGTCTCGTGCGATCCAGTTAGGTTAGGTTTAATTTATTTGTAACTGATATTATGATTTTTTGTAAAATAAAGAATTTGAATTTGAATAATCAATTGTATCATATACATGCGACAACCTAACGCGTCAAAAGAGCAAACATACGCAATTCGCCAACGTCAATGGCTGTAAGCTGGTAAAACTTGCGTGACGATCGATCGCAGTCCGTCTCGCCTCCAACTTTCATCGGTAATTTATGCCAGTTCGTACTTTCACGTGTTTGTCGGATTTTTCGGGAGTTTTTCATCGGGGAGTGGGAATTTCACCGGGGAGTGGGAATATGTGGGAGGGGGGCGGCTTATAGTCAGATATCACAATAGCTTGTTAGGCTATCAAACTTACGGGGGATACACATGGCGCAAAACGGATTCCCATCAAATATCGAAATAAATATTCCATACATCAAATGCTAGAAATAATAGTCTAATAAACTTAGGTGCACATATTTTTAAACATGTATATTGAGTATATTTTAACATTGAACTAACTACCAAAAATTATTTGATTTTGACAATGAATTGTACTTTTTGACTAGGTATTTTTATAAAAATATATTAAATATTAATGACTGTTTCTTTCTTTTCTCACATATAACTTTATTTATATTACCTAATCGAATTATATATTATATTTATTGCCGATTATATAATGGAATTGCAATTTTATTTATTATATTATCTTTTAATATTTTTTAAATTATAATTATTAAATTTTTTAATTTTATTCTGAAGACCACATTTTAGGGCAATTTAGTGTTATTAGCTTTTTACTAAAACTTGTACATTTGTAAGCAATCAAGCAAACTTGATTGTAATATTAGAGTCCTGTCCACCCTAGAACGGGCTAGTCCCAGTTGGGTGACAGAAACAAATAAGCAAAAGGTTAAGGTTTTGCCATTCGGTTCGTTATTTTTGTATGCTAATCAATGTTTTATAGTAATTAATTCTTAAATAAATAAAATAAATAAATTACTGTTGTCGACTCTAGCAGAATATTAAATTTAAAATGTTCGAATAAACAGCGCCATCTATAGACAGAATCGTGTATCATATCAGTTGTAATGCTGTTATCCAAGAATTCAAAAAATATGAATTGTAAATGACAGAGGGCGTTAGTAAAATGTTGAGTTTTTAATAAGTAACATCCTTGTGGTGGTTGAAACAGTACGAGCAAGTAAGCAACTTTTGATATTAAATAATGAAAACAATTAAAAACGTTTCTTTTTATTTTGATTATATCAGCGACAGTAGGGCAGTGTCGACTACAACGGGCGAACCCGTCACCCCAGGCTGGTATAACGATATGTAATCATTCTTTCGGCCATGGGATGAGCGTAGAGGACTTAGAGACAAGAAAATCTACTGTCTAGCTGGCCAGCAACCCGTTAGAGTCCGATGTCTTACGGCGAGGCACCGGTAAAGGTACCCAGCGGGCAGCCTTGTCCCTAACTACCAGTTTTGGCAGGATATCTCCGTTTGGAATTAACCTTCAGTATACCTCTTTCTTCCCGACTGGTTACGGGTCCGAAGTCGCTTACGCAGCCACTACCTGTTGTATTACAGCGGTAATTCAATTAGAATTTATTGCGGACCTGGATGTTCTTTGCCCGTAGTGCCACACGGGATCGAGTGGCCCAAGGTCATTTCAATAGTAGCATGGTGACAGGTCAATATCCACCCCCGCTGCTTAGGAGGCAGTATATTTCCATAGTCTTCAGATTCCTTCAGCAATTAGTCAGAATGCACAATCGATTGGCTTTGCCGAACGGTGCGCAAGCCGTCCAGTGGCGCAGGAATGCAATGCCACCAGAAGAAACCGGTCCACCAGCTTTTTTATTTATTTTATATTATTATTTTATTATTATTAAGGAAACTTACAGCTATTACAGGAGAAATATCAGAATTTTATTTATAGACTACAATGCCAGTTAAAAGTTTCCACTTATAGATAGTAAAAATATACAGTCGCCCAGGAATGGGATAGGAGGAAGTGGAGGGGAATTAAAGATATAAATTTTGTTTTAATAATATTTTATTTTATTATTAGAGAAATATTAATATTGAAGAAAGAAAAGAAAGAAGAAAAAAAAATAATATAATTATTTGACTCGTCCTTAAATATTGCCTTTCAGAAGACCTGGAATAAGAGTCTTGAGCGCAGTCGCAGTTGTATTAAACAGGTCAATTTCGCTTAGCTTGGTATTGCAGAAATGAGATACTCGACAAATGTAATTATTTTGGGCGTAGTTTGTGCTTACTTGAGGTAGATGAAATAAGTTGAATTGGCGGGAAGGGAAGCCTGAGATGCGAGAGTCTTACCCTGGGTAGCCTTTCATACGAGGAGGCTTCTGAATAGGAGTTGAATCGTGAGTTGAGCCGATCCGAGAACAAAATGGATCTTGTGGCGGCCCAAGCTGCACGAAACCGTTCGCCACCTCAAAAGCGACACCTATAACAGCGACAGTTTCAGAAGACGATCAGCTGTTTATGTTGACCTACTTACGTTTTCTGTTTACTGTCGCCGCGACGGGCGGGCAGTCGAATCCCGGGGCGTTTTTTTATGCATAATAACGTCTCTCGATCTGTCGTTTAATGTGGAATTAAAGAATAATTAATTTAGAAGTGATTATTGATAAAATCGAAACCTTATCATACCAGGCGCAGTGCGTCTAAATACGCGATAAGGTGTTTTAAACCGCGCAATAATGCGTACGTTACGTGATAATTTCTTGTGTTGTGACTAAACAAATACTTTCAGTGCGGAATTAATTCTAGTGCATCGGTAATATAGCATAATCGTAGAGTTTTTTGTTTAAATTTTTATTTTATTTTACAATTGCTGTTAATTACGCACGTGACTATTGTGAAATGCAATGGTATGCTCAGTGGAAGTTATCATTGCAACCGCTAGATAGCACTCTGTGATTTTTTCCCTTTGTTGAATTCAACTAAATTACTGTTTCTTAACTATTAGGTATATTCCAGGCCCTGTTTTATTTGTAATGTTTATTCAGTTTTAAAAAAAAGAGTTCAATAGTGGTGGTAAATGTCTTAAGTATTCCAAATAATCTGTTCAGAAATAACAACGCAGCGCCATCTGTGGCCTTGCCACGCGACTATTGTGTTCAGCAGAATGCCGTTCAAGGTCGCCGACTTCAACGACCGAGGTCGTTAGCATTGTCAAATAAACAGTTTTAAATCATTTGGAATAAAATCTAATTTTAAAATAATTTTATTACATTATTTTTTTTTACAATTTAGTATCAAAAGTTGCTTACCTGCTCGTACTGATTCACCCACTATAATTATGTCACTAATTAAAACTCACGGTGTATGAAATTAAATAATATGGAATGTACGCAAAATTAAACAGGGAACGATGAACTATTAATTTCCATTAAACACTGGTTAAAAATTATAAAACCTTAACCAAGAAAACGAAGTAGTTAAACTTTTACCCCAAGACTTTCCACCCCAAGACTTCTCTGAATGAACAATAACTCACATAGGAATGTTGCAAGATGCGTTATCTTCCTCGTAGTAAACAATGTTGGAATTTATAACCACAAAAAACATTTTTTTTTCCAACCAAAATCGAAACATTCCTTTATTAGCGTACCGTCAACAAGCGGAAATCTAGCGAAAAAGATTGGAAAGCGAGCGTCGGCTTCTATAGGTGGGTATTCATTAGGTTCGTGCAACACCTCTGCTCCGCACATCTGCAGCTGCTCCAGTAGTGGATACGTACGCGCTCCAGGAGCGTGCAACGTTGCACGCTCCGCGGCGAGCGCTCCGCGGCGAGCGCTCCACGCGGTGGCGGTAAATGCTTCGAACACAACGTGGAGCACAGTGGGTTCCGAGTGGTCGCGAGCAAAGTAAGACATTGTTGGGTACGCCCCGCGCATCACGTTCGGCGTTCAGTAAACGCGAATCCATCGCTATGAAGCGGGCCGAAGAGAAATTTCTAGCTCTAATCGAGGAGTTCCGAAATTATACGGCGCTGTGGGATCCGACGAATGAGAAATTTAAAAATAAATTCTGGCGACATGTTCGCTCAACGTTCGAATGAAAACTCCCGCGCACTGTCTCCATTTGAGTAGTTGTAGATGCGCGGAGCAGCGTTGATGCGCGAACCAAAAAGATACTGACCCTGTGCTTCCTCTACACATCGACAGATGCATCAGCAGATTACATTTGCGGATGTGTCCGCCGAGGTGTAGACGGGGGTATTTTCTCGTCTGTGGTAGGTATTTAACGTCGGCCGACGCGTCTCCCACCTATTCGTTTTTTGTCGGTTATTGCGACACTGATCAAAGGGTGGCAGAGCGAACTCAAGGCGTCTGTCCACACGACTGCCGATTCATCAGTATTGCGCGGAAAATAAATGAGAGTGCAAACGTGCTTAGTTCTTTCTCGTCGATTAATATGGCTGCTAATATGACCACTAAGGAAACTTTCAAGTAGAGTTGTATCAAACTAAAAAATGCTTATGGAACCCCAAAGATAAGTACCTCAAAATATTTCAGATTAATGATGCGTGTTCCGGTACATGATTTAAAAAAAAGATAATATTTTAGCAACATTTAGGTTCAATTTTTATTTATTTTTATTTTATTTATTTATTTAAGTAATTCAAGAATAATTTAAAACAATTTTATCTTAGGAACTATGCATTAAATATTTTAAACATTGAATAAATAGCAGAAAATGAATACATAGCAAAGTCCAGTGACAACGCCACCTAACTAGGCCGGGACCTGTTCTAAGGTGAACGTTTAATTTTGTGCGTGCTTGTTCATAATTGTGATTATTACAAAAACAAAATATTTTTGTAACAAAAAAAAAAAAAAAAATAATAATAATAAATTGTCGTAATAAAATAATTATTTGGTCACAAAAGAATAAACATGCAACAACTACCTTAAAAACTATTAAATACTTAAAATTAGGAGTAGAAAATAAACATGTAACTAAGATTAAGAATATATATACACATATATACATACATACATACACATACAGATATATTTAAAAATAATAATATTAAATACAATAATAAAAAGTAATTTTAATTTTAACTACAAATAAATTAATAGTTTTAAAAAAAACCACTAAAAACACGCTTTTATAAATGCACGTAAAAACGTCCAAACACGGCTATGATACGATATTCCATCATGGAATGCCAGTGCCTATCTTCCGGCTTCATCATCAGACCTTGAAACGTAATCGTGGTCAAAGTTCATTCCAAGACTTTTCTAACAAGTCCAAACACAGCTATGATACGATGTTCCATTATGAAGTTCCAGTTCATATCTTCCGACTCCATCATCAGATCAGTTCGACAGTATCATATTATTGTATTGTCATCAGAACTACATACGGCTGCCAATTTTCACGACGCTGCGATCCTTGGAAGATGGTTAAATTAGTTACCTTAGATTCCATTACATAGTTACATACAGGTCGACCTAATAAAAGCGTGTTAAAAAAGCCGTCTATAGTCTGGGTCTGGAGTAAAAGATTTGTAGTAACCCACCTGCGGTATTTTTGCGGCACGAGCTGCGTCTTTCTGGGTTGAACACAGACTGAATGACTCACAGAAGTGTGGAAAGAACGCCAATATATCCGCGGATACGTTTGCTGATCCAACTGCGGATGCATCTGTCGACGAGGAGACATTAAACGAAGACAAAAACTGCAGCAACGGCTAATTAGTGACATAGGTACGCGGGTAACAGATAGCACTAGCCGCTCGCAACTGCAAGTATAAACATAATATTCTTCGTTGAATCTGCTAGACATGAAATTGTACCAAATGACACGCTCTTTTTTTTTGAGCCTCACCAAAATAGTGTGGGATCCACCGCGAGCACAGCTTACTCACAGCCAAACGTTTGCGTATGATTCATTGTATCTAGCACATGCCTACGCCTAAGGATGCGAGAACCTAACGGTAGGTAACATGCCGTATGTTTCAATTATAGGGCGCACAGCACCGATGTTTTTGTTGGTGACAGCAAAATTGGTGACTTTGACACAATTCGTCACTGACGAAATTCGGACACGACCACATTTGACTTCTGCAAATCATCTATAAATTGTCATATTGCTTGGTGCTTCATCTCCAAAACTAGATTGACGCCGATCGGGGCTCTGCTGAGCTGCTAAATTTCACCTAAAATTGTAGAAAATCATACAGCGAAAATTCACACGAGTTTAAATAACGCGTTGTGGCCAGTTGGCTTAACGGTACTTCTAACTAGAGTGCGAAAGCCTTTGGGATCAGGGAAGACAGTGGGAGTGAAACGGCGCCTGGGAAACAGCATTTCGGGGGCAAGCCATCATAAATCATTAGGCGCTCGAACGCAATGCCTCTGCTATTGATGGATGCCTTTTAGTTTTCATGTATTTCTTTTCGAATAAAGGCAATTCTGCGCCATATAATAAGTAGAATCAACGAGGACGGGAAAGCTGGGAGGAACACAGAATTTCGATAATTGTTAACATGTAATCAGAATTATCCCTAATGGCATGCTAAGAAATAGGTAAACTACGCTTGTTTTAGGCCTGTGGGAAAAATATGTTATATTATAAATATAAATTAAATGTATTTTTTTTAAAACAAGCTTTACTTTTTATCAGGTAGTTACAGTGAAGTGTTCATGATAACAAAACAAACTAGTTCAAATTCGACTATCATAGCCTTTTCATCAAGGAGTTCCAGTGGCAATCTTTCGGCTCCATTTTCAGACCCTCATTATCATGTGTAATCGAAAGTACTACTAAAGAGCAACTAAGCAACTTAATGATTTAACTCTTCGGCTACTAACGACCAAATTTGGTTGCATATCAGAACACCGTTGACTACGTAACGACCAATATTGGCGGCTTGCTCCCGGAGCGCACAGTAATATTATTTACTTATTCAAACGCATCCTAAAATCCATACCAAATATCTCATTATTACCATAGATACATAGACGGCCGCTAGAATTATTTCGGCCGTCATTTCGCGGATATTTCTGGTAAAATTCCATTGTCAAATATCATCTATTTTTTTTTTCGAGAAATCATCAAAAATTTTATTGGTTTTATGAGCTAATATCTAAATATTTTTGTATGTAAACATGCAAAACGAAATATTATCTTTGATAGGGAATCTAATAAAGATCACGATAGTATTTACAATTTCTGAATAGGGTTCCGTATTTTTCCGTAAGGCAAGTACAAGTTAGAAATGCCGAGATTTTTTCACTTTTTAGACTTTCTCATATTTATTCATAATTATTTAATTATTTTACAAAATGAGATTTTAACCCTTCCTATTTGAGTTAACCATTTTTGGTTAGACGCTTACAAATGCTAAAATTGTATCTAACCAATATTGGTTAGAGCGCTCTGCGCTGCGTAAAATGCCAACTTTTTAAATATTTATTCATTATTATCTTAATTGTTTGACGAGATAAGGTTATAAAATTATAAATTTCAAATTTCAATGCGATCATTTTACAGTTATTATTTTTACGATCCGTATAGTAAAAAGAATAAGCGCGATAGAGCCAAGTCTAAGTTTAAGCGTAATCCTTCAGCTGACAACTGGGAATTTTACCGTACTTTAAGAAATCGTTGTAACCAACTATGTCGTAACGCAAAAAAATGTTACATCTACGACTCGCTTGCAAACTGTACTCCCAAAGAAATGTGGAAAGTGCTGAACCAACTTGGAATTGGTAAATGTAAAGGACCCGTAGATCCCAATGTAGATATAGACGTTCTTAATAACCACTTCTCAAAGTCACCGGTTCTACTAGATAATATAGCAAAGTCCCGTGCTACCACCCATATTGCCAATTCTAGTGTGCCAGTCAATCCGTGTAAATTTCACTTTGTTCCAGCTACTGTTGAAACGGTTTTACTAACATTAAACCGTATTAAATCTAAGGCCGTGGGAACGGATGATCTCAGTGTAGATATGCTCAAACGTATCATCCAATGTATTCTTCCAGTCGTTACCCACATAATAAACTCCTCATTAGAATTTGGTTCGTACCCAGCTCCTTGGAAAAATGCCTACGTTATACCCCTTCCTAAAACATCAAATCCTGTGCGACCAAATGATTTCAGGCCAATATCTATTCTCCCTGCTCTCTCAAAAGTGTTGGAGCATATAGTGTTCTCTCAGCTATCAGATTACCTTTCTGAATTCAATATGTTTAATCCCTATCAGTCCGGTTTCCGTACCGGTCATAGCACTACCTCTGCCCTTGTCAAAGTAACCGACGACGCACGTAAAGCTATGGACCAGAGACAACTTACTTTGCTTGTTCTCTTAGACTTTAGCAGCGCCTTCAACTCTGTCGACTTAGACTTGCTCGTTGCACGGCTACAAACTCTCAACTGTTCGCAAACCGTTATTAATTGGTTCAGCTCCTATCTCAGAGCCAGACAACAGCGTATAAAAGTAGGCGATCGATCATCCGAATGGGTTAATCTAACAGCTGGAGTTCCACAAGGTGCGGTTCTGTCCCCGCTTCTTTTCTCAATTTTTATAAATCCTATCTCCAACCAAGTTCGTGGACATACTCATCTGTATGCAGATGATGTCCAAATATAAAATCATTTCTCTCCCGAAAACATCAATGCCTCGATCGCCATCATGAACTCTGATCTTCAGGCCATTTGTGAATGGTGTGCGCTGATGGGTCTACTAATCAACCCTTTGAAATCCCAGGCTATACTCATTGGAGGTCGTAAATTGCTCTCCAGAGTAAATGTAAAATCCCTTCCGCTTTTAAAACTAAACGATATCACCATACCATTGTCGCAGAAAGTGAAAGATCTTGGTCTAATTATCGATGAACATTTATCCTGGCAACCACACGTGGACGAGGTAAGTCGTAAAATATTTGCTAGTTTTCACCCTCTGCAAACACTCAGAAGATTTCTTCCTATGGACACAAAAAAATCTCTTGCACAGTCTCTCCTCTTGCCTCTCCTTGACTATGCAGATGTGGCTTATCTCGATTTATCAGAGGAACTGCTCAACAAACTTGAACGTTTGCAAAATGTATGCATACGATTCATCTTCGGTCTACGTAAGTATGATCACGTGTCCGACTATAGGGCACAGTTAAAGTGGTTGCCAATACGCCAAAGAAGAAATGTTCATATACTGGCTCTCCTATATCGTGTACTCACCCAACTAACACCATCCTATCTCCAGGAGCTTTTTGAACCACTAAGTTCCCACGGTCTCGTACTTCGGTCTGACAATTTATTAAAAATTCCCAGTCATAATAGTGATTTCTATTCCTATTCTTTCTGTGTCCATGGTGCAAGACTCTGGAACGATCTCCCAGCAAATATACGAAACTCGCCTTCTTTACCATCGTTTAAGACTCACCTTAAGGATTACTACCTTTCTAAGAAGTAACCAGTTCTTCCCTTTCTCTCCTGTTCCTCTCCCAATTTCCTCTCCTCGGGCACTATTAGTCTTAAATTCTTCCACTTGTCTGTATGTTATGTAATAATCTTTATTTTCATAATGCGCGCATGTACCACTATGTTTAGGTTAGCTGTAAGACATTGCCATGTGGCAATAAGCTCGCCTTTTTTGTATACTTTTTAAGTGCAAATAAAGAGTTTATTATTATAGTAGTTTACAAGTTATGGTCGTTTTTCTCAAGGCCATCGACTTCACGCGCAAAACTGTCCCGGGCAGAAATGACGACTAAAGTTTTACCCCGCGATAGGAGGGGTTAATATTCTATATACTAAATTTTAATGCCATCATTGCACAGTTATTCATTTTATCATTGCTATATTAGTTTCATAGCGCGGCGATATTGCAAGAAATTTTAATAAATTGCCGCGGTCTGCCATGAAATTAGCACTCAAATTAGCACTGCCTAGGTACTCAAAAAATTTAAAAAAAAAAGAAAAAAAAGATTTTTTTGTTTTGTTTGAAAATTTGAAGAACTTGTTAAATGAAAGTTAACAAGTTAAATGAAAGAACTGTTAAATAAAAGTTAGTCGAACGTTTGAGCGCGCTGCGAATCCATCGGTAGGTAAAATATCGCAAATAATCAGCATTATAGATATTTTACCTACCGCTAGATGTTTAATCGTGTTCATCGCTTTTTATAATATTTTTTAAAGGGCAAAACTTTTCAAAAAAAAAAAGCTGAACCTCTTTTGGCCTACAATTTTTTATCAATAGTTGCTTATTTGATCGTACTGATTCATCCCCTTTAACGATGCCGGTTAATTAAAACTCAACCTGTGAATATAAAAATGGATGTTGGTATATCTGCCTGTCTGTCCGAGCTTAACTCTGACACTGTTTCATTGATCACCATAAAAGTCGGCTCATTAATGTATTTTTTCATAGAGAAGTTTATATCCGCTTTGTTGTAACTTACCACTAAATGGCGCTACGGCACATCAACTTCTATACCGCTCAACCGATCGCCATAAAAATTGGCATACCTAGGCATTTGATGGCGCATAATGATGTATAAAATATGGAATTATGCTTTGGGGTAATTCGGTAAACGCAGAGGATATTCATCGTACAAAAACGATGCTTACGAATTATATGTGGAATTCCAAAGACTGACAGCCACAAACCACTGTTTAAAAGGGAGTTTGTGCTAACGTTTATTTCGTTATGCATACATCTTGGAAACATGCAAATTTGTAAGAAACCACGATCAGTATTTCAAAATAAACAATGTTGAACACGGCTATAACACGAGAAATAAACATGATATACAAGCACCCAAGCCAAATTTAACTCAATTTTAAAAAGGAATGTTATACAATTCAATAAAAATCTATAACCACCTGCAAATATTAAAGAATTAAAAGGAAAAGGGTTTACCGCAGCGTTGAAAAAATGGCTTATCGAAAATAGTTTTTACACGTTAAACGAATATTTCTCCTAATATTATATTGTGGGCATGCATTTTTTTAGTTTTTTTTAACAATAATTGAATTAGGAAGATTACACATTTTTCATATTATTGGTGAATTATTTTTAGTAATTGTTTTCTACTGTTAGTGCTACATATCCGGTCTGTTTAGATTTTTAAATATATATATATATATATATATATATATATATATATATATATATACATATATATATATATATATATATATATATATATATATATATATATATATATATATATATATATATATATATATATATATATATATATATATATATATATATATATATATATATATATATATATATATATATATATATATATATATATATATATATATATATATATATATATATATATATATATATATATATATATATATATATATATATATATAATGATATGTTTATTTAAAATAAAATTAGTAAAAGCTACTTACAAAGCAGCGAAGGAAATCCCAGCTTGGATCGGGAAATGCTAATATTTGAATGAGATATACTTACGGCTGTGCATATATAAATATATATATATATATATATATTTGATTAGGTTTTGTAAATAATCCGTTCATAGGATGATGATTCGCAGTAAAATAAAATTAGTAAAAGCTACTTGAACAGCAGCGAAGGAAATCCCAGCTTGGATTGGGAATATATATATATATATATATATATATATATATATATATATATATATATATATATATATATATATATATATATATATATATATATATATATATATATATATATATATATATATATATATATATATATATATATATATATATATATATATATATATATATATATATAATACGAGTGGTATTACCCGGCGTTGCCCGTGTTATATCTGTTCTCAAATACCAATGTATACCAATTTTCATGGCGATCGGTTGAGCAGTATAGAAGTTGGTGTGCTGCAGCGCCGTCTAGTTGAAAGTTGCAACAAAGCGGATATATATAAAAACCTTAACCATGAAAAAATACATATATATGCCAACTTTCATGGTGATCGGTCAAACGGTTTCGGAGTCTATTAAACTCGGACAGACGGGCATACAGATATACCAACATCCATTTGTATATTATATTATTTTAGCCTGTTTTTAAAATTTAAACTTTGAATGCTTATATCTCGCTTACATTAAAATGAAAAAAATTGGAGAGAGGTTCCTATACTGCAGTTATTCCACTTTTATAACTATGTGATAATACTAAACTTACATGTATATATTTTAATTAAAGAGTTTTGAACAATGAAGCACAAATAATTAAAAAGCAGGAATAATTTCACTGTATTACCTTCACAATATTTTGAATTTAGAATAACGCTTGGCCGACTATGACGTTTGTAGGTTTAACATAGCAGCGCCATCTATGGATTACTCAATAGATAACGCCATCTGTTAAAATCGTTTGGAACTAACAGATAATTGCGAATGTCAAATAATAGACATTGCAATAAAATAATATCGCGACTATAAATTAACACGTAAGCTATCCTATCTTTCAAGTTGGATCAAACTGCACATTGTGTGCAAATTTGATTCAAATCGGTTAAGTAGTTTAGGAGTCCATCGCGGACAAACAACGTGACACGTAATTTATATATATTAAGATAATTATTTATTTATTTATTTATTTATTTCCATAATTTAAGTTACAAATTACAAAGAAAATCCTTATTCTAACAAAAAACATTTTATAATAAGTGTATATATTATACCTAGCTTAGAAGGAAATTCATCTTTTGACATAACGGTTTACCACCTCACTAGGTATGAACCTGTTTTGAGGTGGTACTAACGTCGGTAAATTATTTTGAGACGAGAGGGCAAGTCTTATCTAATACTTGAGTACAATTTAAAATTTAAAGTTAAATTTAAAAACATCAATAAAATGATATAACTAAATTAAAATTTATGACAACCTACTAAGTTATATGGAATAACAAATATTTTTTATATATTAGATATAAACACATATAAATATACTAATATTATATTGTAACAAAAATCCAAATTTGCGTGACATGTTCTGTTTCAAAAAACATGTTGCACGCATTGCAACATGTTTCGCTTGTATTTCTCGTGTTTTGTCATATTGGTCTTACTCAGTTTTCGAGTTGTTTCGGAATCATGGGTCACAATCTCAAAACAATTTCCCAAAACCATATAAAATTGCTAAAAGCTTTGACAGTTGGATCTGTCATAATAATAATGATAGCCGTATTGCACAGCCCAATAAAAAATGACCTCCTGGTGTTCTTGCCATGACAAAAAAACAAAAGATTTACTTAAACAATCGAGTTCAAAAACAATTTTAATAAATATAATAAATATTACATAAAAATATTACTATTTTAGCGAACATGAGTAGCTATGAGTTTTTTTTTAAATCTCCTAAAGTTGGTATAACTGCAGGCAGTCCAGTCTGTCCAAACTAGCCACACTTCATTGGGGGCATCATTCTTTTCAAAATGGCGCGAGGAAGAGTACTTCTAACTCGCGCCGGGCGACAGAAAACCCATTAAAAGCCGGGTGATCCGCGAGTTGTGTGCACCAGGAGTGCGGTGTTTTTAAAGTTATGTGAACAAGTTCTCATTTTTCGGTAAGCGTTTAATTCTTTTCGGGATTCAATTAGATAAACGAGTTTTGTAGTAATGGTGTGTTTCTCTTTCCGTCACAGCGGGTTTTTGGCTGTGCCGCCTTTTTCTATATTCCAATGTAAATGCATCTATAAATCGGCCCACCGTGCCCTGACTTTTTCTCGCCTGGATGTCCGTTTGAACGGAAAAACTTATCACATGTCATATTTCTGAAGTCTACCACATGTATGGACAGGAGATTGAAGGAGGAACTACCTGCGAATAAAAGGATCTTGTCTTATAACTTTAAATTTGTAGTTTTATTTTAAAATTGCGAAGGTGTATTCTCTGTCTTGCCAAATTTAGTGACGAACTAAATCCTTTCCCCAACCCTGGGGTTGTTTTTTATTTTCGGTCATAACCTAACCTATGGTATTTTTTCTTTTTCGCATTTTAAATAAACGCGATGGCGCTTTTGTTTCTTTCGGTATAACGCGATTGGATTGCTAATCGTACGTTATAATATATAAATTCATACATATAATATGATAGTAGGTATATAAAATAGTGTTATAATATATAAAATATAAATAAATATATAACACGATCACACTCGAGACCTCAATAATTTTTCAGTCTTCCCTAGATTTATTTAAAAGACAAGTTGCCACCACTCTTCTAAACGTAGCATAAGGTACGTCGGTCATTTGAACGTCCATTGTCAGTATATTGTAAAGCTTTGGAGCTAGAAATGTATAATGTCTTTGTCCGTACGTCGTGTTCATTTTTAACTCCGGTTGTCTGTATCGATTTCTAGTGTCATGTCCGTGGTTCCGAAGTTTAATAGTCGCAGTCCTGTATATTATATTTAATGTCCTGTATATTATATATATATTATATTTAATGTTATTTCAGGCCATTCAATGAACACTGCGAATTATAATTTGATTTGATTTAGATGTTATAGGCAAACCAGTGAAATAATGTCATTTTTTAATAAGAAATTAAAAAAATAGCAAATAAGTAAATTTATCAATCTGTTATAATAACAGGTAATTGTGAGGCGTAATTTTACGGATTATCACCATAAATGTACCACCACAATTTCGGACAATAAATATATTTCTATTTCTATTTTTAATATTTTCGCGCTATTAACTTTATTGTAACATGCTACCAGGTGACGATGCAGCTAATCAACTTCTATACAGCTCCACGAAAATTGGTATAAATATTTGAGCACGTATAACAATTTCTCGCTGTTCACTTTTTTGTAACTCGTTACTAGATAGCGATGCACCACATCAACTTATATACCGTTGAACTGACCGCTATAAAAATTGGTATGCATATATATATTTGAACACGGATATAACACGGGCAATCCTGTTTAATGTCACCAGTATTATATACTAGCTGCCCCCAGCGGTTTCACCCGCGTGGTGATGGAAAATTGTGGTAATGATGATAGAGAACCATATATCTTTATAAATTATAGCCTATGTGTTATTCTGATGTGTAAGCTATATTAATGTAAAGTTTCATCAAAATCCATTCAGTAGTTTTTGCGTGAAAGAGTAACAAACATCCATACATACATACAAACTTTCGCGTTTATAATATTAGTAGGTTAGAATTTAAATTTCGAATGTCAATTTCTTAGATTTTTTTCCTACTTACTTGACAGTTATCGTTATATTTTAGATAATTCACACTATATCTTTATAAATTATAGCCTATGTGTTATTCTGATGTGTAAGCTATATTATTGTAAAGTTTCATCAAAATCCATTCAGTAGTTTTTGCTTGAAAGAGAACAAACATCCATACATACATACAAACTTTCGCGTTTATAATATTAGTAGGATAACCAATAGTTTAGGTTAGTTTTCTATACGGGCGTTCACTTTATACGGGGCCTCTCGGGACAGGAAGTCCTGCCAGACAAAAATAATTTGATTGCTATGCAGTGTCAACGACCGTAAGGTCACCGACCTCGCATTACTTGATGCAGAATGCGCCTATTACACCCACTTCGATCCCAATATCTGTAACTGTAAAACTCCTCACGCGGAGAGTTAACAAGAAATCGTGGCCATATGGCGGTCGTCGGGTATTGTGTCGGCAAATGGGTATGGCTTTCGGCTCCATTTCGTCTAACGTCATTGGGACGTCCAATTTTTCACGTCCCTTTTGATATTTCCTTTACGAGGCTGTCAGCGCGCGATTGGCTCCGTCCATAGCCATCTTTACACCCTTGGCCGTTGGCCGCCACTATTGTAAACACAAGCCGTGGGATGAAAATACACAATTATGGCAGTGGTGGCATTCCAGGGAGTTAATGGGCAGCAAGGGCCCATTCTGTTCAGGGTTGGTCACACTCACGGGTTAACAGCTATCCGACGGCCTCCACGCATGAAGTGCAAGCCTGGGTAGGACTCTGGCCTTATGGTTAGCTTCCCCTGGGAATCGACCTTCTGGCGCTCCTGGACGGACTGCGCACCGTGCGGCATAAGCCAATCGATTGCGCACTCTGACTTACAGTCGGGGGAGTCTGGAAGCAGTACTGTTTCCTATAGAGCGGGGGTGGTTGCGGACCTTACGGCGACTTCTCTTGAAATGACCATCGGCTACCCGATCCTGGGTGAAAAGCCGGGCAAAGGATGCCGTGGTCCGCGATAGATTCGGTATACACCGTTTCACCGCTTCGTAAGGGAGAGGACCGTGCAAGCGACCTCGAACTCGTAACCAATCGAGAGACTGGGTTAATCTGGTCGCAATTCGAAGTAAGGGCGTGAGTGTAAGCCCGCTGGGTAACACTCCTGGCTATCTCGCGGTTAAGGCGTTGGCCTCTTACGGGTTTGTGGCGGAGCTAGACGGTGGATTGTTTTGTCCAAGTCTTCTGTGCTCACTCCAGGGAGATAGAACGAATAATCGTTAAAAAACTTCCTGAGATGACGGGCTCGCCCGCTGTAGTCGTCAACCCTAGTAGTGGTGGCATACCAATGCGATATAGCACATTTATTTTATATTATTTTATTATTTTTTATCGAGGTAATGGATTTTAATGGGAGTCCCTTTGCAAATCCCTAATGCTGGGACCACACTAACGGGAAACGCCATTATTTATCGCTATGGTGGACGTTTAACGATGGTGTAGCCACGACATCGCGATAATTTTACAACAGCATTCACATTGCCGTTTGACGTTAGGTTTTTGTTCGGAATAATAATCATCATTTACTAAGGTTTTATGTTTCGACTTTATTATAACCTAATAAACACTGATAATAATGAGGGTAGTTTGATTTTAGTAAACCTTTTAGTATTTCCACGATACCAGAAAAAAGCGCACACTTCAGGCGTCTCGCTCGCCCGTCGTCGGTGGTTATAATTATTGTAGCATGTATTTGCCATCGTCCAGTATCTCGCCAGTCTTCGCAGAATTTGCACATGCCGGCCGTCCTATCAACCCTCGTTTACTGTGTTGTTTTGGGGATATAGTCAATTCATAAAGAGCATACAGTGAATCAATTCCACTGCGTTTGCATTGTACCTTCAAATATCTACAATAAACGAGAGAGTTTCTCTTATCCTTACCGCGACTTTCACACAACAGACTGTACCGAAGAGTAACGAGATTCCGCCCATTATAAACGCTTTTGATTTCCGCTGGTAATGCTCGGGTTAGCATGGCTTGATCTGATATCCGGCTGTAGCCTGTCCCATCTCGGTACAGCATATTCCTATCCCCCTTCCCCCTTCCCATATCCCGACTCCTACTACTCTGCTTCGAGCCACAATATTTTTTAAGCGTTCTCACTGATAAATGACGCTACGCGCGGTGGCCAGATCTGGTCCTTTGACATTCTCGGGGGATCGCTCTTTGATAAATTGTGTATTGCATGTATTGCCGAGTAGCACTTTATTATAAACTCATCAATTCTTGGTTATATCGATGTGTCTATTCTATGGGGTTGTCTTGGGTTTTCTATGGGTTTATTTATTCTATGTCTATACCTAATAGTTCCGTGCAGATTCGGTTGGATAGCATGTCTGTATTTTTTTAGGTTGGTACAATTCACGGTTTAGCTCCCACTCGGTAGCTTCCTCGAAGAGGCACTAAACCTGGAAGAGCCTATGTGAGCTTTGCCTGCGGCTGTAGTAGGGATCGGATATTCCTATACGGGAGAATACCTCGGGCGGAACTGGGCGGTAAGCTCTTAGTGTAGCGACAGCCGTTTGGGCCATCGGTGAATAACCGAGAGAGTCTGGAAACGTACGTTCAGATTTTGATTCAGCGTTATCTATTTTGAGAAACGATTCGTTGGCCACCCGATCCCGATGTGTACTTAACGCGCAAAGAGCGCCTCGGTCCGCAATAAATTCTAATTTGAATTACCGCTAACTTCAAGTAGAGACCGCGCAAGCGACCTCGAAACTATAACCAGGCTTGAAGATGGAGAAATTTGTCTAAATCTGCTAGTAAGGGCGCGAGGATGGCCCGCTGGATAGCACTGCCCAGTGGCTTGCGGTAAGGCGTTGGACTCTTGCAACTATTATAGAGGTATCAATGTCTTGTAACTTTTATCAATATTATGCATGTTCAGTTAATTTCTTTGTACGTTTCTTAGTAAAATTAATTAAATAAATAAAATTATTTTTGTTATGAGTCATGTAATAAATGTATTAAAACTGCCAACCCTTAAGGGTGCTATTACATCTGAAAAGCCATAATCCGGCCCAAATGAACCGTGAGAAAAATGACACTTCTTTTCGTTTCGGTCCACCGGACAAACTTCCCGTATCAAATGTCAGTTGAAAATGGGGACACCCCCCTCCCCTTTGACTCCCATCTAACCTCGCACTTTTGACAAAATTTCCCTCGAAAAGGCTGTTTTTAAGGCAGCCTCGCCGCCCTGATAACGGGCATTAATATTTAGGTAGGGACACCAACTTCTTCGGCCAAATGAGCCGTCGCTTCACTTATATTTTATCGCGATTTTTCTCCGCCAAATTATGCTAGGGCGATGGTGATACATTCGCGAACGACTCTTTTTTTCGTTCGTCCTTATCACTAACGGAAGATAATAAATGTGCCTCAGAGAATATTTGCAACCTAGGATATTTTATGTAAATAATTTTACATTCCCGGCCCACAAACCGACGAGGAGGGAAAGAAGTGTGAATGCGCAAAATAATTTTATTGAGATGAAGACTCGCCCTACTTAGGAGATATATAAGGTCCAACCTGGAATAAACCATGTTTTAAAGGATGTTTCGAAGAAAAACCGACACAATTTTTTGAGGGATCGTGGAGGTGATTAATAACATAGACACATAACAAGAAACGGGAACTTGCTAGGACGGGAGCAAAGGGAACGTTATACGGCCCTGAACCTTGCTGTGGCGTACCAAAAAGCCTTGCAAACCTAATGCTCAAACAAATGTGTTTAGAACAATCCGTCAACCACTGGAACAACACGCCAAGGTTGAATCATTCCAAAGCGCTTATTAAGCCTTACGACCGTAAGACGGCCCGTGAGGCCCTATCGCTAAATAGGAACAATCTACGCATACTGGTAAGGGCGCTCACGGGGCATTGTGGCCTGAACAAACACATGTTCAACCTCAAGCTCAAAGACACAAAAATGTGCAGGTTCTGCCAAGGGGCAGAGGAAACTCCCCAGCACCTCATGTGCGAGTGTGGCCCGCTGATGCGTAAAAGATTCAACCACCTGGGTGGTCACTACCTCCAACCTGAGGAGGTAAAACAATCTGGCGCCAAAAGCCTGCTGCGGTTCTTAAATGACACGAGGCTTAGCGCAGAACTATAGTAGGTGGCGAGCACAATAGATCAGCAATGGTCGCAGTGTTACAAGGCTCATAAAGACCTTAGAAAAGCCCCACTCAACAAATAATAAAAAACAAGAAACGGAGACATTAATAACATATATATTAAAGTAGAGCACGATTTGTGTATATACTATAAGATTTGTTGTTATTTATACTGTAGTACAACGCAGTGCCAGCGAGACCAACTACTGACTGGCGTTAAGACAGGGTTGTTACCACTGATGCGTGTGGTGGAGGATACGGACTGTTTTCTAAATATATACCAGGAATTTTGAAGTCAGCCCTTGACTGACTATGAAAATTACGGTACGGTATTGACTTGAAATCAATTTACACGAGGGCAGTACTAGGTCAGCGCTGACTTGTTTGAGTATGAATTGAGTAACTGCCTCGATGTAAATCAACATTTATGGTAAAATACAATTAGGTAGAGGGGTATATTTTCCCCTGTCAATGGAAGCTAATGGGTCCTGTTGAAGTTAAGCCACTACGACCCATGTGTTAGTGTCAGCCAAACTCACGGGTCAGCAGCCATTCCGAAGCCTCTACGCAGAAGTGCCAGCCCGGGTAGAACTCTGGTTGCTGGCCATTTTACCTTCGGGCGCTCCTGGACGGTTTGAGCACAGTGCGGCGTCAGCTAATCGGTTGTGCATTCCGACTGATAGCCGGGGGAGTCTGGAAGCGGCTTTGTTTCCTATAGAGCAAGGGTAGTTGTTAACTTTACTGCAACTGCTCTTAAAACGACCAATCGGCTAACGGCGGCTAACCAATGCCGGGTGACAAACAGGGCAAATGATGCCGTTGTCCGCGATACATTTGGTAGACACCGAATCACCACTACGTAAGGAAAAGGACTGCGCAAGTGACTTCGAACCTGTTACCAGTGTGGAGATCGGAGTAATATGGTTGCAACTGGAAGTAAAGGCGCGAGTGTCGGTCCGCTGTATGATTAACCTGGTTTTCCTGCGGTAAGGCGTTAGCTTAGACACTAGACTGTTTTCGTCCTAAGTCTTCTACGTTCACCTCACAGAAGACATAATTATCAAATATCGTTAAAACCTTCTGAGGTGACGGGTTCGCCTGTTGTAGTTGACAGCTCCAGTTCTATCCCTGTCATTATAAACGACTTTTTGTCGTAGCGTCCGTAGCCCCGTTGACACCGGTTCTCCTCGCTCTTACCGAAGATAAGCAGTGGCGGGCGCGGTCAATAACTGGGATGGATGACCGCCTGAGTGTTTGACTGTGTGATGCCACAAATTGAAGATGGTGTCAATAGGTAACAAGGAGGGTTCCACAAATAAACATAATATGCCTTGTGGATTAAAAAAAAAAAGATATATCACGTTAAATCAACAGTCTTCTGCTCCGACACAGCCCCACCCAAATTTTTAACAGGTATATTTTACAAACGTTAATAATTCTCCCCGCGCATTCCACCAATTGTATTCCAATTTAAATTAAACCCCCCCTAAATAGGTTGTTATAATATTAATAAAACAAAACCTAAAATTACAAGCTGCAAGACAGCTAATTAGGAGTGGTGTGTTTGTCGGTCGACCTACTTTCCGTGTCATTAGTGCGCAAATTACAGCAGCCTGTATAAAACGAAAGAAGCGCGGAGCGGACATTTCCAGACCTCATTTTCTGAGCCGCACACCACCCATGCATATTTATTACTACTTTGCCAACCGGCTTTGTATGCTCTATACAGGTTGAATCATTTCAACGGCTCCTCTTTAATATATATATATATATATATATATATATATATATATATATATATATATATATATATATATATATATATATATATATATATATATATATATATATATATATATATATATATATATATATATATATATATATATATATATATATATATATATATATATATATATATATATATATATATATATATAATCTTTCTTTAAAGAATTCGTTTAAAGGATGACACTTTGATGAAAAAATAAAAATAATAAAAGCCACTTACATAGCTGGAAGGTTTTCCCGGACTGGACTGGGAAATGCTTATTGTTTAAACGAGATGTATTCTTGGATGAGTACTACTTTCGACGGTACACTGTAGGTTTAATGGGATCCCTTTATCGCTAGCGAACGATCACCCTTCATCCACATCTCAAAAACAAAGCGTATCCTTTTGCAAACCAAAATAAAATGTCTTTATTAAAGACAAATTTAAGCAAAAACAATGAAAAAAATCACAATCAATCGTCTCTTAAATGCGGAATGACATTTCGATAATTCGATTTGAAATTCGAATATATCCACTCTTTAAAGAGACGATATACGATTGCTGGGCTCGCTATCTGCCAGCTATTAAATGAAAATAAAAATAAAATACTTCATTTGCTCGTTCCCATGAAATAAGATATAAATCGTAATTTCTGGTCGAGAAGTTTATACTTAAGGCTATATGATATTTACAAGAGTTCAAAACATAAGATAAAATTGTATAATATTGTAAATATTTGATTGGTTTTTTGTGTCATTAGTGTCATTACAAAAAACCAATCAAATATTAACTATATATATATATATATATATATATATATATATATATATATATATATATATATATATATATATATATATATATATATATATATATATATATATATATATATATATATATATATATATATATATATATATATATATATATATATATATATATATATATATATATATATATATATATATATATATATATATATATATATATATATATATATATATATATATATATATATATATATATATATATATATATATATATATATATATATATATATATATGATAAGGTTTGTAAAGAAATCCGTTTATAGGATGATGTTTTTATTTAAAATAAAATTTGTAAAAGCTACTTAAAAAGCAGCGAAGGAAATCCCAGCTTGGATCGGGAAATGCTAATATTTGAATGAGATATACTTACGGATGTGCACGACTGTGTGTACGTGTGCACGACGATGTGTAAGTTTAAAGGTCCTTTTGCAGTCGACTAACGATCACTATTCATCCATAGATCTCAAAAATCAAGCTAATCCTTTTGCAACACAAAATGCCTCCAATTGAGACGAATTAAAGCGAAAAAATCAAAAATTAAACAAATTGTTCACTTCGGCAAAGCCGTGACATAAATGAAGGTGACATATCGAAATATTTTAAATTTCGAATGCTACCAACATTTAGTAATATTTCATTTACATTTAAAATATTACATATAACATTTCAAGTAGATATAGTAATGAACAAGTCAATATATTAAAACGAATAAAAAACAAGAACTATTGTATTTATAATTATTTGTTATTACGGTTTTTTATGAAATATTTGTTTATATATTTATCCATATAGATAGATGTATATTTTCAGAATGTACTCAATTATATCTTTCATTTGATACTAAACACGATATATTTATGTTAATGACAGTTTAGATAATCTATGACATGATACTTGGGATGACATAACGATTCTAACAATATCACACACTTCTAAATCGGTTCAAGCGTTTGTGATTCAAGTTACGATGGAATAAAAATCAGGGTGCCATAATTAATACATACCGGATTTTTTCGGCTAGTACAACTGCGTAGTTTTATAATTTTTCTAAATGTTGGATTGGAATAAATGAACCAAAAACGGTGATTTAAATTCGGTAATATTTTGTGGATTGTAACAATTAAACACTTTGAATAGTATATTTTGCTAAATGTTCTCTTCATGTTCCTCATGCTGGTACCAACTATAGGCAAAATGCATTGCAGGCAGCGGCTGAACAGTGAATTCTTTAGCATTAATTGTTGAATAATTTTGATGTATTTTTAATCGATAGCTTTAATTGAAAGGTCACATATGTTTCTACAACGTTACTTAAACGTGAAACCTTTAATTGGCTCTCTGTTATCTTACTCCGTCTTTTTATTAAATTATAATTAGCTGTTGGTTTTCCTAAAAATAAATAAATAAATGGATATTCCAAATCGTTACTAGGCCTCTTCGTTACTAGGCCTATCGGATCTATTCCAGACAGCCGCGAAGAGGAAGATCGAAAAAAATTAACTGTCAAAGGTTGAATGTCAACACGCACCGCATAGCACGGCGATTTATGTTAAAAACGCTGCTTTCTTCTTATATGAGAGCAAGGGCTCGCGGAACGTACCCTATGTCACTCGGGAAAACACAACGATTCTAACAATACGACATAATTATAAATAGTTTCAAAAGCTTAGAAGCTATGGTGGAATAAAGAAACGGAAAACATAGAGATGTGAATCGTAATCATATAACACTGCTTTTTTGGGCAGTCATTTAAAAATACGAGTTTCTTGGTTATGTAAGGGGAATTAAATAATAATAATGTGTTGTTTGCTCCCAAATCACTGCTGTTTTATTAATTTATAAATTACTAGTAAAACCCGGCCGCGCTCGCTGTGGCTAGTCTGATATAGAATGAATGGTAAACGTACCAATGTCGAAACGCACTGAAGATTTCATCGGTGCGGGAAGACTTTCGTCGCGCGTATTCGAATGCATTTTTTTTTTAAATATCGTATATTAAATAAAATTTTATTAATTTAATATACGAATGCAGAATACATGCACGTATTCTGAATGCATTTCCGTAATATGCAGGTATATTTAGGATTGGATCTTATGAAAAGTTCAAGGGGATTTAAAAAAAAATTGTTGCATTGAGGAATTCGTTTTATTGTGGTTAGTTATATCAAGGTCGTACTGTATTCTACCTATATTAACTACCTGGATTTACAATAAATATATGTACTTATTGACGAAGAGGGGGAGGGGGGGGGGGCGAATTTAGAGGGAATTATATCTGGAGTTAAGAGTTTGGCTATGCCTGACAATCGAGCATGTCAAATTTAGGAAAAACTTTTTACTATCGTGTTAGCACGTAAGTCTAAAATATTAATAATAATATGAATTTAAAAAACTCTTTTTTTTAAATAAAAAGGCGAGCTTATTGCCTTGCAGCAATGTCTATCAGCTAACCTGTAGCTTGAGTTTATAACATATTCAGCTACGCAAAACAACAATAAAAAATACAAGTGATAAAAATAAACAAACAGAAACTAGAAAGAAACACGTAATAAAAAAAGTAAAACAAATGAATAAAATTAAATAAGGAGGAAAGGAAGGAGAGAAAAGGAGGGGGAAGAGGTGGATTGGTTAATTTATGGATTTCTGGATAAAAGTCTGGATATCTATGGATAAGATATATCTGGAATCTATGGATAAAAGTCTTTTTTCAAGATAGGAGTTGATCTTGCCCGACGTAAACTTGAGAGCAAGGAGTTCCATAGGCATGCTACCTGCACTGTGAATGATTTCCCGAAAAGAAAATTGGCAATCGATTTGTCAAAAAAACATCTTTTTAACTGAATACCGCAGACCAGCGAAATATTACTTCATTTAGCCTGGAACATAGCCGCAGCAATGACGCAAACCTCTCAACTAGACCACCTCCCATATAGAATGCTGTGCCATCTGGTGATAACCTCGACAAATAACAGCCTACAAACTGCGCGCACCCACTGAATAGGGTTAACGGCGCAATTGTTGACTCACCTTTTACCCGACAGTCAATTAAAATCAGATCAAATTTAATGTTTTCAAAACGTTCTACATTTAGAAATTATTACACAATACTATGGATAGCCTCTTAAGGCGACATGAGACCTCAGAAAAATATCCGAAATAGGCGGAGACGCGAAAAGATAGGCGGAGTTTAATTAATTGTTTAATTTATAAACGCTCTCACGATTTAATTAATTGTAATTAATTTAGGGCCTAAATAAAAAATATGGCTAAGTGCTGCCCTAGAAAATTAACCAATCAATAAATTGAAATTATAATAAAACACACTCACCGCTTACATTGTAGGAGTAAATGCGCCTGAAAGTTTTCGAAGTCAGTTTAAAGCCTTAATGTCCAAGGCAATGTGCAACTTTTATGAGTTCAAATTTTAAATTGGTTCCTTATCGAGGGATTCACTTAGAAACTTTTTTAAATCAATGCTTATATTTTTCAAGAAACTCATAAAACTAAAATTCCTCAGATATGGTCGTTCTCAGTTATCATGTCGCCTTAAAAATAAAAAAAATCTAAATTCGATGCTAAAGGTTAAAAGTAAAAGTAAAGGTTTAGAGTTCATAAGAGTAAAGGTTATAACTCTAGAATCTCACCACATAAATTATTATAATCGCATAATATAGTTTATTAAATATACAAAAGCAATCATGAAAATTTTTGACATGTTATAATAAAAAAAGTATCAAAATACTAACATACTTTGACGTAAAAACATCAAATAGAATATTTTGACGTAAAAATTATCAACTGAGTTTTCATAAATTGTAAAATCATATAACGCTACAAATACAAAATACAATGGATCATCGAAAAGAAAACAAAATAGTCGTAATAATATAACAGTCAATAAAATTGTGAAAGTGTGACACTAAATTAAAAAAAAATACGTGTGGCACTCGGGGACTGCCGCGGTAAAGCTATTGCATAGCATTTTTAACAACTTATGCAATTATAATTACTTATTTATTTTTTTTCTGATATCAGATAACTGCGCTCTATCGGAAAACGTTGAAATTATTCCGAATCATTTGCGGCTGCGGTAGCAAATGATTCAGAATAATTTAAACGTCTTCCGATTATGCGCCGCGCACGAATTTTTTATTCGATAAAGCAAAAAAACAAGATTATTCGAAAAAAATCGTAGATAAAAAGATAGATAATTAAATTATCTTTAAAATGGTGCAGGTTTCATAATAATACGCCAGATAGTATTTGCGTAGTAGTCGTTTTTGTGTTCGGTTAGACCTTATTTCACAAATTAATTACACTATGTAATATAAACAAAATCTAAAATATTCAAAGCTAAGAATATTAGGAAAATGTTCTTGTTTAACATATATTTTTTTCGAATCGTAAGCAGTACTCGTTTAGACATAATTATCAGTTTAAAATCATTAATTTTCGTTAAGAAATTTCTTCATTCGGTCGCCGCGCTGGGCTAGGCCCGCGATAAAAGCTATGCAATAGCTTAAAAAATCAGAATGGAAGTTCTCAGTAACCAATTAGAATTCGTTCGTAACATATATAGTCGACGAAATACTATTTGACAAAAGTGTCGTTAGCACACCTATCTTCGAATGTCTAATGGCTTGATATATTTAGACTAAATCGCCTTGATCGCTTAATAATATTAATTATTTATACGTATCAATTTTCAAGCAAAAACAATAATAGTAACATTTCTTTCGAATCTTACAATGACAGCTGAATAAGCGATAGAATAATTTAGGAAAAATCTTTATTGTAGTAAAAAGTAACAAAATTATTTGTCAAAATTTATTTATAAAAAATATAAAAAAGATTTACTGGTTACTACTTCTACAATGATTATTATTACTTTATCAATTTTATAAACTGAAAAAAGAAATAAATGTTTTTACAATAAGTCGAACATATGATGAAAGTATTAAGACTAAGAATTAAAAGTCAAAATATGCATATCGTACCATGTTTCATCCAGAAACATTAGTGTCCTTCGCTCTTGTCTGTAGTAACTAATGTCATTGAGGTAGTCATCTCGAGTTTTGCAATCTCTGGGACTCCATCATTACTCTTCTTTTGTCAAGGGTGCCGTACTTGAAACCAACATGTTTTAAATAAATTAACAAATGTCTCTGTCCATATGGAAATAGAGGAAATTTTACAATTATTGTTAGATACCTATACTGCAATATTTACTCTGATCGTTGGTGGTATAAATTTCAAGATATGATCGAACCCGGTGCAGCGGCCAGTTTGTGCCTTTAAAGCATTTGTTAAAGTGTTCCACGCAGGTGCAATCGATCCCCATAGTAAAATAAACGGTTACAACTTGTTGGGAATCACTGTTTATTTTATGACATTTTAACGACACTTTTCTTAAATAATATTTCTTAGAACATAATTCTCTCTCAAAATCAGGGAGGATTTCATGCCATCCATATGCGATAAAACAAATTATTTCTTTTTGCCCGCTCTAGACTACGGACACATCGTCGGTTGCAAGCCAAAACAACCAATATAAAGACACGCTTCTGGGATCATCGCATTTGAAAATTTAGATCCAAGATAATGTCATTCAGATTCCAGATATGGTAAATAAAATAATGTTACATATCAAATTAATTAAGGTTATTATGGTAGTTCAACCGTCCTAACTATACGAACTTACGTGATACGTCGGCTATATTATCATATCGAAAAATTTATATAAAAAATATATAAAATTTATAAATGCAGGATGAGTTTTTATTACCCGACATCTTTCAAGGGGGTAAATCATTACAAGCAAAAAAGCAACTTTTTGTTTAAAAAAAATGAAAAAAGCAAAAAAAACAATCTCGTTGTTTTTTTTTAATGGTAAATTTTTAAAACTTGACTTATAAAAAAATATTTGACAAGCGTTGAGCGCACTGC
Organism: Micropterix aruncella; assembly: GCA_944548615.1. Taxonomy (NCBI): domain Eukaryota; kingdom Metazoa; phylum Arthropoda; class Insecta; order Lepidoptera; family Micropterigidae; genus Micropterix; species Micropterix aruncella. Next base: position 5,683,709 of record OX155972.1, on the reverse strand, counting down.
GCTATCTATCAATGGCCAAAATATCGCGAATAAACAATATTTGCGATATTTTACCTACCGCTAGATGGCGCAACGTGAATAACTTTTAAAACTATTTTTCAAATATATATTTTTCTCAACATTTAAAAAAATGTTTTTTTTTAGTTGGTTTATTTGTGTTTTTTTTTTTAATTTTCATGAAATGTTGCTTGTTTGTTCATACTGATTCACCCATTATAAGGATATTACTAATTAAAATATCAACCTGTATAATCAATGATGTTACTAATAAATATTTATATTTTTTTAATTATGTTCCTCAAACGCATGCATAACCCTACTCGTTGTAAAATGTATTCGCCCGCGATGATAACCTCTCGCTGCGCGATAGCCCTGGCAGCCTAGCCCATTGTGCATAAGAGACAGTGTGGTACGTACCGACTCCCTCCGCAGCTCCGAACCGCGCGCGACTCTTCGCTGATGAGCCGCCGCGATAGTGGGAGGAAGGCTTTCACGGCAGACCCTAGAATGGCTCATAACTCACGCCTGTAATGTACCCCACTTCGCGCAGATTGAGCTATTATGCCATTAATCTGATGCCCTTTCGGGTGACTCCGTTGACCTATTGCCCTAACTGAGATGAATACGGCTTTAATATGAGGCACTTCTATTATATTAGCAATACAACAGATCCATCTATCCAGGCGAAGTTTTAAGCAGTATAATACATTTTAATAAACTAAAATTTAGAAAAATTGTCGATTATATTTGAGGATACAATGTCTACAATACAATGTCAGCTCCGACGCGCGACTCTTTATGTGGGATTTTCATCGAATAAACAATAGGCAAATGGGGTAAATAAACGAATGCCTTATATTACTGAAAGCATGTATTAATAAAACATTATAATTTCATGCTTGCGTATTCGATTCGAATCGAACATACTATCGCCATCTACCGAGCGGCACTCGAAATACGTCGGTAAAACAGCCACTTGCCCCACATCACATCTGTCATTTCTATTTGTACGTCATTTTTACATTCGTCGTTCTAGACTCCGGTATGAGCGGGTTGAAAAACAGCTCTCTATACATTACATTACATTTACGTCGTGTCCAATTGGTGGCTAAAAACCGCTCTTGGACGTGTCAAAATATTTCTGTTTTAAGTAGTAAGTGTCATTACTACTTTAATCTTTACGTTACATACATATATTAATTTTAAAAAATATACAGTATCTAAGAAACTTTGGAACCTACTAAAAGTTATTCGTCGTAGAATCGTATTTCAAAACAAATTAAAGAATAGTCAATGGCTACCTACTAAACACACAATAATTAAAATAGTCAGTTAAAAAGTTGAATAATCAAAGCAGAAGCCTAACAATTGAAATAGTCAATAAATCAAATATATACGTACTAAAAACTGTACATAGTAATATCCAAAGTAGTAAGTAATTTGTTAAATAATCAAACTAAAGCTAAATCTTAAATTTAAATACTAGAAGTACATATATAATTATCATTCAAATTGGTACAATATTTGCAAAGTCATGGCCCTCGAATTCGGTCAGATAATAGAAAGGGTGGCCTATCAGCATCTCCTTAATGTTTTTTTTTCATTGTTTGTCCTCCAGTTGTTTGATAGTGGTAGAGAGTAAATTGTAGAATTTAATGCTAAGGTATAAGTAGCTCTTCTGTACTTTTGCCAGTCTTGTTCGGGGTACGCATAAAAGGGAATTACCGCGTGTATGGTAAGAGTGAATGTCCGCTCTAGTTGCGGTTTCTGTTAGGTGCTGTCTGGCATACATTAAGCACTGGTATATGAACGCCTGCGTATATATCTTTCTCGCGTGCGTGCGAAAGAGATGCGCGCATTCTTCGCTGCGCAGTTTTCGATCCAAGACTCAGGGATAAGCGAGTTAAAAAATACAGCTCTCTATCTCTTTCTCGCATGCAGTCTCTTTTTCGATCCACTTCACGCAGTATTTGTTTCAGTTTTCGAACTTTACTGAAATAAAACGTGGTATCGCTTTTATTTACGTTAGATTTTACTATCCAACAAAATCCTCATACCGGAGGCTTTAAATGAAATCGATTCTTCACTACATAGTATAAAACAAAGTCGCTTTCTCTGTCCCTATGTCCCTTTGTATGCTTAAATCTTTGAAACTACGCAACGGATTTTGATGCGGTTTTTTTAAATAGATAGAGTGATTCAAGAGGAAGGTTTATATGTATAATAACATCCATTAAATAGTGGAGAAGTACTGCTATTTTTGAGGTTTCTAATGTGATGTCGTAAATAATTACATTTTTTCCGCTTACATTGCAAACGCAGGCTGAACCCTACGAGTTTTATCAAAATAATGTACTAAGTATTGTACACATTGAAAAGGTCTACAGAAAAGTCCGTGATGGTATATGTCTATCTCTTATGGATAACCCACAATAACTTTTTTTTGTCATTTACTTTTTACGACAAATAATGGCTAATTTTCGAAGCGATTTTAACCAATACAGCATTAATCCTTAACCAATTAAATACCTTGAATACATTATTCATTTAATATAGATCTATATGGCCCTTTACACCGTATGATTTAAGTGAATATTTTCGAAGATATTACAGATTTAAAAATTGCGGGACGTAGCGTTTGCGGCGGTACCGGCCGGCCGCCCGGTGCGGCAAGAGCGTGCCTATAAATAGCGCGTCTGAGGCCGCGGTTTTCCCTATAGCTCTTTGAATTTAGCAGCGATCGGACGCGTTTATTATATCGGAGCTCTCCAGCGAGGAAAATAGCAATACTTAGGTAATAAAAACGTGCTTTTCAGCGCGACAACGTATCAGTAATTATAAGTAAGTTACCATAAATAATTGTATGATAGTAGTTTTAAAATATAAATTATATTCTATTCTAAGGTTAATTTTTAAATCGCACTTATAGCAATTATAAGTACCTACATAAGGTGAGATAAGATTAGATTAAATAAAACCATAATTTATGGATTGCAATTTTCTATTAAGATCTTGATTAAAATTTACAGTTAGATCAATTTAATATTAGAGAAATTATTTTCAAAAATCGTGATTTAAGGTGAGATATGTAAGTTCAGAAAATGTACTTAAGAGCTGTATTACAAAATAGCGTAGGTATTCTTTTAAAATGAGTTGAAAAAATGAACGCATTTTTTTTTTGGATGTAACTATAAAAGATAGGATAAATAAATAAATAAATAAATAAATAACTATTCAACCCTGGGAGAAAAACCGCGGCACTGAGCGCTCTTCTCTTGCGCAAGCAAATATATACACAATTTCTAATTGTTTTTTGCAGTGTTTTCTCCTTTCTAATGACAATAATTTATATTATGTCTTATTGCTAAAAGAGTGAACTTTAATATAGTATAAGTATTATATAAGAATCTTATTTTATTTCTGAGAAAATTAGAATGATACAGGAAGATTTTTTTTTAATTTTGTGTAATTGTAAGTAATGTATACCTTGGATATGTGGTCAAAAAACGAAAAAATAAAGCCGTAGTGTACATCAAGAATACATGACGGACATAAAAAAATATAGTATACGGTTTTCGTTGTAGTGATATTACTGTATTAAGGAGCTCAAAGTTTGCCTTCCGAGCGTTTTACGAATAACGACTTTCGGAAAATGGGCTGAATAAGTAAATAATATTCGTTACATCTAAAATTAAAGGCCGCTATGGTCAACATCAAGAAATGGTCCAGGTAATTCAGTAATTAAAGTTTGTATAAATCTCTTTATTTCTTGGAATTAGAACGCCAAAAATCCACTTTTCTTGCCTTTCTGGAAAAATATGTGAACGGGCTCTTAATAGAATAGGTATCTTTTGTTGTTGATGATTGTTGATTATCTTTTGTTTTTAGTCGCACGAATAGCAAATTATTTTTTATAATTAAAATCGTTGTTTAAGTTGAGGTATTTCAGTAAAAAAAAAAGAACTGAATAGAATAGGTATCTTTTGTTTTTTATGATTGCTGATTATCTTTTGTTTCTAAATGGTAAGAATTTAGATATTTTTTACTGCGGCACATACTAATACTATGGCAATTTGTGCATAGGTAATCATACATATAGAACTGAGTAAATTTTGTACAGAAATTATAAAGTCATGTCTGGAAGACGTCGTCGTTCGAACATAGGTCGTAGTACAGTGAATGCCAGAAGAGTACGTTCAGCAAGAGACGAAGAATCGTCAACGGAACGTGAGGCTCGCCTCAGTCAGGCTCGGGATAGGTATAGAGCTGAGAGAGAGAGAGAATCTTCAGTAGAGCGTGAGATTCGCCGCAGCCGGGATCGAGATAGGCATACGGTTCAGAGGGACAGAGAATCGTCAGTAGAGCGTGAGGCTCGCCTCAGTCAGCTTCGGGATAGATATAGAGCTGAGAGAGAGAGAGAATCTTCAGTAGAACGTGAGGTTCACCGCAGCCGAGATAGGGAAAGACATCGAATACAGAGAGCCAGAGAATCATCAGCACGAGTTACTAATTCATGGGTGAATAAAGAAAATTCTGCCATGAATTACGATCCTTCGATTTCTTACAAGGACGATCGTATAGTATCAATAGGTACTATGTCAGTAGTGTGTGAACATTGCTTGGCATTGAAATTCAAGGACGAATCGAAAGGCATGTGTTGCTTACAAGGAAAAGTCAAATTAGAAGAAGTGCTCCCTCCACCTGAACCACTTCACTCTCTTCTTACGGGTGATCATCAGAAATGCAAGCTATTTATGCGCAATATACGCCGTTATAATAACGCATTTCAAATGACCTCTTTTAAGAGTAAGCAAGTCGTTGAGCGTGGGTTCATGCCTACATTTAAAATTCAAGGGCAAGTGTACCACTTAGCTGGGAGCTTGCTACCACTTCGACCCGATGATCACAAATTTCTGCAAATATATTTTATTGCAGATCCAGATACACAAGCATCTACGCGGTGTACAAGTGTTGCACAGCCAATTGATAGAGATTTGATTAGATCTCTCCAAGATATGTTACATTCTCATAATTGCTACATACAGTCTTTCAAAACTGCGATTGAGAGTGTTCCAGCAGATACTCCTGACTTTAATGTCGTAATCCATGCAAATAAAGTTCCTGTTGGAGAACACAGAGGACGATACAATGCGCCTTCCACGAGTGAAGTAGCAGTGGTGATAGCTGGACAGCAATTTGACAAAAGAGATATTGTATTGCATAGTCGTGATGATAATTTGCAAAAAATTTCAGAGTTACACAGATCTTATGACAGCTTACAATATCCTTTGATGCTATGTCGTGGAGATAATGGTTATGCCATTAATATTTCTCAAGTTGACCCAATCGGTGGTACACCTCTGCGTAAAACAGTGTCATGTATGAACTACTATTGCTACCGTATAATGACAAGACGTAACAATTTCAATACTTTGCTTAGATATGGAATGTTAACAAACCAATACTTGGTAGATCAATATGCGAAAATTGAATCTGAGAGATTGGCCTACATCCGTAATAATCAAACTAAATTGAGAGCTGAAAATTACGTTCATCTTCAGGATGCTTTACAGGCGAATGAACACCGCAACGGCATTGGGCAGTTGGTTATACTACCTTCATCATTCACAGGTGGACCTCGATATTTACACGAAAAATCGCAAGACGCCATGACTTACGTAAGAAATTACGGCAAAGCTGATTTATTTATAACTGCAACATGTAACCCAAATTGGCCGGAAATCAATGAAAATATTAACACCAATTTAACTCCACAAGACAGATACGATATAGTTAACAGAGTCTTCCATTTAAAAGTACAGAAACTCCTGCACCTCATTAACAAGTCTCATATATTCGGTCCGCCGCGCTGTCATATGTACACAATAGAATGGCAGAAACGTGGCTTGCCACATGTACACCTGTTGGTGTGGTTAGTGAACAAAATTAGACCAAACCAAATTGACAGGGTTATTTCAGCTGAATTACCGGATAAAGATGAAGATCCTATCCTGTACGAAATCGTAAAGAAACATATGGTACACGGCCCTTGCGGGACTTTAAACCCGAATTCTCCATGTATGCGAGATTCTAAATGCAGCAAAAAATTTCCGAAGTCGTTCCAAACTCAAACAAGTACTAGCGATGACGGATATCCCAAATATCGTCGACGATCGCCAGAACAGGGTGGGCAAAATCCTACCGTCCGAAACCATGATATTGATAACCGATGGATCGTTCCCTATAATCCGCTCCTTTTGAAAATTTTTGATGCCCACATCAACGTAGAGTTGTGCAATTCAATAAAGTCAATTCAATATGTTACTAAGTACATTAATAAAGGCAGTGATCAAGCCACTTTCAGCATACAATCACCAAATGAAGTGGAAAAATATCAGTCTGGACGTTACATCTGCAGCTCTGAAGCTGTATGGAGGATGTTATCATTCGAAGTGCACGACCGGGCTCCCACAATTGTCCACCTTGCAGTTCATTTAGAAAATGGACAAAGAGTATATTTCACAGAGAACAATATACAAGAAGTTGTTAATAACCCGCGGGATACAACATTGACAGCATTCTTCAAGTTATGTGCTCAAGATGATTTCGCGAAAACACTGACGTATGACAGAGTTCCAGGTTACTATACATGGAACCAGAGTTCTAAAACTTTTCAACGGCGAAAACAAGGTACTGCGGTTGATGGTTTCCCCGGAGTAAAAAAAACGGATGCTCTTGGCAGAGTCTACGTGGTTCATCCCAACAACAGCGAATGCTTTTATCTGAGAATGTTATTGCATATTGTAAAAGGCCCGACATCCTTTGCACACCTAAGAACTGTACAAGGTGTTGTTTACAATACTTATCAAGCAGCATGCAATGCTATGGGGCTCTTGGAAGACGATTCTCACTGGGAAAACACATTATCAGAAGCAGCTGTTTGTAGTTCAGCTACATCATTAAGATATTTATTTGCCGTCATAGTAGTGTTTTGTCAAGTAACTGATTCTGTTAATCTATGGAATAAATTTCAAGAAAATATGGCCAGTGATATTCTGATTCGGCGACGGCGAGAGTTAAACTCGGATGATGTACAATATGATCAAAACATATTTGACGAAGCATTATTGGAATTGAACAAAGTAGTGCAATTACTTTCGGGTAAATCGATCAAGGATTTTGGGCTGCCGATGCCAGCTAATACCACTAACTCAGATTTAACTAACAGTGCCGAATACACAAGAGAAACATCATACGATCAAACGAGACTTTTACAAAATATAGCTCAGGATGAGCCACGATTAAACATCGATCAGAAAAAAGTATTCACTGCATTACTATCAAGAACTGATAACAATGAAGGGAAATTGTTTTTCCTTGATGCCCCAGGAGGTACAGGAAAAACATTTTTAATCAATCTGCTTTTAAAAAAAGTGAGATCTATCGGAAAAATTGCGTTAGCTGTTGCGTCATCCGGCATTGCCGCTACGCTTTTGGAAGGAGGCCGAACCGCACACTCCACATTCAAGCTCCCGCTGAAAATCGCCACCGATGATAATAACAGCGTCTGTAGTGTTTCTAAACAGAGCAATACAGGAAAATTGATGCGTGACTGCTCATTAATAGTCTGGGACGAAGCTACCATGTCAAACAAGACGTCTGTGGAAGCACTGGATAGGACAATGCGCGATTTGGGCAACAAAAATTCACCTATGGGTGGATGTACAATTCTGTTCTCAGGAGATTTCCGTCAAATCCTACCAGTTGTGACTCGAGGAACACGTGCTGACGAAATAAATGCTTGCCTAAAAAGATCCAACCTTTGGCCACATGTCAATAAATTAAAGCTTAAAACTAATATGAGGGTTTCGTCATCGTCACGTGAGAACAGGCTATTTCCAGAGATGCTGCTAAAAGTTGGCAATGGAGAGTTAACACAAAGTGAGGGAAGGATTGACCTAGAAAACCTTTGCGTTTTTATAGACAACATCCAAGAGTTAGTCAACAATGTCTATCCTGACATTGATAACATAAGTTATAAGACAATATCTTGGTTTAAAGAAAGAGCGATTCTGTTACCAACTAACGATCAAGTAGATAAAGTAAATAACTTGATTCTTTCAAAGATTGATGCGCCGACGAAAATATACTACTCGGTCGATACTGTTCTCGATTTGGAAGAAGCTGTTCATTTTCCTACAGAATTTCTAAACTCTTTGAACCCGTCTGAACTCCCTCCTCACAAAATGGTGTTGAAAGTAGGTTGTCCTGTTATTTTATTAAGAAACCTGAATCCACCTAAACTTTGCAATGGCACGCGTTTGCTGGATAAATCATTGAAAACTTTTATAATAGAGTGCACAATACTCACAGGATGTGGTACCGGAGAAGATGTATTGATTCCCCGAATCCCTCTGATACCATCGGATTTACCCTTCCAATTTAAACGTTTACAGTTTCCGGTAAAGACATCTTTTGCAATGACCATTAATAAATCGCAGGGTCAAACCTTGAACGTTGCAGGCTTAGATTTGAGCGTTGACTGTTTTTCACATGGACAACTGTATGTCGCTCTTTCGAGAGTGACCTCCAGAGAAAACATGTTTGTATTGTCTAATGACAAGAAAGCTGTGAACGTTGTTTATAAAGACATTCTGTAATATGTTGTAAAAATAAAATAAATAGTTAAAAATGTAAAAAGTAAATAAGTAAAAATGTAGTGTATGAATTTAGATATTCCAAAGATAGCAGGAAATCTTCATGGTATAGGGAAAGGGGGATTGTTTTACTCCAAATTTAACGCGTGCGGGCCACGGGCAGTAATGAATAAATCAAAACTACTGGATCGATTTTAATCACATAGGCTATATATTTTATACCCGTGCGAAGCCAGAGCGGGCCGCTATGTTTTTATATACAACGTTCACAGTTTTTCTGTACTGTATTTAGTATCAGCATTGCACCCGTGCGAAGCCGGGGCGGGTCGCTAGTAAGGAATAAACTCCAAAAACTCTTTATTGTTCACATAATTGTTAACAACGACTGTAATATTAAGTCCTTATCTATGAAATTGCCTATTCTCATTAATAGCTAATTTGAACTCAAATATCTAGTGTTCATTTTATAAATCGAAATTCAAATTTATTTCCAATTCTGTATCGTTCGGTTTCGAAAACAATTATTATTTTTTTAACGCGGTATTTGATTTTACTCTGACATCATTCTGTTCACAACTATGGAAATGTCAAAATCGGTTTTGTCACCATAGGCTTTCCCGGCAAGCAGACCGGGTTCAACCGTCTCCATTCTGGAAATTTGATTTAAAGAACGAGCGCAGTGGACGGAAACGTAAGTCGATAAGGAAAAATTGAAAACGATAGTGAAAGCCATCGCACACCACAACAGAGTTAGCAGCAGCCTATGCTTTAAGTGTCAAAACAATCTTAATTCGTTTGCGTCATTAAGTGAAGTGAAGCCCATCGGCAAAAATGCAAACAGCAAAGACGCTCGCCAAATTAGAGGACCTGCGACTGAAAACCCTCCGTCACCGTACTCTCGTAATAAATATATACGTAAAAATTGGTTTTTATATTATATTTATTATAAATCTAGTTTTTACGTATATATAATACCGTCCACATATATATATAAAAACAAAAATAGTTTTTACGTACATATAATACCGTCCACCGGATATTACCACTATTATATTCCCGGCACAGGGAAGGTATTGTGAAAGCAATTCTGTTTGCTTTTGTGTGTGTGTGTGTTTGTGTTCTCCACAATAGCGCCCAAACGCTTCATCCGACTGAGCTTAAATTCAGCATGCCGGCATCATGTGATCATGGCAAGAGTCCAAAAGAGTGTGGTTGAAATCGGTCCACCAGGGGGGCGTGGGAGTCATACTTTAATCTCAAAATATTGGACTTAGTCTTTTGGTGACACAACCGACTTTTATTTTGGTAGGCTCGTCAGGTATGAGTCCGTACCAGATATAATATGATATGATATTACAACTAGAGCTGTCTGTCAACTACAACGGGCGAACCCGTCACATCAGGAAGTTTTAATGAAATTTGATCGTTCTATCCCCCGTGAGGTGACCGCAGAAGACTTCAAGCTTCGCTACATGCCCGTAACAGGTCAACACCTTATCCGCAAGATAGCCAGGTATATTACCCAGCGGGCTTACACTCACGCCCTTACCTCCAGTTGTGATCAGATTACTCCGGTCACTCGACTGGTTACGAGTTCGAGGTCGCTTGCGCGGTCCTCTCCCTTACGTAGCAGTGAAACGGTGTCAACCGAATATATCGCGGAGCACGGCATTCTTTGCCCGGCTGTTCACCCGGAATCGGGTAGCCGATGGTCGTTTCAAGAGCAGTCGCCGTAAGGTCTATAGGAAACAGTGCTGTTTCCAGATTGGCTTAAACCGCACGGTGCGCAGACCGTCCAGGAGCGCCAGAAGATTGACTCCTAGGGGAAACTAGCCCTAAGGCCAGAGTCCTACCCGGGCTCGCGCTTCATGCGTGGAGGCCGCCGGATGGGTGCTAACCCGTGAGTGTGACCGACCCTGAACAAAGGGGTCTTCATGGCCAACTGAGCAAGGGCTCATTAGATACGGATATTACAGATAGCAGATGATAGAAGATATGTTATAATATAAAACCAGATATGATATGATTGCCGATTCAGTCAGTGAAACAGTATCTTCGCCAAATAATATTATTTTTTCGTGCCTCAAAGTTTCCTTTATTTTACGTCCCTAATAACGATTGATAGTGATACCGTCTAGCTAACTGGAAACCCTTAGGTAAAGGGATAGACAGCTTCAAGATAATATAAAAAAACGACTGTGTCACCCCAACACTTTACCGGCAAAAAACCAAGGACTAATGGAAGGATTCAAGCGTGATATCAATTCTTCACTGGAAAAACTCAAAACGTACGGCGATGAAACGTCGAATATAACGGCCAACGACGGGATAGTGCAACGAGCGCGGATAGTGAGAAAGCAACGCATTAATCACGTTTGATTCAATCGTTTACGCTAATACAAATATCCTGAACGGCGAAAATTCAATGTGATTTCGGCCCAATAAATCACGTGGGTACCAAATTGCAAGTCTATAATATGAGATTTAAATATGACTATTGCGCCCTCTGGTGGATCGATTTCAACCACAACATTTTCAACTCTTGCCATGGTCAAATGAAGCTTGCGTGCCGAATTTCAGCTCAATCGGATCATGCGTTTGGGCACTGTCGTAGACGAATACACACAGACATAGAAACACCGACATACAAAGAGACCTTCATCTGAAAATGGCCTTAATTGTCTCAAAGTGGCTCAAAATAGATATATATCCGTCTTCCTTGCGAAAAATAGCGCATTCTCAATACTTTTCCTCCTTATTGGTTGATGGGCCGGGAAATTAAAACAGCCAGCACTAGATAGCAATTCGCAGTCTGATATCCAGTAACGATTGTAAAGAATGTGTTTCCCACAAATAAAAATATCTAAAACCGTTGGATCACACCAGGGGTACTAAGAAGAATGAAGAAGAGAAATGATATTCATTAAACTATTAAGAGAAATCCAGATTAAAGCATCTTTAAATGACAGGATTGCGATGATTTAAATCATTTGATTTAAATCGGTAATTTAAATCACGATTTAGTGTAATCATTTGTTATTGTAATTGTAAACAAATTAAGTATACCAGGATAATTAGTATAGGTTAGGTTAGATTAGGAAGTAGGTATATTAATTTAGTGGAAAAGCATATTTATAAGTGTATATTCAGCTAGTTATGATAGGAGATAATTAATATAGGTTAGTTTAGGTTAGGTTAGAAAGTCAATGCATCTACTTAACTTAAAAAGGTATAAAGTTATAATAATTAATAAAAGTACAATAGGAAATAGATAATATAAGTCAGATATAAACACATTATTGTTGGTTACCCACTGAAAAGGCACTACCCTTAGTGGGGAACTGTGACATGTAATTTGTATCTTTTTAGAAATAAAGACTACTTATCAAAAAAAAAAAAAACAAGTGATTTAAAAAAAAACAATGATTTTAATCAATATTTTTTTATTGCAATCAAAAAATGACAATTTCAGCCAAAAAATGTCAAAAGACTTCCCCCGACATTAGTTAATAAACAAGTCATAGAGAAAACCGCCCCTACTGATTGGTGGATAGCAATACATAATATGAAAAAATGTATAACCGAAGAAGAATTGGATATAATCAAGCAACTGCTAAGTACAGTTGCTTCATCCGCTGGGGTTGAAAGAATATTTTCGGTATTCAATTTGGTGCACAGCAAAATAAGAAATAGATTAGGCAACGAGAAGGCGGCTAAATTAGTCTTCCTTTTGAAAAACTAAATTTGAACAAATTACAAAACCAATAACATCTAAGTTACTGTTACTAATATAATAATGTAAGTATAATAAGAGCTAACGGATCCATGATGAGTTGGCCACGATGACCCATGTGTTCAGGGTCGGTCACACTCACCCATCCGATGGCCTCCACGCATGGGGTGCGAGCCTGGGTAGGACACTGGGTCAACCAGTCTCCCCTGGGAACAATCCTCTGGCGCTCCTGGACGGTCTGCGCACCGAGCGGCGCAAGCCAATCGATTGTGCTCTCCGACTAACAATCGGGGGAGTCTGGGAACTGTATTGTTTCCTATAGAGCGGGGGCAGTTGTCTACCTTACGGCGACTGCTCTTGAAATGACCATTGGCCATCCGATCCCGGTTCAGAGTCGGTGACCGACCCGTGAGTGTGACCGACCCTGAAACAGAATGGGTCTTCGTGGCCAACTCAGCAAGGGCCCATTAGCTCCCAAGCTCCCAGCTTCCAGATTCCTCCGACTAACAGTAGGGGGAGTCTGGAAGCTGTATTGTTTCCTATAGAGCGGGGGTGGTTGCGTACCTTACGTCGACTGCTCTTGAATTGACCATTGGCCATCCGATCCCGGGCGAGAGGCGGGCAAAGGACGCCATGGTCCGCGATAGATTCGGTATACACCGTTTCACCGCTTCGTAAGGGAGAGGATTGAGCAAGCGACCTCGAACTCGGTACCAATCGAGAGACCGGAGAAATCTGGTCACAATTGATAGCTAGGGCGCGAGTGCCGCCTGCCAGTTAACATAACTGGCTCCTCGCGGTAAGGCGTTGGTCTCTAACGGATTGTGGCGTAGCTAGACGTCGGATTGTTTTGTCCAAAGTCTTCTACGCTCACTGCAGGTCGATAGAACGACTAATCGTTAAAACTTCCTGTGGTGACGGGCTCGCCCGTTGTAGTCGACAACTCAATATGTAAGTATAATAATGTAAATATAATGTAAATATAAGTAAGTGACTGCGACTGTGGTAAAACCTATATGGTTTAATTTATGTTAATTTATTAATTTTAGAACCTTTTTTCCTTGTTCACTTCTTGATAAATATGACAAAAACGCTACGGTATTTCTGTTTCTTAAAAAATGATCGAAAAATGTTTTTGATTTAGAAGAAGTAAGAACTCCTTGATTTTTGTACATTTTACAATAGTTTTTGTTAAATAAATGGCAAATAAATATGCTACTGTGTTTTTACTTTTTAGAAGAACTAATATGTTGTTTTTTGTTAATGTTATTAAAACATATTTGAATAAATAACAATTGTATTGTGTTTTTCCTGACTTCCAAATTTAATAAAATACAAATATTAAAAAAATCTGATTTAAATCAAATTAATCCGATTTTTTTGTTTTTAAAAAAAAAAATTATTTTTATCAACCCTGTTAAATAATGTGTTTTGATATATTTTAAAAACGACTAATAATAACTGGTAAAGCGATAATCTAAAAGACTTAAGAAACACCCGATTCGAAACACACCGGCGATTCGAGAAACACAAGGCATTATTTTTCATTTAACTAAAGCCTTAATTGACTATTATTCATTTGACCAAACGGTGATCTTCTTAACGGACACCTTGAGAGGTTACATCTGTCATATAAGTACGAATAAAATTATTTGAGGATATATCCCGACAAACTGCGGTAACGGAGTCAGTTCGATTCCCTATGTTTATTTTGACGACAGTAAAAATTAACGAAGACTTGTCGTTAGGTTTCCTTTCCAATGAGGTAATATTTAAAAAAACTCACCTGCATGTTGCATATCTTGTATCGCACTGGTTCGCCCCTGCAGCCTATCGGCGAGGAACAGGTCCTCAGCTGACGGGAGACTCCTCCGTCGCAAGACCTGGAGCAGAGGGACCAGTCGCTCCATTGAGACCATCCGTTTGACTTCTCCGACGTCGGCTGATGGAAAAATATTAAAAAAATAAGTTTGGGTACGGTTGCGACGGAGATAAATAAAATACTAATGGAGCTGCCATGGAATTCACCGACCGGATTTGGGCCTATCAACTTTTCTGGGGTTGAGCGGTGGACTAACGACCGGAAGTGGTAGGTTAGATACGGTTGTCCTGCATGTAAGCCTTAGGATAAAATAATCCACCGTCAAGCTTCGCCACATGCCCATAAGAGGCCAACGCCTTATTAGCGAGATAGCCAGGAATGTTAACAGGAATGACCCTGAACAGACTCTTCAGCATTTAATATTTACGCGCTGACAGGCGAGGGTTGAAAACCCTGCCCACCGCCCGGGTAGTTCTAACGACGTGGGTCGTTGTATCTGCCCAGGATGTCCTGCAACAACAACATCACGCGTGCTGGAAGGGTAGCGCGTAAGGGGTGAGCGAACGAACGAACCTTAGGAAGGATTCTTCGTGCTTCAGCCCTCGCCGGCACCCCATAAACCATTTATTTGTACTTCAAAATGTTTACAATGATTACTTAATTACTAAACTAAACTAGTTGACTAAGCGGTAACATATAGACTCCTTCAGCAGTTAGTCAGAGAGCACAACCGATTGAACGGTGCTCAAACTGTCCAGCCGTCCCGGATCAAGAGAAACCGATCCACCAGCCGTGATGCCTGGAACGCGAGAATCTTACCTGGGGTAGCCTCCACACGAGGAGGCTATTGAGTAGAAGTTGAATCGTGAGTTGGACCAATCCGAGTACACGGTGGATCTTGTGGCCCACGCTGCATGAAACCGTTTGCTAGGCTAGGTGTAAGAACACAGTTCTCGGACAACCGCAATATTTCATGTCGATAGCTTCAAAACTGGCCGAAATGATCGACTCGCCAACAATAGGCTTCCGTGTGTACTCTTTGATACGGAACCCTAAAGAGAGTAGTCTACTGCGGCACATAAAAGTACGTACATATTAGGTATACACCGATTCGATGAAGTTGCTAAAACGAAGCACACAATATTTCAGCATAATTTAATCTGGGCTCAAAGGCCTTCATAATTGGTGCGATTCATCAACTATAGAAGCGAAAGAGGGAACGAAGAGAGAGAGAGAGAGAGAAAGAGAGAACGATTGGTTATTGAATTAATTTGAGCGGATTTTCTTCTCGGATTTATATTACTGTAATATTTCATTATTAGCAGTCTGGACGTTGACGGGTAGGTTAGACAAACGAAGTAGGGAATTCTACAAAGTCTGTTTAAAAAGTTTTGAAATAGTTTTTCTTATTTAATTAATTATTCATGTATTTATTTATTTCATAAGCAAATCAACATAACAGTTTATACCAATCCGTTTATATGCAATATAAACATAAATCTAAAAAAGAGAATTTTCGCAAGAACATACAAAACATGTTTAGATAAGCATTAAATACAAATACAGGCATTAAGGCGACATGATACCTGGGAACGTCCATATCTGAGGAATTTTAGTTTTATGAGTTTTTTGAAAAATATAAGCATTAATTAAAAAAAGTTTTTACGTGAATCCCTCTATAAGGAACCAATTTAAAATTTGAACTCAAAAAAGTTGCACATTGCCTTGGACAATAAGGCTTTAACCTGTCTTCGAAAATTTTCAGGCGCGTTTACTCCTACAATGTAAGCGGTGAGCGTGTTTTATAATAATTTCAATTTATTGACTGGTTAATTGTGTAGGGCAGAACTTAGCCTCATTTTTTATTAAGGCCCTAAATTAATTGCAATTAATTAAAACGTGATAGCGCTCTGAGAGTTACGCTAATTATGTTTTGCCATTAACACCCTTATACCACCACCGCGTAAAGATAGTTATTCTGTACTAGCGCTGCGATTGACCGTTTAGTATGCGTCTGGTTTCCGGCGCTAGCGGACGTGGAATCTGCGCTTGATGCTTCGTCAACGCTAGATTTTTATTGGTCAAATCCTACGAGATAGACTCCGCCTATTTTTTCGCGTGTCCGCCAATTTCGGATATTTATTTAGTGAAATTAATAAAATTTTGAGCTAGATTAGAAGTAGTATCGTTAATCAAATATATTATAACATTGTTTGAAACATATAATAAAATCAAATATATAATAAATGTATATTGTTTTTCTTGACTCAGTTGTGACACTACAGCGGGACTCTTTCCGTAGCACTCCAGTGCTGCCTACCATTGCGGGCTCAGTTGCACTTTGCTTAGCATATTAGAAATATAAACATTTGCGTTTAATACATGCGTTATGTAACCTGGGCTAAGACATATGTGTATCCAACTTAAAAAGCATATAATGGTGTTTTTCGGATCGTAAATTTATTTTATTTTGTGCTCTTGCATTTGCCTGTAAATAAAATAAAATAACTGAAATAATTAAAGTAAATAAATTTAATTAATTAATTAATTAAAGTACTCTAATTTACCAGAATCACTAAACAACTCTCCGATAATGTAGCTCCGTAGTAAAGGAGAGCAGAGGAAGCAGCATATCATCTCACCAAACCAATTTATCAAGAGTGGCGACTTGATTCGCGGACGGCGTGTTGAAATATTCGAATGTAGCGCGGGAGCGAGAGACCTAGCAACCGACACCCTCTCACCCCCCCTCCCCTCTTAACAGGCGAAGACGTCACGGATGTCTGAATAATTATTTATCTCTAGACCATAGCAACAGGAGTTTGATTTACGACTTACATTCAAAATTAATTACTACCCCCCAAACCCCTCCAAGTTACTTGCTTCGCTTTTCTTTAACCCGTGAATGCAGTTGAATTCTTCCCGTCGTTTTTTTTTTGCTTTCAAAAAAAATCTTGTTACACGAAGTATGTAAATCAGAAAGCCTTGATTTCGAAAATTACGGGGCTGAGCACTTTCCGCAGGAGATGGAACATGTCAATGATGTGCTTAGGAAAAATGGTTATGGAAAATATCACGAGACACGGATACGATCTAATACAGACGAAGCTTAAAAACCCAGCGGAACACAAGCATACCATACGTCAAGGGCACGACAGATCAAATAACATAGTGGGAATCGAATAACAGGAGTAACATAGTGCCAAGCGCCATTTCTGCAAAAATTGAGCTGGGGGAGAATTATGCAGAGAGGAAAAGTAAAAACTATGATTCTGTAGAGTCGGTTTCATGATATAACTGATAGAGCGCGCGAGAGAGCCATCGCACTGGATTGCCCTTAGTTATTGTTCACGAATCGCTCGAGGCAAGATAATATCATATCATAAGTTTTTTATTCAAAATAGTATGAAATCGTAACTTTTTGACGTCAACAATGCATACAAACATACATAAATGATATAAAAATTAAATTATTGTGACATTATAGGAAATTATTGTGACATATAACGTGATATAAATCATCGAGGTAACCATTTTATTTCCAAGGGTCTTTGTCGTCTAGATAAACATTTATTTTATAGTAGCCCTTTGAGTACAGCTTCTTTTAAATGACTTAAATTGTATCACATAAATTTTGCATGTGTTCTGGGACTTTATTGTAGAAACGTATACATTGCCCTTTGAATGATTTTGTGGTTTTGGAGAGTCGACTTTTATGGTCAGCAAGTTTATTTTTATTTCTAGTATTGACACCATGCCTATCAGTTTTTTAAAAACAGTTCTTTATTTTTATGCACATACATTAAGTTTTCATACATGTAATGAGATGCAAGTGTCAAAATATTGATTTCTCTAAATTTTCCGCGTAACGATTGTCTAGCACCTAATTTATAAATAGCGCGGATGGCTCGTTTCTGTAGTATACATATTTTATCAGCGTCAGCAGCATGACCCCACAGCAAGATGCCAGACGACATCAAGCTATGAAGCGACATATCAAGCGTCAATGCGGCGAAACAATCCTGGCAGATCCTGTGTCCGGCGGTTACAATTTACTGAAGAAGAAGATGAACATATCTTCAACGATGACTACCAGCCCTCATCTGACGACTCCACAAGCAATTCGGACACCGAAACTTTAATAAATGTAAGTGACGCTTGGCATTGTCTTCCACCTAACCTCGATTCCCAGTTTTGCCGCTTAGCATCTCAGCACAGTTCTTCATGCCTTTGTATATCCTTCATTTGTATAACTTGATTCTTGTCTTAGATCTATTAATTTAAGTAAGAAAATAACACTCTAGTCTTCATTATTCATTGATAATTCCGCTCTAGAATGCGACATACCTTAAAATTTGAACAACTTTTTGGTGCCCTTCGAGTAGCGGCATAATTTCATGGCAGACCACAGCAAATTATTGGAATTTCTTGCAATATCGCCGCGCTCGACAAAAAGTACTATAACTATGGAACTACTATAGCAATCATAAAAAAATAACTGTACCATGATCGCATTGAAATTTCGTATATAGAATATTGAAATATTATTTTGTAAAACAATTAGATAATTATGAATAAATATGAGAAAGTCGAAAAAGTGAAAAAAAAACTCGGCATTTCTAAGTTGTATTTGTCTTACGGAAAAATACGAAAACTTATTTAGAAATTGTAAATGCTATCGTGATCGTTATTAGATTCTCTAAGATTTCTCAAAAAAAAAAGATGACTTTTTACAATGGAATTTTACCAGAAATATCCGCGAAATGACCCGCAAAATTATTATAGCTGCCGTCTATGTATCTATGGTAATAATGAGATATTTGGTATGGATTTTAGGATGCGTTCGAATTAGAAAATAATGTTATTGTGCGCTCCGGGAACAAGCCGCCAATATTGTTCGTTACTTAGTCAACGGTGATCTGATGTACAATCAAATTTGGTCGTTACGTAGCCAAAGGGTTAAGGTATTATATTTTTTTCAGGAATCTAAAAAAAACACGAAAAATATGCCTAATGTTAGAAAATTTCGGTGATATACTCATGAAGATGCATATGTACATGGATATGTATGTATGTATATGTAGATGTAGATATGTACAATTGCTTTTGAAACTCATCTAGCCTCCAAATCAAATTCCCAGATTTGAGGATTTGGCACTTGGAACTATGTTACCCTCACCAATTCAAGTGTGAGGGTAACATAGTGCTATAAATTCGATATAAAAACGATCCTCAAAATGACCCAAAATATATCTCGATTTCTTTTCAGCGCAAACATTTTTTTCTTATCATCTATACTAATATTATAAAGAGGTAAAGTTTGTGACGTTGTAGGAAGTAACCTCTGGATCTACTGAACCGATTTTAAACATTCTTTTACCAATAGAAAGCCACGTTATTTGTGAGTGTCATAGGCTATATATTAGTCCGAAAAATGAAAAGACTTTTTTGTGGTAGTCGGATTTCCAAAGTAAGTCGGAAGAAACGGTCGAACGAAAACGTTTCTAACGAACGCTGCCTTAACGATGAGAGATATATGATTAAGTTCTAGAGAAAAGTTGTAGAGCTTGATAATGCCTACAAAAAAGTCAGCGACAGCATATGTCTAACTTTTTATTTAGGTAACAAAAAGTAGTATTTTATATTTAAAAAATAATTTAAATCGTTAGGTCATGTTTATTGGTCATTTTATCAACAATTATGAATTATTATCAAAATAAGTAAATTTACCGTCTCAAGTGTAAAACAAAAGACTTATCCCTTTTACTGCATATAATTTCACTTTTACTTCATAAATGGTTAAAGAGATAAGACACTCACAAATAAGACACTCACAAGAAGACACTCACAAATAACGGCAATATAGTCAAATTGGCATGCAAATATATAAATAGATATGCAGTAAAAATATAACCCTTCTTTTGGCAGTCAGGAAATAAATCATAGCACTCGGTACTAACCGAACCACACTCATAATTTCATCACAAGTAAAAAGTTTTACCGCCCAACGAAGTGGGCATGGGTCAGTTAGTTGTAAATACTGTTCATTCTTTGTAAGGCCAGTCGCGTTTTTCATTTTTTAAAATTTTTGTTCCTGTGTATTCGCAAATTCAGCGCGCAGATTGCAAGGTTAGACCAATCTCGGTCCAATGGAAAGCACGGCATTGTATCTTAAGTACAAATGGGTTGAAGGCCATTATAAATAATCAGAATAAATCGGAAACCCCTTTGTTTTACTGGGCCTTAATGCGGGGCGTAAACAGAGGTGCCCTTAAAACGCAAAGCGAGGTGACGATGCGAAAATTTAACCAGAGTGAGTTTGGATCTATTCATTATTGAACCATGATGATGCTAGAGTAGTCCATATTACGTAGCTATATATTTTTGTGTATGATTTATCTGATCAATCAATAGATCTAGGACATAACACGCAGACCAAACAGGACCTGCGGGCTCAAAACGTGCGAATAAGTAAGGTTAGAAATAGTTTCCTGTATCAGGTCAACCTTCTTACAAGACTGCCAAACAAAAAAGGAGTGTAATGTGTTCAGGGTTCATCTATGTATGTTTTCCGTTTATTTATTCAACCATAACTTCTAAGCTCGAAACGATTTAGAAGTATGCGGTATTGTTAAAATCGTTAAATCATCCCGAGTGCCATAGGGTACCTTAACTGTCCAAATATCAAACAAATAGTTGCATTTTACATGACTGCCAAGAAAAAAGGAGTGCAATGTGTTCAGGATTCATCTATGTATGTTTTTCGTTTCTTTATTCCACCATAACTTCTAAACGCTCGAAACGATTGAGAAGTATATGGTATTGTAGTAATAGTTAAATAATCCCGAGTATAAAAGGGTGCCTTAACTGTCCAAATATCAAGTAAATATTTGCCTAAATATCCAAATCTCCAAATGTCAATAAATTAACATAAATATGTCGTGTTTAGTGTCCAATAAAATGTCTGATTACATTTCAAAAATATACGTGTATCTATATGGATAAATCACATTTATTTCATTAAAAAACCGTAATAAAATAAATATAAATACAGTAGTTCACTTTTTCTAACCGCAGTCATGTTTTTTATTCCTGTTAATATATTTACTTGTTAACAATAAATGCCATTATGAGTCACGTGTCTTATAGATGTTTAATTTAAGAAAAAGGTCCAGGATATTCTTATTGGGAACCCATTTTATACTATTTAGGACTATGACAGTAATTAATTTTCTAATCATTCATAATTATTTTATCACATCTTTTTGTTTAGCTATTGACTATTTTGAACGGAATGAATCATAAAAAATACTATTCACATTACTAAAACCAATCATTTTCATAATCAAAAATGGCTATAATATTACAATTTGTCTTAACTATATATATTGCGCCATTTTTATTATTTCTTATTTGACTATTTAATAAATGACTATTAATTTTTATATTTAGTGTATTTATATTTTTCATTTATACCTACTTAGGTTTTTCAGCAGCTCCTATTTATTTTATGACAATTTATATTTTTTTATATAAAATTAAATCATAAATGTTTTTACAATTAAAAATATAATAACTGTAAAAAAATATACAATAGCATACCACATAAGGTATATCACATAATTATGTAAAATCAATTTGACTATACTAGGAGTAGGGACTCATAGCAACTCCCTTATTCTATTAATAAAATAAAATAATAAATCGGTTACACGGGTTAAACCTGATCATCCAAAAATTCTGGAAAAAATATTTTCAATTAAGACACTGTTACAATCCTGCTACATTGTACCATGCTTGCCATTTATCTATGCCTCCAAATATAAAGTAAATCGTTGTCTAAATGATCAGTGTGCGGGTGTCAGATAAGATTTCGCGTCTCCAAAAGATTTGGAAATGTCCTCACCGCCGAAAGTCGAACGCAAGGACGTAAGACAGGCTACAGTGAGCGTTGTATGCACGTCAGATATTCAAAATTCGCGCGCGCCGAGCCCGCCCCCCTTACCACCGTTATAATTTACACAGTGGCGGCAGCGGTATGCGGCCTACCCGCATAACAACGGATTGACAGCTCTTTCATTCTACCCTGCGGTCAGTCTCTAGGACGGCTGCAACGCCGTCGAAACGTCATGTTCTACAAAATTCACGCGGTAAATTTGTTTTTTGTCCTGTTTATAATACTTCAAAGTATGGTTATTAGTAAAAGATATTTGGGGTAGGTATTCAAAAATAAAATAAAGAATCATGACAGATATCGAGTCATGACAGACTAACCATATAACAAATGTTAGAAATTATAGTTTAATAAAACTTAGGTGCACAAATCAATAATATATTTATAAATATGTATGTTGATTATATTTTAACATTGAACTAATTACGAAAAAAAATCATTTTGTTGTTATTTATTGTTTTGACAATGAATTGTACTTTTTTTGACTGGGTATTTTTATATTAATTTTTATATTACGTAACATGTATTAAATATCAAAGACTTCTTCTTTATTTTCATATTTATAACTTTATTTTTGTCTTTTATTTAGTTTTAACAATTTTCGGTTTGCCAAACTCTATTTAATCATTAATGGAATGTTTTGTTCCATTTAATTTGGATTTTATAATGGAGTTGCATTTTTAGTTTTTTTTTGAGGACCACATTTTAGGCCAATTTAGTTTTATGTGAATTTTACTGAAAGTTTTACATATTTTATTATAATATTGGAGACCTGTCCACCCTATAACTGGCTAGTCCGGTTCGGTGACAGAACCAAATAAGCGAAAGGTTAGGGTTTTACCATTCGGTTCCTGTAATTTTTGTAAACAAAATCAATGTTTTATAGTAATTAATTCCTAAATAAATAAAATTGTCGTAATTATTATGAAATCAAACTGCTCATTGTAAATTTTCACAATAAAGAGTAGAATCGTATAAAACTTACATGGTGAAACCGCGTTTTTGATGGATATTGACGTCTCCATTACAAGATTGACAACCCAAATATAATAACGAAATGTTATATTTTTGTATTCATATAATTTATATGTATATGTGAAGGCTGTGTGTAATTTAAATAATAATAATAATAATAATAATAATAATAAAAGCCTTTATTCGCTGACCGTATTATACAATTTTGTCTTATGTGGTAAAACAATAATTTTTTTTTTTTTTTATCTAATTTTTAAATAAGGTATCATATTATTTTTCTTCAGCAGCCAGTGTTTTGGTCAGGTTGTCCTTCGACATAGGCCTCCCCCATTTTCTTCCATTCATCTCTGTCCCAAGCCAACCTTCTCCATCCTTTCGGTAAGTCATCTTCCCATCTTTTAATTTGACGTCCTTTTTGTCTTTTCCCATTTCTAGGATACCATTCCATTACGTCCTTCGTCCATTTTTCTTTGTTGGTTCTCATGATGTGACCAGTCCAGTTCCATTTTAGTTTTCTAATTTTGTTTAAAACATCGTTCACCTTTGTTGTTTTCCTTATTTTTGAGGTCGTCCACCTGTCCTGTAGCCTTATGTTTAGCATGCTTCGCTCCATGTTTCGTTGGCATACTATAAGTTTATGGTTGTTTTTGTTCATGGCAGGCCAAGTTTGACAACCCAAAGTTAATAACGAAATGTTATATTTTTGTATGCGTATAATTTATATGTATATGTGAAGGCTGTGTGTAATTTAAATAATACCACACGGAATCGTTATACAATACTACGTCTGAGCCCATCGGCTTTTGCAATGATAAAATGAATGAAATGAAAAATGTTTATATTGCTCAATAAAATTATTTAGATAAAATTCATTAGTTGTTTTAATTTATATGTGTGCTTAGCGTTACAAGTCCTTCGTTAAAAGTTTCTTTCGGATTATGCTCCGAAAAAAATCCTAGTCTGTCTATTTTAAAGTATTTTTATCCACCCTGCACTTCATTTTGGTCCATTCATAAATAGCAGGATGTGGAGCTTCGGGGCGGGCGGAGTCAGCGCGAATCGCGCTTATCAAATTAAATAAATGCGATGTGGGTGAAAGGAGCTGCGCAGGGTTCCGGGTAGAGGAGCGGCTCGATCTGGTGAATAATGTATGACGTTAAGAGCTCCCGACTGCGGCGCACAGTTCTGGCTACCCGCTTCGCGCGGGCGCGCTTTAATACACCCCCTCCGTTATAGATTTTAATACGGTGAGATTATTTATATTTCGTTTGCTGTTTGAATGAGCCTTGAAAAGCAGCCAGGCTTGAACTTAAAGTAATTCTGCAGAAAATAAATACATTCGCACTTTTCAGCAAGATAGACGCACTTATATGGTGAAACCACGTTTTTCATTAGAATTGGTGACTCCACTAAAAGGTACACTACCCCATTATGCGTTCCTGCTTTTTTATTTTGGTGAGAACAGTCTTGAGATTGTTTTGTAGACATCTTCCAAAATTACATGAATTTTATCTGCTGTAGGAGCGTATATCTGAACTATGGGCCCGATTGCGTTTCTTTGTGAACTAAAACTAAAATTAGTGCAAGCGAACCAAACAGAGCAATACGTTAGAGCGGAATATGAAACGAACGATCGTCGATAAATACTACCTGCCGAACTTATACTCGTCCGAATAAATTCGAGCATATTTCGTGCGGTGTAAGATTTGACCTTGGCGGGCAGTTTTAATGCGAAAAAGTGACAACCGGTCATCACAGCGTATTGCCCTGTATCGTTCACACGGCCTAATTTTCGATTTTAGTTCAGGAAGAAACGCAATCGAGCCCTATGTTAACATTTATAGGTTTGGCTTTTAAATGAAGTAACATAACGGTCGGATATTGGCAGAAATTTGGTAACTATATTTCTAAGTTGTTTCTTTATGATGATCGTAACTCCGTTCATGTGGTGCTTGTCATCGTTACCGCTGTAGTAGCTGCCAAAGGGATATACAAAAGATATCTGTGGTATATAGATTCTGTGGGTAAGGAATTAAGAAGAGCTATAACCCTTCCCACTGGCCTGTCTACAAAAATATTTTTACGGTGGTACGGCACATTAAACAATAGATGCGATCTCCTCGCTGTGTAATTTACCGGTACGTACAATTCAAACTTACATAGTATTTCTGGCAAATAAATAGTTCCTTGAATTAATTTATATGTAAATATAATTAGTGAAATATATCGACGCGTTTCAAGACGGTTGTATCCTACCATTCCTAGCACAAAATCGGTCGGAAATAAGTATGGATAAATATTGTATTTTCTGTAATAAATATATCTTAAAAATTTTCTTTGAATACGCTCTACCATCTGAATGTATTTCTTTTTACTTGTACACCAGATGACCGAGTGATATTCAAGTATGATATGGTATTAATCCTTTGAGGACCACAAGCTTTGCGATAGAGTATGTTTTTTTTGATACATAGAACTGATAAAGGGCGATGTAAATAACATGTATGTCAAGTTTTGAGAAATTTGGTTTATTAGACCCTAACCCTGTGGAGCATAAAGATGCAACGTTAGATTTTTTTCCAAAATTTCACTATATTATAATTTAACTCAGAAAGCATACGCACTAAAAAATGTACAAAAAGAAAAAAATACAATTTAAAAAAGTTACAATAAATGCTTTATTTTTTTTATTTAAAACCACCAGCGTTTGTTGGCCATTTGCAATATTTAAAAAAAATGCTATATTTTTAAACATGAATTTATTTTTTTGCTAATATAAAGTTTCTGATGTTTCAATAACCTAGAAAAAATATATTTTATAAATTATTCGTATTCGATAGTTTATAAAATGATTTTGAAGTCCCAATGTCCCATCGTCCTTAAAGGGATAAGGTTTATGTTCGTGACCTGGATCTATCGCTCCCCATTGTAGTATTAGTTGTTTCTGACAACATTAATACGCTTACTGTCAATATCAATACATCTTTTGGTAAACTTGATGATTGGTTCAATGCAAACAAAATGTCTTTAAATATGTCTAAAACGGTTATTTAAAATTTTAATAGCAAGACATCATCTCTAAAAGTTGACTACCCGGTTGAAGTTGCAAAATCAGTTAAATTCCTCGAACTACTCCTGGATGAAAAGATGTCATGGAATTTACATATAGAGCATGTTAAGTCGAAACATTCGTTAGCCTGCTATGCTCTATTACGCATCAGGAGTTGTATCGAGAGAACTGAGGTGATATGTCTTTTTTTTTTTTACACTTTATTTATTTATTTGTTTGTACACTTAGCCCCATTGTTATCAATGTTATAAGTAACTCGGAAAAATTGAACACCCAAATGCAGCTAATGCTCAGTGCCCACCTAACTAGGATTTAAATGTCCCGTATCTAGGCGGGTCAGAGTAAATAATTGAAATAAGTAAAACAACTTACGTAACAATTAGCCTAATTACCGTAAAAACTTTTTATTTTTATATTCTATAAATGTACTTAATTAAGATTGAATAATATATCAGAATAAATAAATAACACTATAATACAAATCAAAATACTAAATTTGTAAGAATAATACAATGTAGGTAATGCAATATTGCAAATACACATATACCTACGTAAATACACATTTTAATAAATAATAAATGCTATATGGTAGGTATAAACATATTTATAATTCAATAAAATATATAAATACAATTATAAAAGCAGTGCTAAAAAATATGAAATATTATAAATAAAAATATGATACTATTAATATATGCATAATAATTTATATAAATATACAATATTATTTTTTAATTAACCGGTATACATACGCTTTACAAACCAAGTATTCAGATTTAGACCTCCCTAATTCAAATAACCATGTATTAATTTTGTCTTTAAACTCTTGATTGTTCTTTATGTGTTTCCATTTCTCCTCTATGTCATTATATAATTTGGGACCAATGAAAAAAGCTTGTCGTTGTGCAAATGTTGTTTGCACTCGAGGAATAAGGAAATTTTGTTTTTGTGAACTCCGAGTATTGCAGTTTTGCTGACTTTGATCACATCTATCTTTGTGTTTATGAAAAAATATTATCACGTATTTAATAAACAATTGCTTGACGTCCAGAACTTTAGACTCTTTGAAAAGACGCTCTGACGGGTAGTCATTAGGTTTCCTATATATTATTCGTAACAGCAGTTTTGCGTCTTTATTAGTGGATCCAGGGCCTGTTTCGTGCAAGCACCCCACCCTAAAATTCCATAAATCATAGGACTTTGGCATAGAGACATGTAGGTGATTATGCGGTAGGTGAATCTCACATGCGCTATAGTATTCTTCTATGGGGTAATGCAGCGCACATCAACAGTGTATTCACTCTCCAGAAAAGAGCCATACATGCGATAGTGGGTATTGGTCCTCGGCAGTCATGTCGTTAACACTTTCCAAAATTAGTGACATTGACCTTATATGCTCTAGGTTTGAGTAAGTTTAGTATAATTCACTGTCTCTTTAAGCGAAGGCGATGCAGCGCCAATATTTTAATTTGCCCTAATTAATGTCTTATCACCGGTTATTCATCCGCACATTGCATACTCTCGAATAGGTCGAGCGGTGGATACATTCAACTCCTACTCCAACACTGATCTATGAATAATGGAAAACGTCAAATATAAAACGGGTGGATGGATGGAATATTGCGGCGGGGAGCGGCGGCCGCTTGCCAACATTGAAACCCACTCACTAATGGATCGGAGTGTAACACAAGCGGATCTCATTCAATATTAACGGCCGCGAATACGTACGAATCCGCGCTATAGTCGCCAACCCGTTATACATTATACATTTTCCATCGTATCTTTCGGCAGACAATGCCACGTACTGATTGCGCACATACGAATATCCGGAAACTGGGCGCTGAATTACAGATAACCGCCCTTGAATGATAGTGAAGTAAGTGGAATAGCGGATAATTATTTTAACTTCCCCGGCCAACCAACTGACGAAAAGGGAGGGAGCTAATGAGCCCTTGCTGAGTTGGCCACGAAGACCCATTCTGTTCAGGATTAGTTACACTCACGGGTCAACACCCATCCGGCGGCCTCCACGCATGAAGTGCGAGACTGAGCAGGACTCAGGACTCAGTCTTAGGGCTATTTTACCCTAGGAGTCAACCTTCTGGCGCTCCTTGTTGTTGTAGTTGCGAAGTTAACCCTGGGAGATAGTCAACCCTCGGTGCAGACATCATGTGGGGAGCTAAGGGGCCCTTGCTGAGTTAGCCATGAAGACCCATTCTATTCAGGGTTGGTCACAATCACGGGTCAACACCCATTCGACGGCCTCCACGTATGAAGTGCGAGCCTTGGTAGGACTCTGGCCTTATGGTAGGTTTTCCCTAGGAATCAATCTTCTGGCGCTCCTGGACGGTCTGCGGACCGTGCGGCGTAAGCCAATCGATTCTGCACTCTGACTTACAGTCGGGGGAGTCTGGAAGCAGTACTGTTTCTTATATGTAGAGCGGGGGTGGTTGCGGACCTTGCGGCGACTGCTCTTGAAACGACCATCGGCTACCCGATCCTGGGTGAGCAGCTGGCAAAGGATGCCGTGGTCCGCGAAAGATTCGGTTTACACCGTTTCACCGCTTCGTAAGGGAGAGGACCGCGCAAGCGACCGTACTCGTAACCAATCGAGATGGATTGGTTACGAGTACGGAGTATTGGTTAAGCGATCGAACTCGTAACCAATCGAGAGACCGGAGTAAGCTGGTCGAAATTGGAAGTAAAGGCGTGAGTGTAAGCCCGCTGGGTAACATACCCGGTTATCTCGTGGTTAAGGCGTTGGTCTCTTACGTGCATGTGGCGGAGCTTGACGGTGGACTGTTTTGTCCAAGTCTTCTGCGCTTACTTCACGGGAGATAGAACGACTAATCGTTAAAACTTCCTGAGGTGACGGGTTCGCCCGTTGTAGTTGACAACTCTATTTGACGAAAAGGGAAAGAATTGTCAACGCGAAAAAAAAAATATTTCAAGATGGAGACGAAAATATCTATTTTGGGCCCCCCTGAGACGATTAAGAGTATTTCCAGATGGATGGCTCTCTGTGTGTCTGTTTGTCTATCGGTATGTATGTTTATCTCCTGTGTGTTTGTCTATCTCCATGATAACGCTTATCCGATTGAAATAAAATTCGGCACAGTACTTTCCCTCTTGATTAGTTAGTGGGCCGGGACAGTAAAATGAATGCTTTTATTTTTATTATACTTTCCAATTACTTTTACTTTCGAAGTCTGAAAGTTACGTAAATATGCAATATATATTCTTTTCGAGGTGAAGATGGAAATATCCATTTCGAGCCCCTACGAGACGATAAAGACTATTTCCGGACTGAAGCCTGTCTGCGTGCCTGTCTATATGTCTGTCTGTATGTGTGACTGTGTGCCTGTCTGTATGTTTATTTATTTATTAGTTTCAAATATTATTCAAGAGCATTACATACGAATCCAATTTAAAGCTACATAGAGTGTAAGTCTAAAAATAAATGAATTACATAACTAAATTAATGCTAACATTGAACAAGAAAAAAAAACATAAAAATATAAAACTAAATAAAAGACAGATTATGGATAAACTGAGATAGCAGGGAGTTGCCCTTTTAGCTGCCAAAGGGATATACAAAAGATGTCTATTTCTGTGGGTAAAGAATTAAGAAGAGCTATAACCCTTCCCCCATCGTACAAAAATATTTGTACGATGGTACGGCACATTATACAATAGATGCGATCTCCTCGCTGTGAAATTTACCGGTACGTACAATTCAAACTTACATATCTCTGGCAAATAAATAGTTTCTTGAATTAATTTATATGGAAATATTATTAGGGAAATATATCGACGCGTTTCAAGACTGTTGTATCCTACCATTCCTAGCACAAAATCGGACGGAAATAAGTATGGATAAATATTGTATTTTCTGTAATAAATATATATTAAAAATTTTCTTTGAATACGCTCTACCATCTAAATGTATTTGTTTACACTTGTACACCAGATGACCAAGTTATATTCAAGTATGCTACGGAATAAACAATTATATACCTAGTAGAAACATTACATGAATATTATTAAACTGTTTGCATATACGAATAACAAAAATCGACCATTTTGCTACACGTGTGTGTATTCCTCTACGATACCGCCCAAACCCTGAATCTGATTGGACTGAAGATTGGTATACAGGCATAATTTGGTCATGGCAAGAGTTGGAAAGATTATGCTTGAAATCTGTCCTCCAGGGGTGCACTAGTCATATATAAATCTTGAAATACAGAATTTAGAATTTACAGAATACAGAATTTATTAGAGACTTAAAATTTCGGAATTTCGGACACTGATGCTTTGTTGCGCCAAAATCACATCGTAAAATTTTGGTTGGAATATCTCGTATACAAGCGACGCAAACAATATTTAACCCTTCGGATACGTAACGACCAAATTTGGTTGCACATCAGAACACCGTTGACTACGTAACGACCAATATTAACGGCTTGCTTCCGGAGCGCACAGTAATATTATTTCCTAATTCGAACGCATCCTAAAATCCATACCAAATATCTCATTATTACCATAGATACATAGATGGCCGCTAGAATAATTTCGGGCGTCATTTCGCGGATATTTATGGTTTATTTATTGGTTTTTATGATCTAACATCTAAATATTTTTGTATGTAAATAAGCAAAACAAATATTACCTGTGATAGAGAATCTGATAAAGATCACGATAGCATTTACGATTTCTAAATGGGGTTCCGTATTTTTCCGTAAGACAAGTACAAGTTAGAAATGCCGAGTTTTTTACACTTTTCGCCTTATACAAAATGAGATTTCAATATTCTATATACTAAATTTCTATGCGATCATTGCACAGTAATTCTTTTTATGATTGCTATAGTAAATCCATAGTTATAGTACTTTTTATCGAGGCGGCGATATTGCAAGAAATTCCAATAAATTGCCGCGGTCTGCCATGAACTTATACCGCTTCTCGAAGGGTTAAAGTACGCAATATATAAGAAAATACTACACGTCACTAACGCCCAGTAAAGCTTTAACAAGTTAGACTACCTAATCGAAATCAAAATTCTGGTTGAATAACAACTTGGGTTGTCGACTACAGCGGGCGCGCCCGTCACCTCGTCGTTCCCCCAACCCAGCATGGGCCCATTAGCTCCCTGACTAACAGTCGGGGAGCTGTACTGTCTGGAAGCTGTACTGTTTCCTATAGAGCGGGGGTGGTTGCGGACCTTACTGCGACTGCTCTTGAAATGACCATCGGCAATCCGATCCTGGGTGAAGAGCCGGGCAAAGGACGCCGTGGTCCGCGATAGATTCGGTATACACCGTTTCACCGCTTCGTAAAGGAGAGGACCGCGCAAGCGATCTCGAACTCGGAACCAATCGAGATACCAGAGAAATCTGGTCACAATTGGAAGTAAGGGCGCGAGTGTCGGCCCGCCAGGTAACATTACTGGCTATCTCGCGGTTAAGGCGTTGGTCTCTTACGGGTTGTGGCGTAGCTAGATGGTGGACTGTTTTGTCCCAAGTCTTCTACGCTCACTGCAGGGAGATAGTCCGACTAATCGTTAATCGTCCGACTAATCGTTAATACTTCCTGTGGTGACGGGCTCGCCCGCTGTAGTCGACAACCCAAGTTGTTAGTCAGATTGCACAGTCGATTGGCTTACGCCGCACGGTGCGCAAACCGTCCAGGAGTGCCAGAAGGTTGATTCCTAGGGGAAACTGACCATAAGGCCAGAGTCCTATCCAGGCTCGCACTTCATGCGTGGAGGCCGTCGGATAGGTGTTGACCCGTGAGTGTGACCAACTCTAAACAGAATGGGCCTTCGTGGCCAACTCAGCAAGGGCCCATTTAACAATTGAATCATTTGCGAGAGTTACTTTTTTTTCCACAAATCGTAACTAAACAGTTCTTTACCTTTACACTAGAGTAGCTACCCTCGCCGAGATTACTGCTGGAAGTGGAGTCCCTTTCGTGTGTAGTCTTATCGTGGTCTTGAGCAGTGAACACTGCCATAGTAGTAGTACTGGTAGTTCTCTGAGGCTTCCTTATCGTCTGACCATCCTTCGCAGCGGATACCGCCGAGAATACCTGGTGAAAAGATAAAAATACAATTTTAGGAAATGGTGTCTTAGCTTCGACATCAGTTCAATCTGGATTGAATTTTTCGTATACGTTAGTTTCTGTTGCTTGTTTGTTTCTATTATCTATTGTGAAATTTCACAATATACGGATTCATACATTACATTACATTTTCATCGTGTCCAATTGGCGGCTAAAGACCGCTCTTGGACGTGTCAAAATAATTGTGCTAGGTAGTAAGTCTCGTTACTACTCTTTACTGAACATACATAGGTAGTCAAGAATTAACTACTAGATTTTCAAACTATAAATATAAATAATGAAAATAGAAGCCTAATATTTGAAGTAGTTAGTAATTTGAAAAGATACGTAGTAAAATTATTCATCGTAACATTCAAATTGTGAGTAAAATGTAAATAATCAAATTAAATCTACGTTATGCATTTTAAACTAATAGTACATATATGATGTCCCCGAATGATGACCTCTTTTGGTCAAAGGCATTTTACTGTTTTGGGCCCCAGCACATATAACCTTTCAGAAGATGGAATTAAAACAATTCAGTCTAAAGATTGCTTTAAGAAACAGAGCCATATGTGGCTAATAAATGAAGGCCGTGAAAAGAGCCACAAATTATTTGACTATCTAGTATGATTTTTATTTTTATTTTTATTCTTATTATATTTTTATTTGTTTATTATACTGAGTAGGTATCTATCTATCTATTTACTATTATTATAATTTCAAATACTTCTTGATGATATTTTAATTTATTTTTTTAACATGTTTAATTTTTAAGTTTAGTTGTTAATTTTTTACTTTTTTTGTGTGCACAGGTAAAATATTTCCTGGTACACCTGCCTTAGTACAGGCCTAGGCCTAGTTAGGCGGTGTTGACGCAGTGACCAAGATACTGCAGTGTGCTCTATTTTTCGCTACTGGTCCAAACACATTTTTTTTTGTAATGCTGCAGTAAATTATATTTTGTGCTTTACCTTAAAAAAAAAAAAAAGACCATATAAAATAATCAGACAATAAGGCTCTACTTTTTTAGTAATTTCAATGGGCACAATATTTGAAAAATCATGGCCCTCAAATTCGGCCAGTATATAGAAAGGGATAAATGA
Organism: Micropterix aruncella; assembly: GCA_944548615.1. Taxonomy (NCBI): domain Eukaryota; kingdom Metazoa; phylum Arthropoda; class Insecta; order Lepidoptera; family Micropterigidae; genus Micropterix; species Micropterix aruncella. The sequence goes on along the minus strand of OX155972.1, from coordinate 5,650,290 downwards.
ACAATTACGAATTATTATTGATTTGATTTAGATATTATAGGCAAACCAGTTAAATAATGACATTTTTTAATGAGAAATTACAAAATTAGCAGATAAGTAAATTGGTCAATCTGTTATAATAACAGGTAATTGTAAGAGACATAATTTTACGCATTATCACCATAAATGTACCACCACAATGCAACTACGTACTGCGTACAAACGATCGTTTGTACGGAAACTACGTACAAACGGTCGAAACTAACGCACTCACACAGACGCCCGCTTGAATTATACAATGATGCCACCAAAGGTAAGAATGATTGATTGTTAAGTTGCTTATCTATACTACTATATACAATTCTTGAGGGCAGTATATGTATGTATGTCTTTCTGTATGTTTTGATTTGGCTCAAAAACAGCTGAACCGATTTAGGTAAAACTTCATCAAAGTGTTCCTTAGAATCTCAGAATTAAAAAAGGCATTATTGGGTTGTACCCTCATCGGGAGCCAACCCAGGGTACATCAGCCATGTCATGGTGGAATTTGGAAAGAGATCATAATTGAATGCGTATACAAAATTTTGGGTCTCTGCTGTTGACCGTTGAGGAGTTCCCTCATTTGAAGCCAAGGTACATCAGCCATGTAATGTTGAAACTTGGAAGTTGCTATCATAATTGAATGTTCCACTGTTGACAGTGGAAAAGTACCTTCGTCAGGAGCCGATCTTGGCTGTAAAATCAGGTCATGATCATGCCATAAAAATGCATTGTCATCGAAACTGTACCCCAAATAAATGATTTTATTAATAATTAAAAATAAGTTGTAATTTTTACAAAAAATAGAGATTGACAACCCTAGCGCTCCAATGGAGAGTAGGTATTTATTTCAACAAATGGGCTTAGTTTCCATACTGCTTTAGATCATAATATATCTACTGTGGTCGCGGCGACCGGTGACCTTGGTACTATTTACAGTTGTAAACACAACGCGTAAGTAACTGTCGCTGTTATTATCAAATTAAAGGAATAAATTCGTTTTTTTCTTATTTAATAATTTAATATCACAAGTTGCTTACTTTCTCGTACTGATTCACCCACTACAGGGATGTCACTATTTAAAAACTCACCCTATATTCATTATAAATAATCGTTTAAATTTTTAACAAGATCTCCGTAACAGCCTGTATGAGTCATTTCAATTCCTTTTTCTATTTCATCCGCAGCATCGTTTTCGTTTGGAAAAAGACCTGCATCGGATTCGTTTAGCTTTATTTATGTTTATTTTTGCGTTTGTTCAATTGTGAGAGCGATCTTTTGAATACGAATGAAAAATCAAATACAGCACTATCTCGTTCGATGAATATCTTTGTTGTTGCTCTCTCCCTATTGTGCGAGTATAATCTGGGTTCTATGAAAACAGCGAGTGTAATTCAACGGCGATTATACTTCTTTTAATCCATTTAAAATAAAACAACGACGATATGGAGCAGCGTCGATACTCTCACTTGCAGTAGCGTTTTAACCCTTTAAATGGCATCGCAAACTACGTCAAACGTGAGGAAAATGGGCATTAAAAGTGAATAATAGTATAACTTGAATAGCAGCGAAGGAAATCCCAGCTTGGATTGGGAAACGCTTATGTTTGAATGAGATATACTTACGGATGTGCACGACTTTCGACTGTGCATGTTAGTTTATGGGTCCCTTTACCGTCGACGAACGATCACTCATCATCCATATATCTCAAAAATCGAGCTTTTCCTTTTGCAACACAAAATGCCTCCAATTGAGGCGAATTAAAGCGAAAAAGCTTTGATCACATCGGCAAAGGCCGTTTCATAAATGGAGGATGACGTTACGAAATAATTCAAAATTTCGAACGTTTCCAACATTTAAAATATGACATTATATATATATATATATATATATATATATATATATATATATATATATATATATATATATATATATATATATATATATATATATATATATATATATATATATATATATATATATATATATATATATATATATATATATATATATACATATATATATATATATATATATATATACATATTTATATATATATATATATATATATATATATATATATATATATATATATATATATATATATATATATATATATATATATATATATATATATATATATATATATATATATATATATATATATATATATATATATATATATATAGAGAAATGTCATAGAGATGAATACGACTAGTGTCGAAATATTCTCAGTCATATAATTTCTTCTAAAATAAGTTACTAACATCCATTTCTGTTACAGAAACCATCCTCCTATACTTATTACATCCAAGGGCATACAGTAATTCGGCTGCAATAACTAAGAACATCATAAGTTATCAATTGCGGAAACAGGTGCCGCTGCCCTAAGTATTTAAAGAGGACATTAACTATCGTTTAAATGTTTCTGGTCCACCAGGACCCCAGATAAGTAACTTTTCATGAATCTAATTTTATATATTATTGAAAATAATTTAAAAAAAATTACACCCTTAAAATATCAATATATATATATATATATATATATATATATATATATATATATATATATATATATATATATATATATATATATATATATATATATATATATATATATATATATATATATATATATATATATATATATATATATATATATATATATATATATATATATATATATATATATATATATATATATATATATATATATATATATATATATATATATATATATATATATTTATTTATATATATATATATATATATATATATATATATATATATATATATATATATATATATATATATATATATATATATATATATATATAATATATATATATATATATATATATATATATATATATATATATATATATATATATATATATATATATATATATATATATATATATATATATAAATATCTATATATATATATATATATATATATATATATATATATATATATATATATATATATATATATATATATATATATATATATATATATATATATATATATATATATATATATATATATATATATATATATATATATATATATATATATATATATATATATATATATATATATATATATATAAAATAAAATTAGTAAAAGCTACTTTATTTTAAATAAAAAC